>SPJY01031644.1:932964-962816 GCA_005191435.1 Raddia distichophylla
GGGGGCCGGGCGCGTGGAGGACAGGAAGGGGACAGCGCGGGCCGCCGCGCGCAGAGGATCCGAGGGCGCCGCCGGGCGCGAGCAGAGGAGAGGGGCGGCGCCGCTGCCGTCCCGCTTGGCGTGCCGCCGCGCCGCGCCGCGCCGGTGGAGAGGATGGGGGCGGCGCCAGGCGCGTGGAGGTGGTCGCTGCAGCCGGCCGAGGGAAGGAGAGGGAGCGCCGCCTGTGCCCGCCGCCGCTGGGCCAAGGGAAGAAGAGGGCGGCGCGCCGGCCACCCTGGTCGCCGCTAGAGCGGGGGAGAGGAAGAGGGCGGCGCCCCGGCCGTCCCGGTCGCCGCTGGAGCGAGGGAGAGGAAGGGGGCGGCTCGCCGGCCGCCCCCGCTGCCGCTGCCTGCAAACCGAGGGAGAGAAAGCTCGAGAGAGAGAGCCCCGATGGGGGAGATAGAGATGGGGCGCCCCTCCCCCTTTACCTTTCTTTCTTTTTTTCTTGTTTTTCCAACCGCCGCTTGATGGTTTTTTTTTTCCTGCCGCCGGCTTCTGATCCCTGTTGATTGCCGATTGATCCCTGATTGATTTCCTCCCCTTGGTGATTAGGGTTGATCCCCTTTTATAGCCAGTAATTAGGGTTTGTCAATAATGGGCCAAAATTGGGCCAGGCTGATTCCAGGCCGGATTGAGCCGCAAAAATTATTAATAAATAATTCAAGGGTAACGGGCCAATTGACGTCATCGAATTTTTTTTTCTCGTCAAACAGGCCCTGCCCGACGCTCCGGGCTTCGGTTTCGGGCCCGAACCCGGCCCGAAGCCCGAAAGCCCTGCCCGAAGCCCGGGAGTCCGGCCCGGCCACGGCTTGCTGCGCTATTTTCTCGAGCCCGGGCCCGGCCCGGCCCGGCGATCGGGCTTTAGACCGAGGCCCGAGCCCGGCCTGATGCACCGGTCGGACCGGGCTGGGCTTGGCTTTTTTGGGTCGGGCTGGCCGGGCCGGGCC
The DNA here is from genome assembly GCA_005191435.1 of Raddia distichophylla. NCBI lineage: Eukaryota > Viridiplantae > Streptophyta > Magnoliopsida > Poales > Poaceae > Raddia > Raddia distichophylla. The sequence goes on from SPJY01031644.1 coordinate 933,951, forward strand.
GCCCATGAACAGGTCTAAGTCTAGGATCCCCTCCCCAATTCCTTTTTCTCAAATTATCTCTTGTTAACAGCACCTCATGTTGTAACAACCAAAGAAAAATCTGAACTTTTAAAGGAACCTTAGAACCCTAGATCTTGCTCAAGTTTCTGGAATGCCATCTATCAGAGAAGAATCTTCAAACAGATTTAACAGTGAACTTTCCAGATTTATCAATCCTCCACACAGGTCTGTCCATGGTTTCCTCAAAATCAACTCGAGAGAGTTCGTAAGTAAAGTCCACCCAGTCCGGCATGAGACTAGGATCTAACCAACGTCGAAAGGACAACTCCTAGTTTTAAGCTCTGCACTGAGCAACAGTAATAACATTATCTAAACAGATAGAAAAAATATACGGGAATTTATCCTTTAGAGGGATATCCTCAAACCACCTATCCCTCCAGAAGTCCACTTTCCTACCATCCCCTACCTCATATCTCCTACGTACGTACGTGCGTACATGCATACATACGTACTTACATATGTATGAAGCATCAACCCTGGCTCTCTCTATATATAATCTAATACATAGTCGTACTATACGTATAAAAATACGTATAGTACATACGGCGTACGTATATATATACGTAGCCGTAGGTAGATCGATCAGAAGCTGATGGGGTAGACGCGCTGGTTGTTGGGGTAGAAGAGGCCCCAGTTCTGCTCCACGCCGTTGTCCTTCTGGTTCTCGTTGAACATGGCGAAGACGTAGGTCTCGATGGCGCCGGGGTGGCGCGGCGTGCCGCGGCCGACGTGGTTGATCAGGTTCTGGTTGTAGATACGGGCGTTCGCCGGCGACGCCGCCGCGCCGCCGCCCGACGGCCAGCCGGTCTCGGAGACGACGAGCGTCACGCCGGCGCCGCCGTTGGCGGCCATGGCGGTGTAGAAGGCGTCGACGGTGGTGTCGAACAGGTTCTGGTAGCCGTAGGCGCCGTCCTGCAGGCAGAGAGTGGAAATTTATATCCGAATTGTATATCTGGCTCAACTGATGACAAATAGGTGTACATGCAGTTTTAATACGCATTAACATGCATACAAAAATCTATATTGTATTTGCATTATTGTATAGAGTATGAATGACGAAAATAATAAAATACTCTCTAATTTTTTAGGACATATTATTATTTTAAAAAACTTTAGTTTTAAAAAGTCTGTAGATATATATACACATATACTCCGATGATTAAATTTATCTAATTATATGCTGTGAGTTGCTACAACATAATATTGTATTTAAAGTCATTTGCAATGCATGACTTTGATACATCATTTTATATCAAAATTTAAATAATTTGATTAATTGTTAATTACATTTTACGGAAATTGATTTTTTTTAGAAAAAATAAAATAAGTCTTATATTTTGAGGGGAGTATCAGAGCTGTCCGTTTTTTCAGCCCCTACCTGCAAGACCGTGCCGGAGGCGGTGAAGAGGGCGTAGCCGATGTCCATGGTGCCGGTGTTGTAGGTGTAGGGGAAGTAGGGGTAGATGTTGGCGAGCAGCGGCGCGCCGGTGCGGGCGAGGAACGGGAGGACGTAGCCCATGAACGCCTGCGCCTCGCCGGTGAACTGGGCGGCGGACGGCGGCGAGTAGACGCCGAGGATGGCCTGCGACACCGACGTGGTGACCTTCACGTGGCTGAGGCCGGCGGCGGCGAGCGCGCCCTGGACGTTCTCCATGGCCGGGACGAGGAACTGGGTGGCGCCGCCGGCGACCTCGTTGCCGACGCAGACGTAGCGGAAGGAGACTGAGGGGTAGGCCTGGATGTTGTTGCGCACCCAGGAGGCGGCGGCGGCGGGGCTGGCGGCGAGGGTGGAGAGCAGGTCGTTGGGCGCGCCGACGACGACGGCGATTCCCGAGCCGCCCACCGCCTGCAGCGCCGCCTGGTCCGGCGCGTACAGCCGCATCGAGGTGATGCCGTTGGACTTGTACATGCTGATCACCGTGCTCGCCGGCGGCAGGTTGTTCCCGCTCATCCCGTAGCAAACCCCGATCGACTCCGCTGCTGCACATAATTAAGCAAACGTATATTTTGTTAGCCTTCTGCGTCTTAACCTTTTCATATTTTAGCTAGTTTCAGTTTAAAAAAGTTTTAAAAATTCACAGTATAATTTCTCGGTACTAACCATTAGTTAAATAATTTTGCTTCACCTTTTTACCATATGCAAATTAAATCAATTTATCTCGTCTTTTTTAACGTAGAAACAACAATTACTGGTCTATTGCCTTGGAAAAAAATATTTGGTGAAAACAACAATTACCGCTTTTAATTTCATCCTTTTACCATACACATTAACTCAATTTATTTCGTATTTTTACCGTACAAATTAACTCAATTTATTTCGTATTTTTACCGTGGAAACAGCACACAAGACTACTGTTATATTGCCTTGGAAAAATTTTCGCCAGCTGATGAAGAAAATAAATGGAAAATGGGTGCGCAGGGTGCGAAGGGCGGCGGCGCATGTACTCCACTTTTGACATTTAACTGAAAATTTGTATGCATGCATGCACTCTCACATGCATATTTTTTTATCACTCTCTCAACATAGGGTGTCAACTACTACCGGCCGGATGCTTGATGCCAGCAAATGGGAGCTTTTTTTTATGGTTGCTTAATTGATTTTACAGTCAGAGTCAGGAGTTGGTGTCAAATGCACGCACACTTCCCTCGCGTCTTGCCTTTGACAAGGTTGTCACTGCGTGCAAGAAAGAAACTAACAAATTTTGGCTTAGCTCGTGGCAAAGGACAACCTTAGAAAGGCCGGGATTAAACTTTGACTGCTTTCGAAGATTTTTTAAATTATATACTAGCTCGATCACTAGCTTATTTCTTCGCTCACCATCTAACTCTACCCTAATTATGTCATCTTTATAGCTCTCCCAAAAAAATACATTGTTGATGGTGAGGTATATATGTAAGAAAATCTTACACATGTAGGTAGTTTGTCCTTGCACGCCACTAGTCAACTTCGAAGTGGACCAGGAATATACGAGAGAGAGAGAGAGAGAGAGAGAGAGAGAGAGAGAGAGGACCACATGACACACACATGCATGTACACTGGTAGAAGAAGACGAGGTAGAGCTAGGAGGGAGAGATGCATCATACATAGGGATAAAGCTGCTGGTCCAACGTCCGCAGCGCGACCGTTGGATGGTCCACGTACGATCGATGTGGATCGCCAAAGCGAGCGAGCGTGCAGTGCCATGGGGCTAACGGCCTATGTACGTATTCCATCTTATATGTACGTATCTCACGTGTGTTACAAGCCAGTGTTGATTAGTACACGCAATAAGTAGTTAATACCAGTTATTATATTAGGATATTTGCAACACTTGATCGACCCAATCCTCCTTGTACATGCTAAAAATATTTATCCCCAGTTTAATTATTATAGAGAGAATTATTTTTCCGTGAATATAGATACCTACCTAATGGAGTCCTAAGTGCTAATCAACTACTGCTGCTACCAACTAACTTCGTTCTTTTGCAAGATTCAGGCAGATCACACATACTTCATTTACACCGACAGACAACACCTGTACTGGTCTTGTTTGAAGCTTGTGATCATGTACTCTCAATATTATTATAGAGCCCGTTGCGATCCTGCCATCTCAGGCTCCCCTGAAAAGCTAACAGCTCGGCTCCGAGTCTCCTACATTCATTGGCCAAACTAGAGCTACAACTAAGTTTCTAGCTAACTCAACGCAAAAGACTAGCTTTGTAGGTGAGAGATGTGTCTCCAACTTTTAAGTTCTACTCTCTTATCATAACCAATATCTGACGTGGGGCTAAACCGCACAAATGCCTTGGATAGCCCCGGACATGGGTTGTACTATTTTTTTTTTTTTGACAGCATAAAGCGAGCAAGGCTCATGCTCTAGCTACATCAAACATGCATGCTCCAGGGGTCTTACATGCATTAATTAATCTATCACATAGCCAGTAATGAGTTAGCTAGCTAGTTAGTTAATTAGCTGTACCACATATTGGTCAAGCTTAAGGAACGCATGGATCGATTAAGATTAGTACTGGCTCCAACGACAGGGAGGACCATATCTTTGGACTAGCCGGTGCGCTATCATGCGTCGCAGAGAAATGTCAAGATGCGACCGCGAAGCCGAGGGAATTAGGAAGAATTAAGAAGACATGGCCGAGCGACTGGGTGGTTACGCAGTAGTTGCACCAAAATAATGAGACAGCAGATGGATTAAGTGGTAGGACTCGTGTCAACATGCAATAGCCAAAAGGGAAGAGAGGAGAGTTAGTGAGCAGCCACTGTGCAGCGACTAGCCAGCAACACATGCACATATGTATGCATGCATGCATGGGAAAAAAAAAGGAAAGCTAGCTAGCTAGGTTAACATGAGAGATGGATGGAGAACGACTCTAGATAGATGGATATATAGCTTTTTAGTTAAACTTTCTGACTTCTTTTCCTAAACAATATCATGGTTAGGAAGCAGCTGACATGACATGAATGCATGCTAACCAAACATGCAGAGACTTCGTCTGCAAGATTGAATTAATGAGACAGCAGATGGATTAAGTGGTAGGACTCGTGTCAACATGCAGTAGCCAAAAGGGAAGAGAGGAGAGTTAGTGAGCAGCCACTGTGCAGCAACTAGCCAGCAACACATGCACATATGTATGTGTGCACTAGCCTTTTGCATGCATGCATGCATGGGAAAAAAAGCAAAGCTAGCTAGGTTAACATGAGAGATGGACGGAGAACGGCTCTAGCTAGATAGATGGTTAGCTTTTTAGTTAAACTTTCTGACTTCTTTTTTCCTAAATATCATGGTTAGGAAGCAGCTGACATGACATGAATGCATGCTAACCAAACATGCAGAGACTTCATCTGCAAGATTGGTGCTCTATATTTTCCTCAAAAAAAGATTGCTGTTTTATATATGTACGAAAACAGACTTCATTTGCCACAGTAACTTGAGATTTCTCCGTCAACTTTAAATAGTTTAGGCCGTTGAGACTGCCTAGAAATATCATTTTCAGTACGAGTGGCCCAGCATTCAAAATTTAGGTTTCTCGATTTTTTTTGAAATTAAGAAAGTGATTGATGCAAATTAATTTTACTGTTCCATTAATTGATGCGTGAAAGCCAGAGAATGAGACGGCAGGATGATGGCCGGCCGCCCAGGAGGCCGGATAAACGCAGAAAGTACAAAACTGTTATCATTAATTGATGTGTGACTCGCCGTGCTACTCCAGAACTCATGTAGATAACCTGTAGCTAGCTCTCAAACACCGTGACGGGCCGGCTAACTCATCTGATCTTAATTAAAAAAAAGGCTGAGATGGCTAGCTACCAGCATCTCCTTTTGCTCTGACCTAGCTATATAGAAATGAAAAACTTAATCTTCTCCCACTAAAGAAAACTCTATTGCATGACATGCATAAACAAAAACAAAACCTGCCTAACTGTTTTGGAACAAGAAACGGCTCTTTCTAAAAAGAAAAGAAACAAGAAACGAAGAGCGGAAGAGGGAGAGAGAGGAAGAGCGGAAGAGAGAGAGAGAGAGAGAGGAGGAGGAGGAGGAGGAGGAGGAGCAGCAGGGTAATCACTTTTAGGGATGGAGGCAAAGACTCCAAGGAGCAATGACAGAGCAAACATGGAGGCAACACCTTGGCTCGCCATTCTCTGTCTCTCTCTGTCTTCTTCAAGGGTACGTATTGCTGGCACGTCTCTAAAAGCTCTCTCCTTGTTTCCTTGCTGAAACAACCGGTGGCTGCACCCTCTTATATAGATGCTGAGTGAGGCGACAGTGTTCGGTCCAATCCACTCGCTTGGCCCAACGTCTTCAGCGACGCTAATTTAGCCTTCTTGCGATTGACTAGCTAGGTTCAGCCGTTGCATGCGTCAGCCGTCTCACGGTGACTGGTGGCCAGAGGTTATCCGGTACAGTGGGTTGTTGCAGGGAGAAGTGTAGGGAATAATTCATACCAAACAACTTTTGGAAAAAGGTTTTAAATTAGGCTCTCCATGGATGCATGATGTTGGATGAAAGAGAAGTTTCTAGGTCAACGGGTTGAGGATGCACGCGGCGCACCGTGTCTGTACCGCCGACGTAATCCGGTCGACGCTTGAATGTGAATGTCCTATTCAAGAACATTCATTGTGACGGTTTTTTACGACAAGGCTTATGCTCCATGGAAACCGACATGGCTTACCTACGAAGAATTGACACCACTGTTTTTTGAGTCGTCTGTAGGGATTTCAAAGTCATACGTACGTACGTGTGAAGAAAGATATTTTGACGCGCTATCACGATCGGTCTAAAAGGGTTGAAATCATCCACCCTCGTAATCTCTAGCTTATATATCACTTAGTTTTTTTTTATGGAATTGATTTGAGAAACTCATATTTAATCTATAAGAAAATAGGTGTTCTTGGTGTACCTAATTAATTATTTTTCACATGAACCAAAGAATTACTTGAGCCGTACTTTAGTTAGACATTAGGTATATATTCCTTAGACTCCATGCCCGTGCATCTTTTTTATTCGGAGAGACTAGTTCCACTCAGGCTGGCGACACATTAGTTCTTCGCAGGAAAATATATGGATATTGGGTTCATCATCATCAGCCTGAAAAGTCTTAGTTTCTTTTAAAAGAGAAATTAAAGGGGAGAACTTTATTAGGAGAAGCCATAGAGATGAAGCAACGTACACAATCACAACACAGCTTCTCAAGGTGCACACCATGTTTTTTGAGCAAAAAGGTGTACACCCATGTTAGATCAAGCTTAATTTGATTCGGTGCCCTATAGTTTTCCCCCCTGTGCTAGCTCCTGCATGTAACCTCAACAGCAAATTAGTGATTAGCTCACATCCAATTGATCAGTTGGAACATCCAAATCCGGCCGTCGATTTGTTTATATTGGAGGCTGATGCGTGGATGGGGAGGAGCATCACGTTGCTGTCAGTGGAGTCCCGTTATGCAACTGCTTTCAAGTATAACTACTAATTATGAAGGGATAATATTTGGTGCACCAAATGTGTTGGCGATTTCAAAGCACGTACTTACGTATTAGCCAGTCTACTCTTGTAGATTTGAGTTAATACGAGTGACATACGAATGATTAGACATTAATTAGTTTCAATGATGAGTTATTTGGCCGGGCAGCGCTCACATCTAGGATTAGCTATATATATCTAGCTAGGGACAGTATATTGGTAGCTAGAGACTGGAGTTATAGCAGAGTACGTAAGAAGCTTCCTATTGGTTGGTGGCTTAATTAGCAGCCCGGCCTGACCCCTTTTGACACATGAAACAAATACCCGATTATATTCTTATCGGATTAGATGAGATGGAATGCACAACGAAGGCTAGCTATATGTCTATTTGACATGATGATATTGGTGATGATGATGATGGGAGGATAGACCAACTAATGTAAACCAGATATGAAGTCTCTCTTTTTTGCTGAATCATGACGTACTGCATGCATCAATTTCAGAAAGGGACTAGATTATATTGCATTTGATCACACATATATATAGCATCGCTATATATCCCCACCTTACAGACTTAAAACTATATATGACACGCGCGCGACATAGACCCAATCAAAGACGCACATATATATGTATATATGTATGTATATATTTGTGTGTGTGCACGCGACTCGGTGGCCCTAGCAATATATATGTGCAGAGATCGTTGGTTATCCTTCTCTGTTTCTGCTTATGTGGATCCCGAGTCACCCCTTGTCCTATCCTGGGGCTCACGAATGGACCATGAGGGCCACCTGGAAAGTGCATTTTATCCTTATTTCATGCTTATGTGAATGCAGGAGAGCAACTTGTCCTGTCAGCGTTCTGGCATAGTAGTACGCGGTGCCTCCTGTTCCACTGGATATGTGTGTGTGTGTGTGTGCGTGTGAATGTGTGTGTTGTTCCTCCCCTGATCGATGATCAGCTTGCTTATGTGTTGGTTTCATCTTTTCAGTCGTATCATGATCAGGTACCCATCGCGGTGGGGGATGCTCATGAATAGCATCCATTCGTCGCTCGATCGATGCTGCAGATTCCTTTCCTTTTCGTTAATTTTCTTCTTTTTTTCAGGATTAGCAACTAGCCAACTAGTCATCCATCATCACATGCTAATTAAATCGGTTCCCCGTTTCAACGATGACAGCTAGCTTGGAAATGTGCAAGGAAACATTTGGCCGATGATCCACCTCGGCCCAACCTATGTTACTAGGGAGTAGCTAGGTAGCGTACGTGTATATTATATATTGCATCCTGGTTTAATTTGCCCATTCCATTTAAGAAAAAAGAGAGCATATATTCTGTCAGTTTGTAATATATATTACGTATGATCAAATTGAGCCGTATCAAATTAACTGGCTAGCTAGCTCTTCTTGCTCTCAATTGGAAGTTATCAAAAGATAGACGTGAAGATTAAATTGTTTAGTATAGCTCAGTGTGTTGTACTATCTAATATACCAGATTGACAGGTCCTTTTATCTTCATCTTTTGCTTATGTGGACGAAGGGACGCAGCTAGTCCTGTACTCCTGTCAGTATATATCGCTACAGGCAGTTGATTGGTAACGCTGGCTTGCTGGAATTCTCTTCTCCTGCGTGCCTTGGCGTCTCCGGCGAGTTGTTATCTCGTTGGACTACGATTCTACGCGACACCGCGGTGGTTTTCCATGTCGACCTCTTGCCCTTGTTAGTCTTCCCGGGAAATGGCATTTTGCCATTCTGTCTCTCCCAAGTCTCATGTGTGCTAGCTAGCTCTCGGAGCAGATAGTACAAATAGCCTGGCTCTCATCGACAGATCAAGCAACCAGACAAGTCCATATATAGAATCGAGTAGAGAGGAAAATTTTCTACATGCAAGAGTTTGTGTGGTTGTGTTTCTCCAATTTGCAACTAGGATGTTTGGTGCACAAAAATGCGTATGAAGCTTTGGTCTTTCTCAGTCTCAGCTTCTTGATTGGTCTCTGAAAAAATTAATTAAGGCCCCAACATTTCCTCTATAAATAAAACTAGAGGTACGGAAGGCTTACACTTGGAGAAAGGTGGCCGGCGACTAGCCGGAGGAATGTTGTTCTTGGCTTGAGTGCACGATCGATGATTAACCAGGACCCCACAATTGTTACCTGATAAGTGCAGCAGTTATTGGCTAAGCTCGACGGATTGGATGCATGCTTAAATGACACGGATATATCCTTCTTGGATGACGTACGGATAATGGTGACCAGGACGGCTAAAATCTTCAGGATGATTAGTAGATTCAGAAGCCTGCAGCTAGGCCGGCCAGCTTCGCGATCCATACATCAATCGTCGATGTTTAATTTTCCCAGAATCTTTCCTTTCCTATCACCTTCACCTCGTTCCTGAGAGTTCCAGCAATTCTTCTCTTCTTTTCCAATCGAAAAATCATTGTTCATTGATGCGTACACAATGCAAGGATAAGCCACGTACGCAGCCACAAAAACAACTTGAAGCCCCTACGAGTTGTATGTAGATAAGATAAGGTCTCCATGTCATTTATTTTACCACACACATACATATCCTCTCACGCTGCTAGCTAGTTTCCTCGATCCATTCGTAAAGATATTCATGTAAGTGTACAATTTTTTTTTAAAAAAATGATCGGGAAGAGTTTCGGTCTCTATATATATATCGTGACATGTATACAGCTGTCTTTACGCATTGACAACGTCTCTGATCGAGTTGAATAAGCAACCAACCAACATGATTACAAGTCCTATTATTAATCTTCCGATGTGTATATATATTATATATATGTAACACCCTGGCCCAAATTCGCTTAAAGCCCAACCTGCCTACGGGCTGGCCCACGCATGCATAGCACCTGCTTAGACTTTCGGCCTCGCTTCGTCCAAAAAGGTTAACCCGAGGTGCTATGATTGAACCTAACAGGTCTTATATACTGAGTAAACTTTCTCTCAACTGGCAAGGTGATACTATTCCACCACTACCACTCCACATGGGCCAAATGGGCCAGAATATCACAATATATAAAAGAGCGAGGTGGCCCGCGCGTTTGCGCAGCTAGATTTGTGTTAAGATATAGATCACTACAGGAATCGCACAAAATCTTGATGGCCAAATTTATTCTCGACGGCCACAATAAAACCGTCGAGATAGGTTAAGTAATCTCGACGGCCACGGTCAGACCGTCGTTATATTAAGTTAGTCTCGACTGCCAAAACAAAGCCGTCGAGATATGGTCGTCCAGAGCCGCGGGCTTGCTTCATTTTGGTTTTCGCGATGGCGAGAATTATCTATCTCGACGGCTAGGACCAAGCCGTCGAGAATAGTCTCATGGACCGGCCCATTAGCATCCCTGAATCTCGACGGCCAGCTTATTGTCGTCGATACTGTCTCATCTGCTCTAGTGGTGGGCTGGCCCATAGAGTTTTTTCATTTTTTTTACAAATTTTTTCATAATTTTGCATAGATGCATGTTTATTTACCAATTTAATTGAAAATTAAAGTAACTTAAAAACAAAATTTGAAACAGTAGTCCTACTTTAGTATTGAGGTGCCAAGTTTCACAATCATTGGAATTGATTTACTATTTTATCTAATTTGAAATCAGCAACAAGGTTAGCATTAAATGGAAAATACCCAAAAGAGTTAGAGCTAGGTTTATTTCAAAATTCTCAATAGTACCTATTGACACCCAAATTTGGCAGGAAAATTGGATATAGTAGAGTAGCTGAGTATATCAAAATTATTGGGCCGAATCAGAAAATGGGCTTCATCGGCAAAGAACAAAGGCACATTGAAGAATACCGATAGATGTGAGCTCCGCAAGAAATATGATCTGATCAGGAGCGCGACGCGGTAAAATAGGTCGTATCGGTATCGACATTGTAATAGTATAAATAGGACCTTAGGTCTCGTGAAAACGATACATCATACTCAAAACACAAACCCATTTTTCGAATCCAATCGACATCGTCGAAAGGCTTCAACTCGCAGGTAGAGCTATCTCGATGGGATAATCGATTCTCTTCTTGTAACCCGTATGCATGGATGTATCATCTTGATCTCATGTATACAAAGCATATTAAACTGTCTCGGGATTTGCCGATCTTTAATGTGTTCTCGCATATTGCACTGTCTCGATCAAATCGATCTGTAATGTGTGTTTATCCTGCAATGCCGATTGTTAATTATCTCATACGCTTTTCTTGAATCCGATATATGCAACTGTCTTGTTTAATCGATCTTGTGTATGTCTTGTTTAAGATTTTGTGTGTGTAGATGTTTACCGATCAGTATTGTATTTACCGATATTAGTTCTAAACCTTTAAATCGCTTTACGGACTTACATCTAGATTTAGAATTGAATACTGTCTTGGCCTGACCAATCTATTCAATCTATTCCTTGGTTTAATCTAATACACTGATATGAAGGCTTATTGCTAATATTATATAAAAAAATACCAAAAAAAGTAAAAGATTTTCAATTGAATGCATATTTATATTTAGTAGCTCTATCAGGCATGAAGCCGATAGATCCTGTAATCGGGTTATTTAAAGCCGATTCGAAATAACCTGATATGGCTATTTTAAAAGCCGATTAGGGCTAGTCGCTGACAATTTATTCCTTGTCAATTTACCGGTCAAATTGATTGGCACGCTTGGTTCTTGGTTACGACGCAAACATAGATTTGATGCTTCCGCACGTGTGTTCGCGAAAAGCTCACTTTTTGTGTCAACACACTTTTTGGCACGCCTGGTGGGACCCCAAGAATCAGAATCAACAAGATGACGTGCACCGATGTCGAAGCAGCATTGGAGGCACTCAAACTCGCTGCTGAGGCAGTGACATTCGATGAATTGAGCCCTGATTAGAAAAGAGAAGTCAAAGATAGGCTCGCTGAGATCCATGAAGAAAACAAGAAAAGGATGTTTACATGCTATCGGAAAACTAGCAGTGGCCAGATTACAAAGACTTCTATTGGAGATCCATTGCTCACTGGTGATTTTTCCGAGGTCATAAGAGATCAGATTAATAGCTCTGTTTATCGATCGATGCTGGATCAGTCATCGATTTTAGGGCGGATCGTACAAGAAGGGACTAGTGCTGTCCTACATAATATCATGACTGGGCAAGCTCCTCCAGTGAATCGGAATATTCCGCAAGGGATGAATTTAGGAAACCAGTACCCAGCTTATACTCAGCCAGGAACATCTCATGCTGGGACCTTGCAACCAAATCCTCCATTGACAATCAATCCAACTCCGATTCAGATGATACCGAATAATCAGGCTATAGTCCCGGCTCCAGAACCGATCTATCAGCCGATTAATCCCGGGATGAATGAAAATCTGGAAGAGATGACGAGGAACCTGGTGTATAACATGATGAAACAATGCAGATTCAACACTACTAAAATTGCTCCGCATTACACTATGTCGTATCCATCGGCTTTCAATGAAACAGAGTTTCCTCATAAATACCGAGTTCCTGATTTCGCAAATGCCAAATTCAGTGGGAGTGACAACACCTCTATGCGCGAGCATATTGCAAGATTTTTGGCATTGTGCGGAGAGGCTGCATCAAAGGATACTCTCAAATGCTGATTATTCCCTCTGTCGTTATCGGGATCGGCATTTAATTGGTTCACATCGCTTCCTCCAAACAGTATCACCTCCTGGCCAGATCTGGAGAAGAAGTTTCATGAGTATTTTTACTACGGGGAAAACGAGGCAAGAATTACTGATATCATAATGATTAAGCAGAAGTTTGGGGAATCGGTGAATAACTATCTGCGTCGGTTCAGGGAAGTGAGAAACCGATGCTATAGCCTTTCACTGCCTGACAATGAACTGGTAGAAGGCAGAATTGGCTTTTAAGGGTTTATTGCCTGTCAATCAAAAGAAGGTAGGCAATCAGGAATTTGCTGATATTTCACATCTGGCTTACAAGATCGCGCTATACGAAAGCCAATTCTCTGATAATTCATATCCAGGCCAAAATGTAACATCCTGGCCCAAATTCGCTTAGAGCCCAGCCTGCCTACGGGCTGGCCCACGCATGCATAGCACCAACTTAGGCTTTCGTCCTCGCTTCGCCAAAAAGGGTTAACCCATGGTGCTATGATTGGACCTAACAGGCCTTATATACTGAGTAAACTTTCTCTCAACTGGCAAGGTGGTACTATTCCACCACTACCACTCCACATGGGCCAAACGGGCCTCTAATCACAATGGGCCAAAATATCACATTCACCCCCACTTAATCAGTTGACGTCCTCGTCAGCACACAGCACACCGCACATGCAGCAAATGTCCAGGATCTCCCCCGGTATGCGCCCGTGTGTCTAGTGCCGACCCATATGCCATGTCGTGTGACCATCCTGGCCCACACGCCCATACGCTATATGCCCGCGCAACTAGCCCACACGGCCCGCACAGCGAGGGTTGATGCTCTGATACCATTTGTAACACCCTGGCCCAAATTCGCTTAGAGCCCAGCCTGCCTACGGGCTGGCCCACGCATGCATAGCACCAACTTAGGCTTTCATCCTCGCTTCGCCCAAAAGGGTTAACCCGTGGTGCTATGATTGGACCTAACAGGCCTTATATATTGAGTAAGCTTTCTCTCAACTGGCAAGGTGGTACTATTCCACCACTACCACTCCACATGGGCCAAACGGGCCTCTAATCACAATGGGCCAGAATATCACACAAAAGGAGTATCGGAACAACAACAATAATAAGGGTAAAGATAAAGCTATCAATGTTGTTGATACAGATGAAGTTGAAGACTCGGATGATTCCGATACTGAGGACATGGGTGCTTATGTTGCTGAATGGGTAAACAATAAGAAAGAATTCGAGCTTGGATGGATAAAGCCGAAAGGTCCCGAGAAAGGCAAGTATTCTTTTGATACATCTAAGTGTGATCGGATTTTCGATCATCTGCTGCAGGAAAAGCAAATTCGGCTTAAACAAGGGCACGTGAATCCTCCACTTGAAGAGCTGAAGAAGCGGAAATATTGCAAGTGGCACAATTCTTACTCGTATACAACCAATGAGTGCAATGTATTCAAGCAAGTGGTCCAGAAAGCGATTGAGAATGGGCAACTTCGATATCAGGGGAAGAATTAGCAGATCGACACAGGGCCGTTTCCAGTCGGCTTTATTGGGATGGTTGAAGATAAAAGAAAAGCCAATGATTCTGAGAGTTCCAATCGGTTTAAAGTACTTGTTGGCTCTAAAAGGATTGTAGTGGAAGAAAGGCCAGAGCTAAAGTTCCGATCAGCGGGCCGACGAGGTGCTAGAAGGACTGGCGAATGGCGCGAAGTAAAGCATGGGCGAGATTATAATCTGTTTCCTAAGCCAAAGCCAAAGCCAACTTTTGATCAGCTATTGAAAAAATATGATCGGATGGCTAAAGAGACACCTCGTAAAAGCGCTAAATCAAATGCTCCAGAAACTGTTCATGAGAAGTCAAAGGATCAAGATTGGGAGATGGAGCATTGGCATTGTCCCTTCTTCCGATACTGCTGGGAAGAAAGGATGTCATTGTCTACTCTGGAGAATTGCCCGATGAACCACACGTTTGTTCCTCCCAAGAGAACATCGGTAAAAGATCGGCTGGTGTTTCCTAATAAAAAAGCCGATGATCTCCCGATGGAGAAGAATACTGATGTGCATCGGCCTCCCAAGGTGCCGTTGCCACTGTGGTGTCCTTGTGGGATCACTAAGTCTCAGAAGCGCCGCTTGCAACGGATGAGAAGCGCTGAAACAAAAGAGGCAGAAGCTGAGAAGTTTAGAGACGCTCTGTTGGAGCAGGTAAAGCCGATGAAGCCAGCAAGGGGCAGGTAAGAATGGAGGCCCAAGTTGAGATCGGCTGTTATTATCGATACTAAGGCAGGCTCTGATGAAATATCCATTGATACCAACATGGTTTGTGTACTGCCTCGGGAATTCATGTGTGATTATGAAGAGGCTGCTGCGGAACTGGTAGTCGGGGCAGAAGATGCCATATTCAAGAAACCGAAAAACTCCCGTCTGCACTGGAAGCCATTGTTTATTATGGGGTATATGAATGGGAAGCCGATTTCCAGAATGATGGTGGACAGTGGGGCTACTGTAAATCTGATGCCATATTCTGTGTGTCGAAAAATCAGAAAATCTACTGAAGATTTGGTCTAGACCAATATGGTTTTGAGCGATTTCAATGGAAATCCGACCTAAGGGGGTTCTGGTCGTGGAGCTCACTGTAGGGAGTACGACAATCCTAGCAGCTTTCTTCGTAATTGAAGGAAAAGGGAGCTACAATGTGCTGTTGGGGAGAGATTGGATACACACCAATTGCTGCATTTCATCGACATTGCATCAGATTTTGATTCAGTGGATTGGCGAGCAGATAGAAGTGGTCAGAGGAGAGTCTCTAACCGCAGAAACCGATTGTGCGGAAATACATCATAACCTAGAGGCACTATCTGGAAAACACTTGGAGGATTGTGACTTCCTCAGCGTCAGTAAATTGGGTTTCAAACCAACAACATTGGAAGCGCAATCGGTAACTCAAGGGCATGAGGGTTTTTTATGGGAACCGCGGCTCTAGAGGAAATTGAATATAAGATGGGCCAAGATTTTGTATCGGCTGATGAACTTGAAAAAGTCGATATTGGAACGGATAGGAAAGAAAGGCCCACTTACATTATTAAACAGTTGCCGTGGGAATATAAAGATCGGCTTATCCAGATACTTAAGGATCGGGTTGATTGTTTCACTTGGGAATATCATGAGATGCCTGGTTTAGACCGGTCTATAGTTGAGCATAAGATTAAAATGAAGCCTGGATTTCGGCCAGTAAAACAATCACCGAGGAGAATTAGTTGGAAAATTTATGATCAAGTGAAGGCTGAGATTCAGATGTTATTGGATGCAAAGTTTATTCGGCCATGCAAATATGCCGATGGATCTCCAATATCGTACCAGTGGGGAAGAAAGATTCTGATAAAATTCGGGTGTGCATCGATTTTCGAGATTTAAATAAAGCAACATACAAAGATGAATATCCGATGACGATTGCCGATCGGTTAATTGATGCTGCTTCAGGCAATCGGATTATTAGCTTCCTGGATGGCAATGCTGATTACAATCAAATCTTTTTGGCCGAAGAAGATGTGAATAAGACTGCATTTAGATGTCCTGGTGCTATCGGCTTATTTGAGTGGGTTGTGATGACTTTTGGGCTGATTAGTGCTGGGGCTACCTATCAAAGAGGGATGAATTTGATTTGCTATGACTTAATCGGTAGATTGGTTGAAATCTACATTGATGATGTGGTAATTAAATCTCAGGAGGAAGAACAACACTTGGCTGATATTGTAACCGTTTTGGATCGGTTTCGGAAGTATGGCATGAGGATGAATCCAAAGAAGTGTTCTTTTGGAGTATCAGCCGGCACGTTCTTGGGGTTTATGGTGCATCAGAGAGGAATTGAAGTTCATCCTGACAGAGTAAAGGCGATCCTGAATACTTAGCCTCCTGATTCGAAGGTTCGTCTACAAGAGCTTATTGGTAAGATTAATTACTTGAGGAGGTTTATTTCAAATTTATCAGAAAGAATCATCCCGTTTTCTCCTTTGCTTAAATTGAAAAATTCGGATAAGTTTGTTTGGGGGCCACAGCAGCAGAAAGCATTTGATAATGTCAAGGAGTATTTGATAAATCCACCTGTTCTGGTCGCTCCGAAAGAAGATTTGCCGTATGAGTTGTATTTGTCGGTATCGGATAAAACGATAGGGGCAGTGCTGATCCAAGAAATCGATGGAAAGGAGCATGCGATTTTTTATTTGAGCAGAAAGTTATTAGACCCAGAAACCCGATACACGGTAGTTGAAAGATATTGCCTTTGTTTATACTTTGCTTGCACTAAATTGAGGCATTATTTGTTGAGTCCATTTGCTATGCAATCAAGCTAACTGTGCACGCATGCAAAAAACGGTCGCTGGCCGCGCGATGCTCATCCGAGGGCGGCCTAGAAATTTTGCAAAAAACACGCCGGGCGCTGGACCCGAGACCCCGCGCATTCCTCTCGTCTCCTCCGCCTCTGGAGAAATCGATCGAGGCCTCCTCCCCTTCCTTTCATCTCCCACCTAGCAGCGTTCCTCTCGTCTCCTCCGCCTTGCTCGCCTCTCGACGACGACGACGCCTCTATTCCCTTGCGCTGAACGATGACGAATGCTGCAGGACAGATTGATGTCGGGCCAACACTTAGAGAAGGATCTGCCATCAACCCTAGTTCGCAAGTCTCTGCTGCTAGCTCAACATGGGGAGTTGCTGTCGCTGGTCCTACTTGTGGAGATTTTGCCGCCAGTAGCTCAACACCAAGAATGGTCACCGATGCTCTCATCCCCATGTAATATCCTCCTATACCCTCTCATTTCCTTTTTTATTTAGATGCATCACGTGCTTTTCTAAATCCCTTGATATTCCCTAATTATGGCAGTGACGATGAGAACTTCACCGAAATGCATCACCTTGGTGATGATCCTGTAGTGGAACTCACTTCTAAAGACACTTCTGTATTGCCGTTCCACCAACAATCATCAATGGTCAGCATGGAAGATGTTTCCATCACAGCAACCATTAATCTTGAGCAGCCATGTGATGGTAATGATGGGTTCAATACACCCAGAAAAAAGAACATATCTTCTAATGTGAGTATTTTCAGCTTGTTGTTGTTGTCGTACTTATAGATTCATTCGTGCTGAAACAATTGTGGTGATGTTTCAAACCTGCGTGTCAGAAGGAATGCAAGCCCGCAGTGGGGATGTTGTTTGATGATATTCACTCAGCAGAGAAGTTCTATAAGAAGTATGCACATGATAACTTTTATCGAAGGTTTGTAGGTAATTGTTCTTCACACTCGGCAAAAGTTAGATTTCTAGTAGTGGATACGGTAGTGTTGTGGAAGCGCTACTTATGTGCAAGGCAAGGATTTAAATCTGATAAAGGTAAAAACTTTGCCGATCCCTCAGCTCGTAAGATAAAAGAAACAGGGTGTGGATGTGAAGCTCATATCTATGTCAAGCGGTGTAGTGATAACAAGTACAAGATAGCAACGTTTGTTGAGGAGCACAACCATGACCTAGTGACACCTAGTAAACATCATTTTCTTAGATCCAACCGCTATGTAAATCAGAAGGCAAAAACCACGTTATTCAATTGTCATAAAGCAAGCATAGGCACCTCGCAAGCATATAGGTTGCTTCACGTGAGTGCGGGTGGTTTTGAGTACGTGGGGTGCACAGAGAGACCTACATAATTATTACAATGAATTCAAAAGTAAAATCAAAGATGCTGATGCATAAATGTTCATAGACCAACTTGGGCGGATGAAGGAATTAAATCCTGCCTTTTTCTTTGAGTACGAAGTCGATGATGGTAAGTTGGTGCGTGTGTTTTGGGCAGATGCCACTAGCAGAAAAAACTACAATCACTTTGGTGATGTGATATCTTTTGATTCGACGTATAGTACTAACCAATATGATATGATCTTTGCACCATTCACTGGAGTGAATCATCACATGCAATCTGTGTTTTTTGGTGCTGCTTTCTTAGCAAATGAGAGGATAGAGTCTTATGTTTGGTTGTTTCAAACCTTCCTAAGAGCTATGGGAGGGATTGCTCCTAGACTTATCATAATCGATGACGATGCTAGCATGAGGACGGCTATCATGAGTGTTCTTCCAACTACCATTCATCGGTTGTGCATGTCGGAGAGTGCAAATTCATTTTTCAACCGTTTTATTAGTCGTAAGCTTGCATTTGTTGAGTTCTGGCTAAGATTTGACACGGCGTTGCAATGTCAACGGCAAGCAGAGTTGCTTGCTGACAACACAAGCCTCCATACGAACCCTCAGCTACTTACATCATGGGAGATAGAGAAGCATGGTAGCCTGGTTTTCACACATGAGGTTTTCGAGAAATTTCGAGATGAGGTGGTCGCTGGAAGAGATTATTGCGATGTTCAAATCACATCAGTTGTAGAGGGGATGAAAATTGTGAAAGTGAACGATCAATCCAACAAGGTTCGAGAAGCGCATTGTGACCCAACTACTATGATATGGAACTGCTCATGCATGCTTTTTGAATCTGTTGGAATACCTTGCCGCCATATTATTCGTTTATTGAGGGGTGCAAGACTAACTGAATTACCAAGTCATTATATCATTAAAAGATGGGGGAAACAAAGTAAAAGGTGAGTTTAAATATGTTCTTTTAAAATTTTATTTATAGTAGGCTAAGCTATGATTTTGTATTTCATAGGGATATTGTCTATGATTACGAAGGTAATCTACTAGAGGAGAAGCCCACCAACTCAATGGATGAGGCTATGAGAAGGAATGTTTTTGTTGCACAACACAAGTTTGAAGATGTATTGAAATTGGCTAAGACATCGAAAGAAGGCATTGATTATTTGATGAGCAATTTGGACAATATAACGGAAAATATGTGCCAACTAGTTCCTGCACACCCACTTTCAAGGCAAGAAGAACATGAGGCTTTTATTGGTGCTAGCATTCCAAACGATGTCCAAGTATATCCACCCACATACATACGAAGGGGAGATGCAAAAGAATAATCGGACATGCGGACAAGGAAAAAAAGAAAGATGGCATGACAAAGAAGAAAGAGGGAGGAACACGCACATGTAAAACGTGCAAACTAGTTGGTTACCATGACAGTCGGAATTGTCCGAATAGAAAAACTCACAGTTGAAGGATACCTAAATATTCTATGTTTTGTGATGTAAGAATTTAAGAGTGAATTCTGTAATTTTGGATAGCATTAAGTAGTGTGTGGGGTTCAAAAAAAGCAATGGAATTTGAGTCAAAATGGAATTCTTTAATTTCAGATTTTAAGTTAGAAGATACTATTATTGAATTGATACTAGAGACTCTTGATACTATTGTCAATCGGACACTAACTACCTGACCTGAAGCTAGTACTCCAGATAGACCCAAAGCACTTGAAACATTGCTCGAAATTTTCACCATGCTCTAAGATCACAACATTAATACAAGTTTATTCTCTCTCAGATAGTCGGATCACACATATTCTCATATCAATACAAAAATATATTCTGGTATCAATTTACATTACATATCAAATATCAATAATCTTATTTACATTGGATAAATACATCAATATCTTCCGATCAGATCGTATTTCTTGCGAAGTCTTCCAATTATCGGTATTCTTCAATATACATTTCATCTTTGCCGATGAAGCCCATTTTCTGATTCGGCCCAATAACTTCGATAGTTTAACCACTTTGTTATATCCGATTTTTCTGCCAAATTTGGGTGTCAACAAGTTCATCCTCCTTCCTTCCCCTTAGCTGAGTGCTGCTCTGAATTGTATGCTCTTTTTGCTGCCGTCCAAATTTGGGCTTCAGGACTGGTGCAACAATTCATTCTTTTTCAGTTCAGTACAAGAGCTCCAGCTCCAGCTCCAGTTAAACACATGTCTGAAAATTGTGGCTCACCTCCAGCTGCTACAAAAATGCAGAATAGCTTGCCCTGTCATTCTTCCCCCTGATACGAAGTTACAAGTATCCTACATCTAACTGCAAGCAATTGGACCTTGTAGGACAATTGAAGGATTGGCGACCTGCAAGTATGAGCACAAACATCGACTCAAAAAATTGAAAATCATAAAGATGATGAAGTCGTGGCGATGAGAACAGTGGTGGTGTGGCGCTGAATCTTGGGGAGGGCCAACATCACTCAACGACAACACAGACCAGAGATTAGGGGCTAGGGTTTGGTCAAGAAGGACAGCAACCACGCGCAAGGTAAAGAGAGGGAGGGAGAGAGGGAGAGACGAGGGAGAGAAACCTGGGCGATGAAAGAAAGAGAGTACCACCACCATGGTGGAGGCCGCACCGCCGCCGTCGAGAGGCGAGGCAAGGCGCTGCTAGGTAGGAGACGAGAGGAAGGCGGGGAGTCCACATCCAAGAATCTCCGATCTGGCCACGACGAGGTGTTTTTTTGCAAATTTGTCCGACCGCCGTCACATGCAGATCGCATGGCTAGAATCCATTTTTTGCACGCGTGCACAGCTGGTTTGATTGTATAGCAAACGGACTCTACATGTTAACACTAAGGCCCTGTTCTATTGAGCTGATCTGAACGGTTGAACGACTGAAATGAATGAACTTTGAGAGCTTCTCGAGGTAATCTCGAGATTCGGTTACATTTCGTTTGACTTGCATCTTCGAAACAGCAAAAAAACGGACTCAAAAAACTCAAAACACATGTGTTTTCAAAACATAGATAAATCGTTAAGCTGTTAAGCCGTTAAGCTGTTAAGCTGAAAAGAACTGGGCCTAAGGCCCGATTCTTTTTAGCTTATCAGTTTAACGGCTTAACAGCTTAACAACTTATCTACGTTTCGAAAAGACATGTGATTTGAATTTTTTGGGTCCGTTTTTTCGCTGTTTTGAAGGTGGGTCCTAACGTTTTAAAAAGCAAGTCAAACGAAATGGATCCAAATCCTGAGACTACCTCAAGAAACTCTCGAAGTTCAGTCATTTCAGTCGTTCAGCTGTTCAGTCGTTCAGATCAGCTTAAAAGAACATGACCTAAGAAGGACAAGGCCAAACAATCGATATTCCGATTATTACAAAATGTTATGTTAAATGGCTTGCACAAACAACAAATTTAGGCTCAACAAAAGAAAATCAAACCAAACAGCGAATCAAAGAGGGTCTCGTTGCAACCTGATCGCACGTGTTCATTGCTTGAGAGCGCGTTGTTGGGTTTTCTTCAATTTCGATATTCTTTTGAGCAATCTCTGACTTCCTATCATTTTTTAGATAATTGGATATCGCTCTATTGCCACTACAAAGCTTGTATCTAGATATTTCAAAGGGTGTATATTTGTTTTAGATATTTGTTTTTGTAAAAATGATGTAATTGGATATGTGCCACTGTGTGAATCTTAAAGAACATCTTAACATGTATTTAATATGTGTTCTATGCTAGACCTGTTCATGGGTAGTCCGGCCCAGCGAGCCCAGCCCGAAAAAGCCCGACCCAACCCGAGCCGACCGGTGCATCAGGCCAGGTTGGGCTCAAGCCTGAAAAATACGCACGCGGTCGTGACCAGGCTGGGCTTTAGGGCTTCGACCCGAATTCGAGGCCCGACGCACCGGGCCAGGCCAGGCTCGGGCTCGGTCCCGCGGGATCGGGCTTTTTCAAACCTAGCCCGGGACATGATCAGGTCTAGTTTATACATATGACATGTTTGTCCTCATCTTCTACCTCTCATCTTCTTTCTTCCTTCCTTCCTCCCCTTCTCCTTCCTATGCCTACTCATTGCTACGATGCTCTTAGGCCTTGCTCCACTGTTGCGCCTACTTGCATCCTTGTTGACAATAAACCTCCTTGTCGCCACAATGACGCCCCGCGCTAGCCCCATGCCTAGTCTCCAGGTCGACGTTGCACCTGCTCGCCCTTGCGTCATTGCACTCCTTGCCGCTAAACAGACACCCTCCTTGAGCCCTACTTCTCCGTTGAGTCGACCGACCTCATGCATGCTTGCCGTTGCACCGTATCACATGGCTTCGCCCATGCGATGCAGCTCCTACTCATCCTTGCCACTGCTTTGAGCCTTTGACAACCTCCTCGTGCGCTACTCCTCCATCGTACGTGTCAAGCCCTGCCTCGCCTTCGTGCCGGCCTAACCTGCGCCCTTTGACCCCGTGCTACATGAACTCAGGAGGTGGGAAAAAACCAAATGCACACATCAACGGAGCCAGAGCCACTGCCAGAAAGAGAGAACAATTCGAGGCTTATGTCGTTATGCTAATGTGTTCTCTATTATTAACAATCTGGAGTAGAATCACAAGAAATCTCTTCAAGCAAGTACCTCCTGCTGCACCAGGCCAACAAGAAACTTGGAAGAATAATACTACAAGGAGCTCTTCTAGGGTTGCTTCTCTCATTTTAGGATAAGTGATGCTACTTTGGTGTCACTTGGTAGTCTTTTATGAACAAAACCTCACTCTAGCATGTAATCTATGTGGTTCATCATTTTTTTATGTTGAAACTTAATGTCTGCAATGTGGTCTTGCATCTAAGATATGTGGTTCAGATGTATTTAATTTTGTGCTAAAAATTTTATGTTAGCTATATGCTTGTTGCATGTAAGAGTTGATGACTTACTGTTGGATCAACATGCTATGATAAACCTGTTATTCTTATACTCCTATGTCGAGTGCCTTGATGGAGGTGGTATATTTCATTCTGTTCTTCCTAGTGGTTGTTGTCATAATTTTTTTGGGTGATGCAATAATTTGTAGGTGCACAAATCTATAGAGATAGTTTTAACCAAAGATAGGGTGTTTATTTGCCATTGAACATCACAACTATTCTAACTTGGTAGACTTTGCTGACTTGTCGCGCGTGTGGTAAAACTGGGCTACAAAACCGATGCGGAATGTTAAGTGCACCGGTTTGCAAGTTTATCAGACTAGAATACATAGTTGTTGAGTTCAAGGGAATCCATGACCCGGGTCACGTACCACGGTTCAACACTTTTTTCTTTAAATTTTGAAAAAAATTCCATCTTATTCCACCCTCCTCTCTCTCATTGTTAACTACAGAACAGCCCCATTAGAAACTCCAACTAGGCCCAGCCCAACTCACCTCTTCCCATAATCCCATCACCCTAACCCTAAATGCTACATCCACAACAACTCATTCCTCCGGGTCACTCCCCGGCGCCGCCTCCTTCCTCGCTCGCCTCCCTCTTGAGTGGTCGGCTGCCTCGCACGCCGACGCCTCCCTTCCCCGCGCGGCAGCGACTTCTCTCCCCTGCTGTCCTGCGGCGGCGGCGGCGCAACGGGCTGCGGCGACACCGAGTGGTACTTAGAGGAGGAGGCCACTGCCGCAGAGGGCATGCGGGGAACTGACGGCCGTTGCATCCCCCTCCCCCTCCCTCGGTACGGCCGCCGCCTCCTCCCTCCTCACCCTCTCCTCCAGCTCCGGCACCACCGCCTCCCTCTCGGCTTCTCACTACCTGGTGAAAGTTAACAAATTAGAGTTTGACGCGCTTCATCTGTAACGTTTTCAATTATGTACGCTGCCGAGATCGATCCCCAATATATTTTTCAGATCATAATCCGATTCTATATAAATCAGATAATATAAAAAACAATAATAAAAAGAGTGGTTTCAGATTTAATAACAGTTGGATTAAAGAAGAAGATTTCTTAGAGAAGATTCAGTAGGTTTGGGATAAGCCAGTGGTGACTTATTCCAGTTTGGATTTAATCCTAATTAAATTGAATAGAGTTAAAAAGATGCTCAAAGGTTGGGGGGCCAATAAATACGGGTCACAAGTAAAAGCAAAGATGGAGATAATAGAAAGTCTAAAACATATGGAAGAAAAGGAGGAAAACTTTGGGTTAACCTCAAAGGAGGTAAATGATAAAATAAATTTTATTTCCAAAATTCAAGAAATCCATGAAAAAGAGGAGGCTTATTGGCATGCTAGGGCGCATACTAATTGGCTCCTCAAAGGGGATTCAAACACTGAGTATTTCCATAGGATTGCTAATGGTAGGAAAAGGAAAAACACAATTTTAGCCTTACAGAATGAGAATACAAAGGCTGAGGAAGAGGGGGATATTGTTAATATGGCAACACATTATTATAAAGGTCTTTTTGCAAAGAATGGACTGAGTTCTGAAAAAAATCAACTTTTCTGACATTTGGGAGAGTCATGAAAAAGTGAACATGGAGGAGAATATAGAACTTTCCAAGCCTTTCTTGGAAGAGGAGGTCAAGAAGGCAGTGTTTGAAATGGAACATAACAAAGCACCGGGCCCTGATGGGTTTCCCATTGAGTTTTATCAAGTTTGTTGGCAGATTATTAAACAGGACTTGATGCAAATTTTCTCTGACTTTTTTTATCATAAGCTGTTAAATTAATCCTATGGTTTCACACTTTGCCTGATGTTTCATGTGTATTATGCGTATTTTTGTGTCATTTAATTGTTCGTGTATAGATCTGGAAGACCCCGAGGATCAATTTGACAACCAGGACTACAATTCGATCTCTATAGATCATCCTTCTAACCAATGATTTTATCTAAATTTATGTTGTTTTACTTATGAAATTGCATGCAGTATGATTTGTGGATTATCTATGTTGTGAATTAAATACCTAGCTAATAGAGCCGGTCTAGTTAGTTTGACTACTGTGTTAATAATTAAACACAAGCCACGTCCTTGGTATAATTTCCTACCATGTCATTTGGAAATCTAAAATATAGTTTATCGATTAGACTACTGTTGTCTTTAAACACAAGCCGGTCTAGTTAGTTTGACTGCTGTTGTTTTACTTGCCTTTCATTATATGTTGCTTTTCGATTAGACAAAGTGAGCTATGTGATTGCATAAATTTTTATCGTACATTACTATGAACATCATTTACCGTTTGATCTAGCAACTAGACTTGCCGGTGGTTGGCCCGGATCTTATTAAAATCCTGGGTCCGCCACTGATTACGGCTTGTGCATTCAGATGCCCACACGAAATTTCCTCATATCTTGTCGATTAGTTGAGCCGCGAATCCATTAAGAATTTCACCACTTCAATCTGAATTTGACGCGAGTGATCCCCACTTGTGCATGCGGTGTGTTTGGCAGGCAGCGAGCGGCATGGATCCCAAAGGGAAGCACGAGAAGGCTAGCGGCGGCTCGCCGTTGCGACGGCCGGACTGCGTAAAGTGCTTCGACACGCTGTGGTTCTGCTACTCGCCGTGGCACCAAATGCAGTGCTACTACCGGGACGGGGACTTCGACCCCTGCTTCCGCAAGTGGAGCGATCTTTTCGACTGCCTCTGGCTCAAGACCAAGCGGGCGGTGGAGGCGGACGAGATCCTCGCTGAGCGTGAGAGGACCCGGCCATGCCTCTGGGCCTACCGGACTGTCGACGAGGCGTCGGAGCACTGGCAGCAGATGTACAAGCACCTGGCGGCGCCTCCGTCCTCCGACGCGCCTCCTCCTGCGTCCGGTGGTGGTTCTTGACTCTTGAGTGCTGCGTCCGCGGAACTTGGTGGAGCGATAACACATTTTTGTTGCACCGTAATTAGAACACTGGTTTTTTTGGAATCTGAATGCAACCGAGATTAGCAAAGAGAATCGGAATTTGTTTTTTAGTTTTTGAACTACATAAATTGGACCTTGCATGGATTGGCATTAATCTTGCCGATGGGAATCGCAGCAAGCAACAGTTTTTTTTTTTTTTTCCTTCCGTGGTTCGTTTGCTGTTTGCAATAAATGTGACTTTTTTTTTCACTTGGTAGAATGAATGAATGATGTCTCCCCTGCTCTTACCGGAATTTTGACGTGTGAGTGGCATTTTGTGCTAGCTTGTATTTGCAAGAGAATGAAAATCTGCTCACCCGTCCAAATTGCGGTTGTCTGTGGTTATCAAAATCGTTGAAAAACTATGTCAGGTTAGAACACTCGCTAATTAGGTAATTATAAAGACTTGTTAACTTTTGGTTAACAAATCGATGATATTTGAAGCATTCTGTTTTTCTGTTATACAACTAAAATGTCTGGACTTCTGAGCGATGCCCAAACGTCAGTGGTCATGCAAGTGATTTCCGTGGCTACTGGCGAACTAGTACGGGCATGCTTGCGACATGACTTTGCAGTGGTAAAGCTGAGAACTTTGCTGGTATATCATCGGCCGTTAATCTGCATTAAAATGCCTTTACAAAGCTTGTACTTCGTGTCAATGAATTGAGAGGTTTGAGCGTTAGTGGCGTTGCACCTGAATTTTTTCCTCATTTTCTCTGCCCTGAATTTTCCTACAGTTAGTTCAGTTGAGAAGTAAAGGTTCTGTAGCATATTCAGCATTTCAAGAAAATGCGGGCCATTTGTCACCCCTTTTAACTGTAATATGAAGTACTGGAATATCTTCATGATATTGAAATAAAAGAAGCAGTATGATGAAAAAAACAATCAAATTGGTAAAAGCGGGTGTTTGAAATGGGAGGAGTTAAAACTTTAGCCACAAACAAGTTGGAAGTTCAAACATAGTGATAGAGGGTGCAAGGTGTGAACATTTCAAATTACTCAAATTGGCTGTTTTGGTCAATTCAATCGAAGTATGTTATCTCACACTTATCTTCCCGCAGAATTAACCGAGTAGATTGTACGATTTCCTCCCGCAGAATTAAGTTAGCTCACACTTATCTTTGTCAACTTTTTTCCTTATCAAGTTGCTGGGTTTTCTCTTTTACACCTGCAATCAAGTCGATTCACATTTATCTCTGTTATTCTTTTCCTTGTCTACTTACTGAGCTTGTCTACTTAGTACTTACTGGGTTTTCCTTGTTTTTTTTAAAGGCATCATCTCTTGCATTTCATTCCAGAAGCTAGAACATTACAACCAAGTCCTTGTTAACAGGCAAAATTACAAATACACCCTGCAAGGCCTTTTGCCTAGAACTCAAGAAGCTTCTCTCCCAAATCCTATTGCTGGCGCTGAGATGCACCACGACCAAGGAGAACAAAGCTGTTGAGGTTGTCCCTTCTGGGCCACACCACCCGCGTGCGGAAAAGATAGGGCATGTTTGGATGGTGGCCACCGCTCGCCGTGCCGATCCAGGGCACGCCGACGCCCATGGTTCGCCGTCGCTCGCGTTGGCGAGGATTGGCGAACGAATCGCTCGCCCGCGCCAACGCCCGCAGCCACGTTAACTGTGCCACGGCGCGCCCTCGCCCCCGCGCCCACGCCTTCCGCCGGCTGCCATCCAAACGCTCGCCAAAAAACAAGGGCGCGCCGACGGTTGGCACGGCTCGCGCGGGCCGCCATCCAAACACGCCCATAGTCCAAACCAGTGAAGCCATCAAAGACAGCAGTAGTTGTCAAAGCGTAGATCTCTGTCAAAACTGTAGACGAGGAAGATAAGGCAACATAAGCATTGCCACCATCCGTCTGTGTAGCCACAAACACCAACGAAGAACACTCACCACAAAAGAACCACATCTTAACCCACCCTTCTCCTGCTAACGGCGAACATCCTGTGACTCCACTCGAAAGTCGGAATGGACATCCTAGAATCATCGTTCAGGTTTAAATAAGTAGGGTATGATTACGGACTGGACATGCGATCAAAAAATGAAAAGTAGGAACGTTGTTGCAGTTAGGTAAAATGAATGTTGTAATAAGGAAAATAAAACATTGTAGTATGTATAAACAAAAATGTTGTATATTTAAAAGTAAAAGTTACACCAAAATGACCAAAATATTGCAATAACCAAACTATTGCACCAAATCGACATTTTTGTATCATAGTAATTGGTAAGCCAAAATGTCACGATATTTAATAATGTGAAGCAAAGTGTTGCACTAAATCGGATAATTGTTGCAATGTGTTAAACCAAAATGTTGAAGTGTGTTAAACAAAATGGTGCGGTATGTCAAATCAATTGCTGCACCATTAAAAAGTAAAACACTGCAACATTAGAAAGCAAGCACTGAAACATTTAAAAGTAACTACTGCAACCTTTAAATTAGAGCACTGAACATCGCGAAGCTGCAGCACACCGACCATCCTTAAATTAATTTTAGAATTTGGAAAAGAAGATGATCCTAAATTTATCTTAGAATTTAAGGGAAAAGAAGATGATCCCTAGATTTATGTGAGTACTATACGTGAGTAATGCAACATCTCAATTGTTCTAATGCAGCATCGCATTTGCTTTTCTAAAACAATCTTCTTTCTCCAAACAATGTTTGCAATGCTTTCATCTAATTGTT
>SPJY01031644.1:969926-1013718 GCA_005191435.1 Raddia distichophylla
TACAATTTGAAGTTTGTGGTGCTTTTAAAAGAAAAGTCCCTGGTCATCAGCACTTCGATGCTACTATATAAAAGTTTGCATTTATTAGAACTGTTCCCTGGATCAAATTTAGTCATCCACCTTTATTCGTTTTGTTATTTTTTTATTTGTCAATTGCAGTTATGGGCTGAGAAACTCTTTGGCATGTATACAAGTTGGGCACGAAAGCAAGGTTTCAAGGAAGGACTGGTCGAAAAGATTGCATCAACAAGTGGCCATACCCGGTTTGCAGCAATGGAGATTGAATCAGAGTACATGTTTGGCACCCTTTCTGGAGAAAAAGGAACGCACAGAATGATCTGTTCCTCTGTTGACAATTCTCACACATATCAGGTGATTATATTTTTCTATTCTTATTTGTCAATTTTAATTGTATCTTTTGTTCAGTCCTTGCCAACTATATGGGATGCATTTTTAGATGCAATGCACATACTTGGGAGTAGAACTATGCCAGGTAAATGCTGACCAAATACAGAAGTAGAGAATTATGTCGTCAGCTAGACACTGACCAAAAGATAAAATTAGGTCGGTCCCCTTATGAAGTGGTAGATAAAGTCTATAGCACTTTGGTAAAGTTTCAACCTTTGAAGTTCAATTATATTTTCTAAAGGATCTTCATAATTTTTACAAGTATTTGTCAAACACAATCATGCTCATGTAAGTTAGAATGTCAGATTATATTATATAAGTACTTTGCTCAAAAAGATTGTATGATATAATTTCTGATTCTTCGTCCACTGGAATAAAGAGCTGATACATCGCAAAGCTGTCTAACTTGGTGTCTCAATCTTAACGTTCTAATCTCTTTGATTGAATTGGAGGAACTTTGATTGAAGATTTTAATCTATGTGCAATTTTACTGTGACTTCTGATACTTTTGATCAGAATGCCTAACCTAAAATTTACTAAAGCTTCCAGGCATTGTCAGCTAGAATCTATGTGATTCCTCTGTTCTTGGATAAACCAGTTAATCTTCACTTGGACGACAATGATCTGCATATTTCTCCTTCACTTAGTGAATATAACAAGCAAGATGAAAGAAGTGATGCTGCTGTTAGGGTTCAACACATACCAAGTGGAGCTACTGCTGAAAGTTCAGGTACTAAAACAAATGCTTATGTTTATGCAACTGTGAGTTTGCACTTAGCCGCGATTTAAATATACTAGGGTGATCTGTCCACAGGTGAAAGAAGCTACTTTGCAAACAAGCTGAAAGCTACGAGCAGGTTGAAAGCGAAGCTCCTTGTTGTAGCTAGAGAATTAAGGGTATCAAATATGAAGACGATAAATAAACGAGCTATAGAGGATACATGCAACCGTGAAACGAGAAGATACACGTTTGGGCCTCAGAAATCGGTCCATGATCTCAACACTGGAATCCAGTTATCAGACTTGAGCTCAGTCCTGGAAGGAGACATCGAACCGTTCATCAGAGGTCGCATTACTTCAAGACATGGATGATACACCAAGGTTGCAACATCTGGATGATTTTTTTGCTCTCTCCTTTGGTTCATTTACACATACACACCTCACACCACATCATCAAACGAGAAATAATTCTGTAACACGGATCACAGTTGAAACCAAAAGGCAAGATATGAGGTACATATAAGAGCAAGTTTCCTACCATCTCTGCTTGCTGCCATAACAGTTCACATCTCCCATTCATCCATACTCTGGTGGTTCAGCGCGACGCCGAGCGGCGAGCGCCATCATGGCATGATCCTGGCACTAATCTTCGCCGGCGCAAGCAGATGCAGGGGAAGGTAGCTGCTCTGCTGGCTGCCACCGGCTTCGATCTTCCGGTCGAACGGCTGCCCGTAGAGGACGGCGCCGAACCAGTTCACGGACAGGCTGCTCCAGTTCTACACCTGCTGCCATTGACGAGAATAACTTTTGCTTGGTTGTTGCAAAGAAATAGAAGGGCTATTTTAACCAGAGAGAATTTAAGAAAAAAAAGGGTGGCCTTGTAGTCCTAGTTGCTTAATTCTGTAGGTGTGTAGAGTCTTTCAATGCACCACGTGAGTTTTATATGTTTATTCAGTTTTGCTCAAACCTAGGCGCCCTCCTTAAAATGACAATGACTCTCCTCTGCCGCCACCACAGCAAAGATGGGCGTGACAGCGGTGTGGTGGCAGTGGCATTCGGCGTCGGCGCTGGCATGGAGGAGAGCGCGTGGCGCCGGATTATGGGAAGAGGAGGCGATAGCGGCGATCAGTGTGGTGACAACGGAGTTCGGCATGCAAGCGGCGACGTCCTGCTTTGTGAAGAGGATTGAGAGGGAGATGGAAGATTGGAAGGAGAGAAATCAATGGCATATGGGGGCTGCGTATAAAAGAAGTTTTGGAAAGAAAATAGCACATCATTCATGGTTAGGCCACTTCTTGCCACATGTTCGTCCACGCATACAAACCGGCTACATCTACTGCCACAACATGGAAAACCACCTGTAGTGACCGGTCAAATAACCGATTGTATCTGGTTTTTATAATTTGATGGCTATTTAAGTCAGTTTTAAAGTTTAGGGATGAATAAGACTAGGGCATTAGTTCAAAGACTTTTTTCCTTCCAAATATACCGGTGGCGGCACGCTGAGCTGCTGAATAGGGAGGGTGTGGCGTCGAGGTGGACATGGTGCCCTCCTTGGTTCCCGCAGCTGATTCTCAAGCCCGATTTCTAAAATCTTTGTTCCTAATTTGGTCAATTCTCAAGGAAGCAGACTATCACAAAGTGCAAAATCCTTTCGTTTCTCCCTTTGATAGATAGAATAGTCAGTGAATCTCCCAAGTCATGACACAGTGCTAGGTTTCAATTTGGCTGGCACACAAATACTGGATACATCATGAACTAACGGGCTGCACATATTGCGGTTATCATAAACAAACAGTACGCGGCACCAACAACTACATCACGTTATCACACAACGCTATGTTTCGACATGCTACAAGAATGCATCAGTATGGTCTGTATCGCGAACCAATTCTTGACCTGCTACCACTTCCACTGGGACCATAGCCATACTGAAACATGAAAAAAAAAAAAATTGTTGTTAGTGCATGTGCCACAGCCCCAAAAAAAATGGCAGTCAAAAGTGCCACAAACATGGAGGAAAAAAGAACTGGCAACAAGAACGAATCTGTACTAATCTAAGTATATCGTGTGAACACCACTCATCTGCAAAGTGCATTTAGAACTTTTAGTAGTGATTCCTACTTACACCATAATCAAGACTCCCAGAGAATCTGCCATATGATAGCATTGGGGCATAAGCTGCAGCATATGCCTCTGCAGGTTCCATGTAACCTCCAGGTCCACCACTTGAACCGCCCTCAAGTGGCTCAGCTGTGTCTACAGCAACCTGAGCAAAGAATCGTGCCACAAGAAAGGTCAGATCAATATGGCAAATTTTGCATAGGTTTACTAGACTGCATGCATGACAGATTTTGCCAACACAGTTGCTCGTATGGTCTCACCTCCTGTCCCAGAACCTCATGACTTCTCTGTGCCACACGATCAGCTACGCCATCATCAGCAAAAGTAACAAAGCCAAAACCTCGATGGCCACTTCTTTTAGGATCCTAAAAAGGCACCAGGGAATGTAAGTAGTCGAAAAGCAAAGAACATGAACAATAATGATACAGCCAAACCTTTGGAATGTATGCATCCACAATTCGCCCAAACCGGCCAAAGTAATCCCTCAGATCATGAGTATTTGCCTCCTGTGGAAGTCTACCAACAAATATCTTTTTGACAGTACCAAGGGACCCACCTAAGTAGCCTCCTAACCAATTTGCACACAAAATTCAGTCGATCAATTTCTTTCAGGTCAAATATCACGAAAAATATACTGCTATTGCTTAAGACTTACCTCCAAAAGCTGGTCCTGGATGATCATACAGTGTTGGTACACCCGAAGCTGCATATCTGGTAGCAGCTGTAATGTACGCATTATATGCACCATAACCACCCTGAAAACCTCTCCTTGGTGGGTATCTGACATCTTCCTGAAAAACTCTCCTCGGAGGGTATCTGGTATCTTCATCCTGCTATATACGAAGAAATGTACAATCACAAATACATAATTAGTGCATCTGGCCAGTTCATAGGAGTATTAGAGAACCCGGTAGAAACAAGTACCTTTGGAGTTGCACGGTCAACAACTACAGTTGTACCATCAAGTTCATGTGTTTCTTGCATAACACTGTCTACACATTCTACAAATTACAGTTCAAGGTTAGAAAAATATACATACCATTCAAAGCTGGATAATTGGTTTCAGGAATATATCAAAACTGCAGTCTTAATTGTTACTAGAATGAATCCTATTTACATGCTAAAATTAACTCAAAACGAGCATAAATAAGGAAGATCGTAGCCAGAACTCTCACCAAACAGATATGAATATATAAAGCCAAAACCATCTCTAACACTTGATCCATTATTGGCACAACGTTTTTTTTTGGGGAAGGGTGTGTGTGTATGTGTGTGCGTGGGTGGGTAGGTGGGTGGGGGTGGGGAGGGGGGCGCAAGCTTTTGGGTACTGAGCATAGCCAAGGTTGGCAGCACCACAGCCTTGTGCTCTGACTACTGCCCATTGCCAATTCTACTGTGTGGGTCTAAGGTTATAGGAGATGAAGAGATTAGAAGGTTTTGGTGCGCACTGCGGCATAATTGCCAGAATCTGCAGTTCAGCACCACAAATATGTTGCTATAGTATAATGCAATAGATTTTGTCGGATGACCCAAGTAATATATCATTTTTGTTACGTGCCTGATCCCAAGCACGCAACAAGGACAGATACAACCTTTCACGTGGACGAGACAGACTGTTGTCGAAGCAAGCACCTAGGTTGTTAATCATGTTAGAATAGCTATTGTATAGCTTTTTAGGGACCTCTCTACATATTTGCCCTCTCTCTGTGTGTATATACTGCCCAATTGGGCCCATTTTCTATTGAGCTGCTCATTGTCCCTGCGCGGCCGCACCCGCCTCGGCCCACACGGGCGACACCGACCTGCTGCTCTCGCACCTCATCGCCGAGGTCACCAAAGCAGGACACGGCTAGGTCACAGCGGCGGCGCCAGCCTGGAGCACGTAGCGGCTCGACGGCAGCGTCCAGGTGGCAGCAACGGCGCGTAGCGGCTCGGCGGCAACGGCCAGGTCGCAGCAGCGGCACCGGCACTGGCCTAGAGCAGAGGCGGCGGCGGCTGTGAAGGGGAGAGGGAAACCCTAGCCTAACCGGGCTCTGATACCATGTGTCAAGTATTGGAATGAGCAGCTCAATAGAAAATGGGACCAATTGAGTTGTATATACATGTACAGAGAGAGGGCAAATATGCATAGAAATCCCTAAAGACCTATACAATAGCTATTCTAACAAATCAGTGCCACCGCGTATAAGATTGAATCTCAAATCACTTCATTGCCTGGATTATTCATAAAGGATACAAGACGTCCCTTTCATAGGGATGACTGACTTGTACGCTAAGGAAGTAATCTAATCTAAACTAATCTTATCACTTTAGGAAACCAATCTTATCTAATCTCAACTTTAAATTCTCCCTAATTAAATTTTAACTGATAGGTGCCACCCAATATGCGAGCTACAGTCCCCCACAGGTACTATTTCACTTCACTGCAGTACCCATAGGTACTGTTCATGGGCATGATGGGCCTGCTTTGCGTAACAATTTTCCTCTAATTAGTTTAATCAGACATGATAAATAAATCGATTAAGTATCACACCTAAAAGATTATAGACACATACCTGCGGTTCGAAAAGTGATGAACCCAATTCCACGATGGTCTTTTGAACCAAGTTCCTACATGAGATAAAAATCATAAGAGGGAGAAGAACACTATTTACACTACCCACTTTAATCTTATCAAACTTTAATTTTTTTCAACAATATTTTGGACACCATCATGGCATGAGTGCAGCGAAACAGATTGCCGGCACAAAAACAAATTTATATAAACATTAACAAAATGCCACCAAATAAGCATAGATGGAAAAGATCCTCATTCTCAAAGCTCTAATCTACAATACCTGAAAAGTGAAAACAAGTACCTCCAAAAAGATGGCTGATATTATGTCCAATAGGATTGGCCAAGTTTTTTTTTTGTTGGTGATAATGTTCATAAACTTTCTTTTGTTGTTCGACTGCTACCAGATGGTGGCTTGTTATTTCAGATCCTATGGATCCTTGTGAACTTGTTGCAAAAAATATTTTAACAAAATTAATATCTCAGCAGTTCTCTCCCATATTGTTCCTCGTCAAAAACAAAAAAGTGTTATATTGAAGGAAAATAAATTTAAGGGAGACAATAGCTTCTCGGAGCTGACATTAGCCCATAAAACTAAAATCATATATCATTAAAAAAAACAGAAAATTATGCGTTGAGTTTTCTGAAATGTGTCCCAAAAGAGCTTCAACTTCAATCAACTCCTGGAGAAAGCCCATGTTCTTGGGCAATTTCCCAAGCATGAAAGTTCAAAAATGACCAGAGGAAAGGCCAAGTCAGTCATTTGTGGATCTCTACTGCAAGAATTACTTCCTCTAAAGCAGCATACTATGTTTTAAGCATTAGGTGAAATTATTTATATTACTCTCAACAAGGACAACAGATAGTTGCAGATATATCAAATAGAACACAGAATCCCATATTGATGTAGAGATAAAAAAAAAATCAAATCAGAAACTATGTCTCTCCACTATCTTATGTTTGTATTATCAGGGCTTGAATAAAATACACTAACATGAAATAAAAAACTAGATGAAAACCATTAGATTACATTTGTTTAAGTCTTACCTTTGGCATATACAGATCTATAATTTCTCCAAAAGCTTCGAAATGCCTGCTCACACCATAATTGCTTAGAAAAAGTTCCAGCTATTAAATATAGCATAAATCACCAGTGACAAAATATATATTAGAGCTCAACCTACGGAACATTGACTCATCCACTGACTGTGGAATTCGAGCAACAAATATCCTTGTAGCTTTCTTTACTCCTGAAGCACGCATTTCCTCCTGTGTTGAGAACTCATGATATCATTACCAAGAAAGGCAAGAGATGCTCAACAACTGGCACTGAAGAATTACTGTGCAAGCAGAAGGTTGATGAAAGATTTCAAATTATTTCTCTGTAAATTACCTTGGGAGTTGCTATCTTTACTTCCAGAGTTCGGTTTCCAAGAATGTGCTCACATTTAAGAACATTCTGAAAAAAGTTTATAGAGAAAATCACAAACTATAGGCAAAAGTGCAATTATAAGACTTCCTAATTGGCATCAATCCATTAATCACATGTTCACTAACAAAATGTTTAATGTCATCAATGTCGATATATATGTGATCTACCTTTCATGTTTCATTCTTGGATTTTGTCAGCATGTGGAACATATCAAATCATATATGGTATGTGATCAGTGGTATTGTTAATCCACAATGTGAAGTCCACTTACATGCAAAATTATGTTCATACCAGTCATGGATGGATTTCACCATCAATGCGACTATTCGAGTTAAGTATTTTGGTGATGGTTTGGCAAATTAAATATCTGTTCAAAACTAATATAAGTCATAAAGTCAAAATGAGTTCACATTTGACATTTTGTCAGCAGCAGGCAAGCATTCAGCAAAATTCTTTTTTTCTATCAAACTGAAAGCCTGCCAAGCTGTCCACAAGAAACTAATCTGTAAGTTTTTGGGTCATCAAACTAATATGCTTGGTATGGGTGAATTAGTAACATGTACTAAATGAATAGTTGTTCCCTTTCTTCATGATAAACATTGCTAACTAGTTGCACCAAAATGCTTTCATTAACACTTTGCACAACATCCCTTCCAACTTCCACAGAAGTAGTTTGCAGTTACAGAAGATAATAAAACAGAAATTAGAATAAAAGTTCAAAAATGAAACATAACATAGCAAACAATAGAAGTCTGGGCCGTCTGGCTAGATATACCACATACTACACAGGATAATTAGCTAGATAAAAAAATTACAAAAGCAATGTAAAGTTTCATTTTCGAAATTGTAATACAATGTCATGTAAAGGCATAAGAATAACACCTATCCAGTATATATTACCAATAGGCAATAGCCTGAAAACATGAGATATAACTGAAGTCATAACACGTAACGGAAATGATGAAATTTCCTTAACTACCTTTGCATCGTCTACTGAGGAAAATGTCACATATCCAAACCCACGAGACCGTCCGGATGAGCGCTCCTGTTATATACTGGTAAGTTAGAGTAACAAGCCAATAAAACATGATTCGTTCAAAAAATTATGTTGTATAACTGTATTCCAAAGCTAGAAAAATAAAATGCAGTTTTTACTTAAGGAAATACAAAACAGAACAGAAAAAGGTAAAGCACAAACCAAACATGGATAAAATATATTTAGGGCATGCATTCTTGAGTTGAAAAAACATTGGCAATAGAAAATCAATCAAACAAGAGGCAGTTAAAGTGGCAAACCATTCAACATAGAATAAATAAGAGTAAATATAAACATCTAATGCCCCTGGTCGCTGCAAATCAAAGAATAAAATAAGGGCCAGTTTATTCCAACAAAATTAAAATTAGCATTGGATTGTAACAAACCTTCATTACGACGCAATCATCCAGAGGCCCAAACTTGCCCATGTACTCTCTTAATCCTTCTGTATCCACATCCCATGGTATTCCAAGAACCTAAGCACATGACGTGCTCACTCTCGTTACTCCTCGAGAAAGGCATCCCTAAAAGAAATCTCATCAAATAGGTAGAATTAGTCACTAACCACAAGCTTCGAAGCCATGCTTTATGAAGCTAACAGAATTAGAATCCCAAATCTGAGCCTCTCCGTCACTCTTGATGCTGAATTGGCAAACTCCGCTCAGGCTGAGGGTTTTTCTCACTCCGCTCGAGGTCGTAACTAGAAAAAGAATGGCAACAGTCAGTGGCGGATCCACCACCCGGGCAGGGAGGGCAACTGCCCGGGCTCCCGCGGATGCCAAGTATCATCAACAATGTAGGTTTCGAGTCCAAAATTAGGGGAAATTCACAAACAAAATCCTGAAAACAATACTAATGTTTCTTAAACTTCCGTTGTTATGGAGAATATTTTATTTTTCTGAAAAAACAAACCAAACCATTAGATCGACTGTGTATCAAATCCTAGCTCGCAAAATCGGGGAAAACGTACCAACGAGAGAGGGAGGAAGGGAGATGAGGCTGGGGAAGGAGAGAACCGCAGGGGAAGGAAGCGCGGCGGTGTCGAGAGGGGAGCGGCGGCTAGACGCCGGCCTGCCGCGGTCGCACGCGTGGCCGGAGGCGGAGGCGGAGCCGGGCGGAGCAGTGAACCAGCACTCCAGGAGGCAGGCAGCGACGCAGCGATGGATTGGTGAAGGGGCGGTACGGCACGGTTTATAAACAAAACTGTTCGATTCTCGGTTCCGGTTCCGGTTTAGATTTCGCGAGAGTCCGGTGTCGGCACATATGGTATCGGATAGTATATTTTTGGATACATATCAGATAAATATTTATATATTTTGATTGGATTGAGTATGCATATTTGTAGAGCACACTCATCTTGTGCCCAGCCATTCCGTGCCCATCGGATCACCCCACCGCTCACCCGCCGTCGGGGAGATTTGATTATTTGCCACTCTCAACATTAGCGCTCGCTAAAATGCCACTCTGGCCTACGTGTAATACACACAGATGGTCCCACATGTAATACACACAGAGTGACAATTTTAGCGAGCACCAATATTGAGAGTGGCAAATGGTCAATTTTTTCCCCGCGGTCGCCCGCGCCGCCCCTCTATGCATCGTCACTCACGCCGCCACTTTCGCCAAGCACCGCTCCTACATGCGCCACCCGCCACCTCCTATCCCTGACCCGCCGCCTTCGTGCACCGCCCTTCCGCTGTTGACCGCGCCTCCCCTTCACCAAGCGTTGCCCCTCCGTGCGCTGCCGCACAACCCCTTCGAGCGCCGCCTTCGTGCGTCGCCCCTTCTCTATCGCCCGCACGACTCCTTCGCCGAGCGTTGACCCTCCATGCGCCGTCTGTCGCCTCCTATCCATGTCGGTGTAAGGTCAGCTCTGTTCGCGAAACACTGTTTCTTTTTAAGTACCCACGATCATAGTGCTATGTTCTGTTGTTGATAAGCTTGCATGGCTAAAACTCCAGCTGACATGTTGAAATGCAGATGGAGATGTATCTGCTAATTTGCGTTTTATTTTTTACTGGCTCTTTGTATTCTTATTGTGGTGTAAATCTGGTAAAAATATGGCATGCACATAGAATCTGTACTTTTCTTGTTTTATTTCGCGAGTGGAATCACAACATGTAAATGGCAAACTAGCCGTGCGCAAAAAAATAATTGGATTTAGATGACGACTGAACCAATCCTAATGAGTAGATCCTGTGATGCCATCAGGCTGTTGTTGGGGAGGTGCTCTTAAAAAAGAAAAAGTCTACCTGCTCCCTTCAATCATAGCACTTCGCACAGTTGAGGATGATTTCGTTACAAGGGCTGCCAATGTGGAGAAAAATTCCACGTAGACTCTACATGTGTCATTTTCTTTTCTAGTAAATATATTTTACATCTGGGTCCCACCGTCAATCCCACTTCTCTCTTCTTGCTCCTTCCTTTCAGTCTTCTCGTGTCTTTTCTCCTCCTCTCTGTCTACCCCGCTCTCACCACCACACCACCTCACGACTACCGCGCGACTTGCTTTTCATGTATCCCCACCCCTCTGCCTGCTAGACGTCATCGCCCATACACCGCATTCCTCTCCACCTTAGATCTCCCGACCCCTATGGCCTTCTCTACCACATTGCGCATGCAGAAACCTTCTTGGGGGATCCCCAATAACCTCACCTTCGACGCCGACCTTGAGGACGATGCCAATGTGGAGGGTGTGTACGAGGATGACAAAAAGGCAGGAGGCGGCAGCGACAAAAACTAAATGTTTGAGATGTTGCTCGATGCTAGAGATCTAGATCCTAACCCATCCCAATCTGACACACACGCCACCTTGAACAAGACTGGCTTGATTGGAGCATCTTCGGTGCAGCTTCATTGATGCAACCTAATCTGCTACTTGCGCGCCATAGGCTCATGTTCCAACTACTATCTCGCATTTTGCACACATGTGACGACACATTACTATTGAGCCTAACCCGCACTTAGGGCCAAAAAAAAACTAGCGGCTTGGCTCAACTCAAAGGTGGGAATGAGCTCGAGCCAAGGCTGTTTCCTGGTTTGTTTTTTCAATGAGCTAACTCAGCTTGCAGGCCAATCCTACTTGGCATGCCATAGCCTACAAGCGACAGCCCAGGCCATGCGGAGTGGTGTGTGGATGTGCCTAGGCCCAATCATGACTCTGCAACTGTCAGCCCAGCCTATGTTTAGTGTTTACATGTAATTTCCTTCTAGGGCTACCCCCATTCTTCCTAATCCCTAATCCTCTGCAACTGTAACCTAGCCTATGTTTAGCATTTACATGTAATTTCCTTCTAGGGCTACCCCCATTCTCCCCAATCCCTAATCACCAATCATGTATGAGCCTGCGAGGACCATGACTGTGTTACCACGCTGCCACCCGTTCGCTCGCACCACCCTCCCTCATGACGGTCACCACTCGTTCATGAGCCCATCCGTCATCCTCAGTCCTACCTATTGGTCACCGACCGTCGCCATGGTGCCATCAACACTACCAACACCAAGCCAACTAGACCACAAAAAACAACCCGCCTGCTGGCAACCATTGGCTGGCGGTTATGTGCCCGCTCGCCCGACAACCGCCTGCCCACCATTAACATTGCGCCATCGCCAATGCCAGCATGCCATTGGCATTACTTCCGACAAGCCAATTGGTTAGCCTCGGCAAGCCCGACAAGTTCTCACAAGCGGATAACAAACCAATGTTGCCAAGCCAATTTTCCTATTACAAGCCAATGATACCAAGCCCATTTTTCTGTTAGTGCAAAACGCAAAGACGAGTCTGGCTCGACTCATTCATGACCGAGCCAAATCGAGTCGGCTCCTTTCCACCCCTACTCGCACTATAAAATGAGAGCCAGGATCCAGGGTGACACAAGGCAAACAAGCACGATGAGTGGCTCACGTGCACAACCAAAACCAAACAAGTCATTATTGAATTGGTAGGGAAAATTTTTTTATGTCATCGGAGAACTTAATAATCCCTCCCATACCATCACCGTCACCTTTAATCTCGTGTGGTATTGACGTATCACATTTTTGGCCTCTTATCTTGCATACCATCTCATCACTGCCTAGTCCAATTGTGATGGAGCCGTATAAAGATGATTATATCTTTGCCTTTGTAATGGTTAGCAATTA
This sequence comes from Raddia distichophylla, assembly GCA_005191435.1. Lineage (NCBI taxonomy): Eukaryota > Viridiplantae > Streptophyta > Magnoliopsida > Poales > Poaceae > Raddia > Raddia distichophylla. The sequence continues at coordinate 982,341 of SPJY01031644.1, forward strand.
GGATAAATTTCTAGCACATTATTGGAATTTTATAAATTTATGGCCAAAAACTATTGAGTTCAAAAAAATATGCATAAGTGTGCAAGTGAATTTTTTTTAAAAAAACTAGAACGTGTTTTTTTACAAAATTAATAGTATAATGGTCATAGAAACAAGAGAAAAAAATACCAGACAAGATTTTTTAAACGATTTTAACATGCAAACCATGATTTAACGTAAAATTTTGAATTAATACTTTTAAGGACCTGTTTAGAAGCGAAGTATTTTTGTAGTTTCTATGCAAAATCATGGTATTCTCAAATACTATGGTATTTTAGACCATGAAGTGTTTGAAAGCAACCCTAAAAACTTTGTTATGAAAACCATGATATTGATAATACCATAGTATTTTTTAAGTATTGTAGACTTTACTCCAATCTAAAGTTTTCTCACTTATGCTAGCAAACCATGGTATTGAAAAATCATAATATTTTATGGTCATAGCAAAACACAAACCATGGTATTACAAAACCATGGTTTTAAAAAACTTTGTTGCCAAACAGACCCTAAGTCAGATAATGAAGCCTAACAAAACTAAGGGAGATGTTATGTAAGAAACCAGAAATACAAAAGCATAAATTCTTAAAATGACAAAGCGATGACATGGGACTATTTGAGAGATCACTAGGTTCTACATGAACATAAGAAAGTCCCCAATTGCTACACTTATTTTTAAAAAAAAAACTGCAGAAGATGTTTGGCTCATCAGCAAACTTTGCCACGCTCAACAAACTTGACCCTTTATGTTTTGAACTTGATTGCCTGTTACTATTATAAAATGCAAGTAGGAAGCATTCTCTTTGAAGACGGACAATGGGGATACAGTAAAATCAAACAATACCTGTTGGAATGCAACAATAACTGAAATCATGTGGGAACTGCACCAAAGTTGCCAACTTTAATAATTTGGTAGTTTCTGCCTTCCTAGGTGATTGCAGAATGCGAGGAGCCGTAACCTTCATAACACACAAAGATGATTTTTTTTTTGAACTAATACCAAAGATGAATTTACAGTTACTATTCAGCGAGGCGATATGTTCAGCAAACGTGAAGCTACGGTTCAAGTCCCTATACTACAACTGCGGGCACACCAGAGATTCAGTAAATTGATGCGCCTCAAGGTCAACCTCTTGCCTCATGACACAGCTCATGAACCAGTCACTACTAAATGTTTTGATGCCTTTTTTTGCTGCATCCAATGCAAGTTCCATGTCTTCTTCACATGCCAAGAAGATCGTCTTTGAGAGGTCATCTAAGCGATCCAATTTTTTCATAATCTGCAAAATAAATAGATGTGAACATTTCTCTTGAACGAAGAAGCAGTATAAACCCAAACTGTATGATCATTTATAGAGAGCTCTTTTAAAATACACAACGGTAAATTTACTAGGGCAGTACTGCAGTAGTATAGTTCATATCTAACCATTAGTTTCGAGAACGTCTCCCAAAAAAAACGTAACACAATACCCTTATAGTATAAAATACTACCATGGTTATAGAAAAAAATTTAAAAATAATCTAAACTGTTAGGTGGAGAGAAATGGACAGTTCATGTTTCAGTAAAGTTCCTTTATTTTATTTATACTACTAAAGCATGCTCATAGCTCATGCAAGATTTGGTGCTTACAACCAAAACCAACCTCATCAATTTGCTTGTAGTTTGATTTGAAGGTAATACTTTAGTTTAAGAATCATCTTTATTTAGACTTTTCCAAAATTATTATTCAAAATAAGAAAGCCATACATGCAACTATTCACACATTTCTGCTTTAGTTAATTATGTCAGCCCTCCTGGTACAATGATATTCCTCAAAAAAAATATTTGTAAGTTTCTATTTAAGTTACCATGAACTATTTAAAGATGTTATAGCGACCATCATGCCTCATGCCTGACAAAATATTTCCTGCCTTAGAACATAGAAAGTCTATTAAAACTAAAAAGTATCAAAGTAATTGACCATCTAGAATTTACAGTGATTACTAAGAGGATATTTAAATAAACTATTGATTAATTTGAACCATGCTCAAAAGAGTTCAGGGACACATGATTTTAACACAGCTGAATAATGTGATGTTACCTTGCCGCCAGAAGATTTGATAATGGTGGAGAGAACATCAACCGATGGCTGGATGTACTTGGTCAGGCAGAAAGTGTAGCCAGAAAATAACTGGCAAGGCCTCTCTTTAGCTCTCTTAACTGCATCTCTCAGTTCAGATTTGTATTTTATCTTATATTCTTCATCTTCCAAAACATACTCTGCTTCTCCTAGAAAACAGCATAAATATGCAAGAGAAGAACTGAAGATAAAGTTGACTTATTTTACCAAAGATTTTAAGCAGTAACCATTTTCCTGAAAAGTTTCAAGCATTACATATGTTCATTTTGGATAAAATTCTGGTGGTGTAGGATCAGTGATTCTGCTACTGATTTGGTGCGGAAGGGCGTGAATTCTCTCATTATTCTTGGTGCTTGGATTCTGTGGAAGCATCGGAACCAATGTGTGTTTAACAGTGAAATCCCAAATTTGGCTCGTGCTCTGCAGTTTGCTACTGAGGAATGCCAGTTTTGGGTGTTGGCTGGGGCTCGAGGGCTCTCCCTCTTGACCGCCCTAGCTCCTAGTGACTAGGTTCCTTTTTTGTCTTGGTCGTCGGGCGCGTTTTTGTTTTTCTTAGCCTATTTTGTGTACTTGGGGTTCTTTCCCCTTTTTCTCCTTAATATAATGATACGCAGCCCTCCTGCGTGTTCGATAAAAAAAAAATAGCAGGTCAAAGAGCTGAAGATGATTATGAAAATGTTTGTTCATATATACCTCATTTGATTACAAAAACACACACATGGCAAGAATTGCCTACTTAGTTATCCAGTTTTGACTCACCTACAAATTTTCCTTGTTTGAAACTTTCTTTTAGCCAGTTTGGAGAAACAATCCAAGCTCTGCAAAGAGTATATAACATATTCAATTCAAAAATCTACTCTTACAATGAAGATGATATTTCAATATTTTTGGTGAAATTTTGAATTAAGAGAGGGTAAAACAGAACTACATTTCATTATAGTTTAAAACAAGATGGAAGCATCTCAGAGAGTCTGGATCGGTGAAGAAGAATTTAGATGAAAACTAACCCAGAGCACAAAGCAATACAGAAATTCATAGTCCTTCGAGCTTTCCCAGAAATCACGTGTGTGCATGAATTTCCTTCACTAGTAACAAATCCTCCTAACATTTTCACTACCTGCACCATAATTTTTAATTCAAAGGAAATGAAATAGCAGTGCATTGGTGTGAAAAAAAAAATGACTGCTATCTCATTTAATGAACTATATTTTTTTTAAAAAAACTTCGTACTCAGTTAAACCTAATATGCTGAAATATATGGAACTTTTTTTTGCAAGTATTCTGAAGTTTTACTTCAATGCACCAAAGTGTGCCTGTTTGTTCAACGAGCACATATTCATATGTTCTAGTCTTAGGTATGTTGCCTATCTTCTCTCAAAGATGAGTGATCTTCATATAAAAGTTACCTCTGTAAGGCGTGTTCTCTTTATTTCATCGGCAATATTCATAAGCATAACTGAAGGGTTTCCAGCGGAACAGTTTGCATCCTTAGCTTCTCCTGATATTTTGCTTTCATCATGAGGGATAGAAAATTTTTCAGGTATAAGATGCATTGAACATTCATGGTCAGAAGTGTTGCTTGTAGAAAGGGAATTGTCACAGATATCATTTTGATTCACGCCTTGGTGATGATCAGCATGGCAGCTACATCTTATTCTTTTTGACTTCAGTGAAGATGATGAGGTTTCATATGCCCGTTTCTTCAGATGTGGGTCAGGCAATGAACGTCTTCCATTACCAGTCTTGCTGACATTGTGGCAGCCAAATGTCTCGGTAAGCAAATTTTCACAGGAGGGAACTGCAGTACGAGTATCACCAGGAAACATGCCTGAGAAAGACCAAAGAATCAGTAATAAACGTAGTGATTGGAATTTGATGTGAGAGGAGACAATAAGGAGACTTGAAAGATTGGAACATACCCATAGACTTAGCCTTACATAGGGATGCACAGAAATTAACAATCCATGTGCATGAACCATGATCTAACTTTTCATCCTCTTTAGCTCTTTTTTTAAAAAAGTTGGTGAATGATGACTTCTATTAGTTTCACTTCTAGCCTACCCTAACTTTTTTGGGACCTAAAGATTTTGCTGTTGTTGTTATAAATACACTTAAGGTTGGATGTAATTATTGCCTTTGTTCTGAAGTTTAAATGTAGTCTACCTGACTAAACAAATAAGCTCTAAACTTGTCAAGTTTTACTAGTGTATGAGTAGATTATAGCTGCAGTGATAGCTATGACAAACTTTAGCTTCTCACTCTTTCAGAACTTTCTGCGGTTAATTCACAAAATCAACACGTAGCAGGCTGCACATGATAACGATATTCCTTTCAAGCAAATAATGGATCATCACAAAGTAAAAAACAGCATTGGTTAAAAATAGAACGGCAGTGAAACTTCAAACGAATATTGGTTGGGGTCCTTATGGCTCTGGGCCAGGCAATCGGCCCCTTGGTCCCCCCATGTAAAGAAGACTGGTTGGTGCATAGCCAAACGATGTTACATTTTGTCAAAACAAACGATAGTCAAGTTACAATTGTCAAAACTAGTCAAAGTGTGGCTAGGAATTTATAAATTAAACTTAGGGTGTATTCTCGTAAGCTTATCCGACTTATTTGACTATTTAAATATCCTCGTTTAATTTAAATTAATTTGAATTTCCGATCTCAAAGACTTGTCAAAGATGTCTAAAACACAGGTCAAACGAAGCACACCCGACTCTTGATTCTATCTCAAAATACTCTTGAAGTTAAGAAAAAAGTTAAATAAATAGATAAGTCAAATAAAGTAAACCGATGAGAATAGGTCATCAGGCAACTTTGGCAAATCATTGTAGCAAATTGTGGGACAGTATTGAGTGCAACCAACATCCTAGTCCTTTGAGTCATCGCATGTTACACTATTGATTATGGCCACAAACAAAAGGGCAGTTTTTTTTATGCCACCGCAGAAGCGGGCAATTGCCATCACTTAAGTGGTGCTCTCTACGTGAAATTTTCTATGGTTAGTTTGGAATATCACAACCTGAAATTTTACATAATTATGAATTCATGTAGACTTACTATCTTGTGCCACATCAAGGAGCTGAGAAGTCTGTAGTTTTTGCAGTGAAATCTCTTGCACAGCTAACAATGCCTTCTTCAGATGTGTGACCATAAGTGTTGAACCACCTGGAAAGCATAATGCTCTCCTGATATCAGCCCTTACTGGAATTCTACATACCTTTCCTTTGGTGTCCACCTCTCCAACAGAGACAAAACCCTGCAATACATTCAGGAGCACAATCCAAACATCTTATTTGCATAACTTTCACTTCTTGGTCAAGTATTCATTCTAACAATGTAGGATGTCAAATAAGGACCTGTTGGAGTAAGGAGTTTTTTGCTATCCTCCACTCTTTAAAATTTGTGTTTTGGTATTTGTCTCCCCTATGTATGACATGCAAGACCATCTGAGTCACTGATAGTAGACCAGAGTGACAAAAGAAAAAACACAAACTTTAAAGTGTGGCAACATACCAAAATTTCCCATGTAAGACCCCACTAACATAATAATGACCTAAAATGATACAGTAATGGAAGTGTTGTGATAAACCAAACAGCAAGAGAAGAGAGGCATGGAGGGTACCCTAGAGACTCAGAGAGAGAGAGAGAGAAAGAGAGAGAGAGAGTTAGGGTCACATATTTATATATCGTGGCAATTTACAATCCCATTCCAGCTACATCTCTAAATGAGATGCATTTTGGTACGTTTCTTGAGACCACAGCTCATGATCTTACTCACACACACAAGCATACCTACTAGGATTTGCTTGCTATCCTAGACAACCCCAAGGGTTGGGGTATCCCTAATGTGAAATGAGCAGCTCACTTTCCCAATGAAATGGGCCAAAATATACAAGGTACAGGCAAGGGGAAAAAAGCAAATAAGCCCCTATACAATATACTATTAACACCCCCCTCAAACTCAAGGTGGATCCACTACATTGAATTTGGAGAGATAGAAATCATACATAGCTCTAGTTTGCGCCTTGGTGAAAAAGTTTGCATATCAAGAAGGAGCATGTGAAACAGATGGAACATAAAGGAGGATATATGAATAGTGCCCCGACCAGGAAGATGTGTGCCATCAGCAGTCTTGATGGACATGGGAGAAATAGGTGAGCTCAAAGGGCCAAGGTAGGTAGGATCAGAGGTCATGTGAAAGGAAGCCCCAGAGTCGAGTATCCAGGGTTGTGGTATACCTGAGAGAGGTTGAGTGGCTAGGCTGGCGGTGTCAAGAGCTGAGACTGGACGAGCATCACAGCGCTCGATACGCTCGAGGCGCTGACTAATGTCGTGAAGCAGACAAACATAGTCAGGCGGTGAAGGAAGAGTCGCGCCACCGGTACCTGCCCCCCAGTGCCTCCACCCATTTTGCGGTTTTGAGGCCGCTGCTTGCAGCGCTCAATGGTGTGGCCAGACCGCTTGGAGTAGCTGCAGTACAAAACAACAGACTGGGACCGAGCAGCAACAGCTCCTGCAGGTGTCGAGGAAGAAGGGGCAGCGCCAACCAAGGGTGTAGTAGAGACTAGCGCCGTCGGAGCTGTAGGAGCGACGAGGATGGACGGGGTGGACGAGAGAACGCCACGAAGGCAAGTCTCCTCCGCATGAACCAGGGTAAAAGCCTCGACCGAGCGAGCCAAAAGCTGAGCACGAAGCTGCTCAAACTCAGGCCTAGGCGCCGAAGGAACTCGAACAGACGATGTCGTCGCTCAGCAGCCTGACGTAGAAGACAACAGCGACAGACACGACAGTAGTCTGGATCATGCGAGTCAAGCTGAAGCCACACATCCGTGATCTGATGATAAAAGTTGTTTGTGGTACTGTCCTGCTGAGTGAGCGAGCTAGCGAGGTCCGGCAAAGCGGTGTAGAGTGCATCACTACTCGGCTCGTAGAGACTGCACATGTGTCCACATCTCACGCGAGGAGGGCAAGCTGACAAGGTCCAATCCAAGCTCAACCTTCGTGCTACCTATGAGGATAGCAACAGCACAAGCCTCGTTTGCGTGCCAGGCCTCCAACGTCTCGACATCTACAACATACTGCTCCACAGCCTTGCATAGGATTCCTTATCACCATCAGAAACAGGGGTGCCATATGCAGCGGGCTAGGGCTCCTCTGGAATGGTCGGAGTAGGAGGACGCAGAGTGGATGCGGTGAGATGGCCCCAAAGGCTATTACTGTCGAGACACACACGAAGCATGGGGGCCTAAGACTGGTAATTTGTCCCATCAAAACCACCTATGGGAGATGCATCAAATCAGGAAGGCGAGCAGCTGGGGAAGCGGCGCCTGCGGAATTCGCCATGAAGAGTGCCCAAGGCTGGACGGCGTGGCAAAGGCGCAGCGCGGCCCAAGCAGAGCGGCGCGGAGTGGCCCGGGGCAGCACGTGGCGGCGGAGCGGACCAAGGCTGGATGGCCCGTGAATGGACCGGCACACAAGACGGCGCAGGACTGGAGAAAGGAGAGAGGAGAAAGAGGAGCCGGCGCCGCCGGTGAGGAATCCGACGGCGGTGGCAGCTGGTGGAGGTAAACCCTAAGGGGAGAGCTAGGGTTAGGAGTACTGCTCTGATACCATGTGAAATGAGCAGCTCACTTTCCCAATGGGCCAAATGGGCCAAAATATACAAGGTATAGGCAAGGGGAAAAGGCAAATAAGCCCCTATACAATATACTATTAACACCTAATACATTCCTACAAGGCTACAAAAGGAAATTTAGTTACGTCCTTTGAAATTCATTGGGTTGCTTATGACTCATAAGTAGCAAATAAACTTGAATAATATTAAACAGTGAGGGGATTCGGTGTTGTGTCCAGCTAGGAGTCACAACAATTGTAGCACTCCCGGCTATCGGTCACAACATATGCTAATTTGACAACATGGGAGTTGTTCAACTCCTTCAGACGAATCTCCTCATGCACCATAGTTGAAATAGCCTTCTCCACCTCCTCGTGCACCATGGCTGAAATAGACCTCTCCACGGTAGGCAAGGTTGCCAACTGCCAAGTGACATATGGCAGCCCTTCTACCCTCAAACTTTGGGTTCAAGCCCTTAAGAAAGGTTGTGACCCACCTGTGTTGCTGCCACACCTTGAATGCCTTGACATCCTTAGTAGATATCAATCGCAATGGATCATAGTGATCCAAGTCTACCCATAGTTGTTGTAGCACACTAGCATATTTTCTAGACAGTCTGCTCCCCCGTATTAAGGGACTCCGCCTTGCCAACCACCATCTTCATCACATTGCCCGCGCCACAGTATATGTTGTTCAAACGCCTTTCGGATCTAAGCCGCGCTCTACAAAGCCTCCATTCAGGAAATAGGTGGAGAAACCAACATCAACAACCATGCCACTACCACCGAATTGGTGGTGTTCCATGTTTTCCACTCCACGCTCATCTTATCTGAGGCTCCACAACTGTCCTACAGATAGTGTTCCATCCACCCCTTTTATTCTCAGAATTAACAGAACTCTTCGAGACCAACTCAGATTATTCTTACTCCATTCCAATTTCGCATCATTTGGCATCAGCTCTAGCTTCAACTCAAATGACTCCACAGCCGCCCTTGATCCAATTATACCCATCACCAAGAGCTGCAACATACTTCACATGTCACCTTGTGTGACCGACGCAGAGGCGTCCACAATGACTACCTTCCCTTTCTCTTCTACCACCTTCATTGCGGCCTCTTCAGCTTCCTTTCTTGCCGCCTCAATCTCCTGTGGAGTCATCTCTAAATGACTGGAACGACACCAATCAATACACGATGCCGCGCGCTATCACACGATCACGGCACTTCCACTCGTAAAACACTTGCATATAATCCACATTGACACCGGCCGTCACCACTGGCTGAGCTTAGTGACTCCTTTTTTAACTTAAACAGCATAACACGAAGCAGGCCGGGAAATTTATCTTCATGCCACTCAATTCGCATGCCTGGCTCTGTATGCCATTACTTTCATCACCCTTCACTCGAATGACACCGGACGTGCGAATTAGTTTCCTGTATACCATTTTAGCCAAAAAAAAATTGCTCATTTTGGTCCTTTTCTTGATAACTTTCCTCTCATCTGACTCCCTGGCCGCCGCCTCCGGTGACCGCTCCGGCGACGGCTGCCTCACCACCTCCTCTTCATGCTACGGGCCCCGCCTCCATAATAGACAAAGCCGCCGAGGCCAGAGCCCTTCGCAAGCAGGCGGAGGCGGCGCTAAGGCTCAACCACTAGCGCTGAGCCTCCACCTCGCCGGCCGCCTCCACCACGCGCGCCGCCAACCGCCTGCTCAAGGCCCTCGAGACGAAGGGGGTGGTGGCGCCGCCCAGGAGCTATTCGAGGGGATGACGTTCGCGACGACAGAGGCCAAGGCCCGCCGCGCATCGGCATCCACTGCCCCATCGATTTGGCAGAGAACGGCGCCGCCTACTCCTTGCTCTGTCGGAGGCCGTGGCATAGCATGGAGAGGAGGGGTGGGCGAGGCGACCATCGCCGGAGCGGCAGCGGAGGCGGCCAAGGAGTCAAATGAGAGGAAAAGTATTGAACAAAGAACCAAAATAGATTAAAAAAAAGGACAAAATGGCTTACAGAGAATCAATTCGCATGTCCGATATCATTCGGGTGAAGGCCGACGAAAGTAATGGCATACAGAGCCGGGCGAGCGAATTGAATGGCATACAGCAGTGTGTCTCCTCCCTTCCACACACGCAACGACCAGGACCAGTATTCACTATTCACTTTTTCCTTTCTCCCTCTCAGGAATCCAACACCAACAGCTCCCACAGGCCTAGCTCACAGCAGTACTCCCTCTCTTCTTCCTTCCTCTCCTCTTTTGCTCTCACAGATTTTGGCGAGTGCAGACGCAGCAACCCAGGCCGGCTTAGCGATGGAGCCCGCACAGCAACGCGGGCAAGCCCGCGGGTCGGTGACGGTGCTGCCGCTGTGCTGGTGGATTGCAGCAACGGTGGAGGTGGTTGTGACTAGGGCTGGAACTTTAGCTCGAGGCTCACGAGCAACTTGGGCTCGGCTCGGTCCCAGGCTCGGCTCGTGCTCGGCTCGTAACAAAATGAGCACGAGCTGAACACATTTTTCAGCTCGTGACATTATACGAGCCGAGCCGAGCCTGACCTCAGCTCGTTCATGAGTGGCTCGCGAGCTTCTACGGTAAATGGGACACTGAAGACAGTTGTAGTAGCCACTAGCCAGTCCACTAGCCAAGCCCAGGCGCCACCGCGACAAAAGAAAAAACACAAACTTTAAAGTGTGGCAACATACCAAAATTTCCCATGTAAGACCCCACTAACATAATGACCTAAAATGATACAGCAATGGAAATGTTGTGATAAGCCAAACAGCAAGAGAATAGAGGCATGGAGGGTACCCTAGAGACTCAGAGAGAGAGAGAGAGAAAGAGAGAGAGAGAGTTAGGGTCACATATTTATATATCGTGGCAATTTACAATCCCATTCCAGCTACATCTCTAAATGAGATGCATTTTGGTACGTTTCTTGAGACCACAGCTCATGATCTTACTCACACACACAAGCATACCTACTAGGATTTGCTTGCTATCCTAGACAACCCCAAGGGTTGGGGTATCCCTAATGTGAAATGAGCAGCTCACTTTCCCAATGAAATGGGCCAAAATATACAAGGTACAGGCAAGGGGAAAAAAAGCAAATAAGCCCCTATACAATATATTATTAACACCCCCCTCAAACTCAAGGTGGATCCACTACACTGAATTTGGAGAGATGAAAATCATACATAGCTCTAGTTTGCGCTTTGGTGAAAAATTCTGCACATCAAAAGAAGGGACGTGTGAAACAGTTGGAACATAAAGGAGGATGTATGAATAGTGCCCCAACTAGTAATAGAAAGATGTGTGCCATCAGCGGTCTTGATGAACACGGGAGAAATAGGTAAGCTCAAAGGACCAATGTAGGTAGGATCAGAGGTCATGTGGAAGGAAGCCCCAGAGTCGAGTATCTAGGGTTGTGGTATACCTGAGCGAGGCTGAGTGGTTAGACTGTAGGTGTCAAGAGCTGAGACTGAACGAGCATCACGGCGCTCGATACGCTCCAGGCATTGACTGATGTTGTGAAGCAGACGAACATAGTCAGACGGCGAAAAAAGAGTTACGCCACCGGTAGGAGCAACACCAGTACTAGTACCTGCCCCCCAGTGCCTCCACCCCTCCTGCGGTTTTGAGGCCGCTGCCTGCAGCACTCAATAGTGTGGCCAGACCGCTTGCAGTAGTTGCAATACAAAGCAACAGACTAGGACCGAGCAGCAGCAGTAGCTCCTGCAGGTGACGAGGAAGAAGGGGCAGCGCCAACCGAGGGTGTAGTAGAGACTGGCGCCTCTGGAGCTGCAGGATCAGCGAGGACGGACAGGGTGGACAAGAGAACGCCACGAAGGCGAATCCCCTCCGCTCGAACCAGGGTAAGGGTCTCGACTAGGGCAAGTTGCGGCGAGCGAGCCAAGAGCTGAGCACGAAGCTGCTCAAACTCAGGCCTAAGGCGCCGAAGGAACTCAAACAGACGACGTCGTCGCTCAGCAGCCTGATGTAGAAGACAACAGCGAAAGACACGACAGTAGTCTGGATCATGCGAGTCAAGCTGACGTCACACATCCGTGATTTGATGATAGAAGTCATCTGCGGTACTGTCTTGCTGAGTGAGCGAGCTAGCGAGGTCCAGCAAAGAGGTGTAGAGTGCAGCACTACTCGGCTCATAGAGAGACTGCACATGTGTCCACATTTCACGCGAGGAGGGCAAGCTGACAAGATCCAATCCAAGCTCAACCTTTATGCTACCTATGAGGATAGCAACAGCACGAGCCTCGTTTGCCTGCCAGGCCTCCAACGTCTCGACATCTGCAACATACTGCTCCACAGCCTTGCCATAGAATTCCTTAGCACCATCAGAAACAGGGGTGCCATCTGCAGCGGGCTGGGGCTCCTCTGGAATATACGCGGAGTGGATCAGGTGAGATGGCCCCAAAGGCGATGACTGTCGAGACACACACGAAGCATGGGGGCCTAAAACCGGTAATGCCCCATCAAAAACCACCTGTACCAAACCAGGAAGGCGAGCAGCTGGGGAAGCGACGCCTGCGGAGTTCGCCATAAAGAGTGCCCGGGGTTGGACGGCGCGGCAAAGGCGCAGCGCGGCTCAAGAAAAACCACGCAGAGCGACCCAAGGCTAGACAGCCCGTGAATGGACGGCACGCGGCGGTGCGCGGAGCGACGCACGACGACGCGGGACGGCGCGCGACTACGCAATACGGCGCGGCGCGGGACTGGAGAAAGGAGAGAGGAGAAAGAGGAGCCGACGTTAGCGGCGGCGACGGCGCCGCCGGTGAGGGACCCGACGGCGGTGGAGGCTGGTGAAGGGAAACCCTAAGGGGAAAGCTAGGGTTAGGAGTACTGCTCTGATACCATGTGAAATGAGCAGCTCACTTTCCCAATGGGCCAAATGGGCCAAAATATACAAGGTATAGGCAAGGGGAAAAGGCAAATAAGCCCCTATACAATATACTATTAACACCTAATACATTCCTACAAGGCTACAAAAGGAAATTTAGTTACGTCCTTTGAAATTCATTGGGTTGCTTATGACTCATAAGTAGCAAATAAACTTGAATAATATTGAACGTGAGGGGATTCGGCGTTGTGTCCAGCTAGGAGTCACAACAATTGTAGCAATCCCGGCTATCGGTCACAACATATGCTAATTTGACAACATGGGAGTTGTTCAACTCCTTCAGACGAATTTCCTCATGCACCATAGTTGAAATAGCTTCCTCCACCTCCTCGTGCACCATGGCTGAAATAGACTTCTCCACGGTAGGCAAGGTTGCCAACTGCCAAGTGACATATGGCAGCCCTTCTACCCTCAAACTTTGGGTTCAAGCCCTTAAGAAAGGTTGTGACCCACCTGTGTTGCTGCCACACCTTGAATGCCTTGACATCCTTAGTAGATATCAATCGCAATGGATCATAGTGATCCAAGTCTACCCATTGTTGTTGTAGGTCACTAGCATATTTTCTAAACAGTATTCTCCCCCTTATTCAGGGACTCCGCCTTGCCAACTTCCACCATCTTCAGCACATTGCCTGCGCCAGAGTATATGTTGTTCAAATGCCTTCCGGATCGAAGCCGCGCTCTACAAAGCCTCCACCATTCAGGAAATAGGTGGAGAAACCGACATCAACAACCATGCCACTACCATCGAATTGGTGGTGTTCCATGTTTTCCACTCCACGCTCATCTTATCTGAGGCTCCACAACTGTCCTACAGATAGTGTTCCATCCACCCCTTTTATTCTCAGAATTAACTAATGACTCCATAGCCGCCCTTGATCCAATTATACCCATCACCAAGAGCTGCAACATACTTCACATGTCACCTTGTGTGACCGACGCAGAGGCGTCCACAATGACTACCTTCCCTTTCTCTTCTACCACCTTCATTGCGGCCTCTTCAGCTTCCTTTCTTGCCGCCTCAATCTCCTGTGGAGTCATCTCTGAACGACTGGAACGACACCAATCAATACACGATGCCACGCGATCACGGCACTTCCACTCGTAAAACACTTGCACATAATCCACATTGACACCGGTCGCCACTGGTTGAGCTTACTGACTCCTTTTTTAACTTAAACAGCATAACGCGAAGTAGACCAGCAGTGTGTCTTCTCCCTTCCACACACGCGGCGACTAGGAGCGGGGGGAAATTGATCTGTTTGACACCCAATTCGGCGGCCTTGTTCCAAATAACATTAAGTTTGTTCGTCTTGACGCGCATGACACCAGGCACGCGAATTTCTGATTTTAGTGACATTCTTCCTATTTTCCTCAGTTTTATATTGATTTTTCCTATTTTACTCAACTGATTTGCCTAATTTGCCCCAACCCTGGCTCCTCTTCTCCTTTTCCTCCCCGAGACAATTTGCCCCACCGCAAATCTCACCGCCCTCAGCTTCCCCGCATCCGCTCGGTTTCCCCGCCAAGACCGCTCATCCCTCTCCTTCTCTCAATGCCGCGTGGGGCATATGAGGGACAATATGGTCAATCCACTTAAAGAAAACAAGGGAAAACAATGGTAAACCGAGAAAAATAAACAAACGGGGCAGACGCTCTGTCATTTCATTAAGAAGAAGAGAACTGTACACTGTACAAGGACCTAGCCATGGCTAGAAAACATAAAATAATTACATTGGGGCAACAAGGAGCCCCATGCTCCATCCCCTCACCTCCTCCAAAATTATATCAACCAATGTTCTAAAAGGAAGATTCTTATGCTGAGAAATGTGACTATTTCTTTTCTTCCAAACATTCCAAATAGTGTAGACTATGAGACCATTAAGGGCCCTCTTAGCTACTTTGTCGGCTGTCTGGAAAGAGGCCGCTATCCACCAGCCGTAAAAGCTCATGATATCTGTCCATATAGGCATCTGAGGATATTGATTGAGAATATCATTCCAAACTCCTTCGGAGTACAAACAATGGAAAATCAGGTGGTTGATGGTTTTCGGACTATTTTGACATAAAGGACAGATGGGCCGGTGTGGCCATCCTTTTCGAGTCAGGACATCAGCCATATGAATGCGTCCATTGGCGAGAGAACAGGCAAAAAAATTGCATTCGTTTTCTATCCGTGCCTTCCAGATGGTGTCTCCAAGGTCCCGGGCGAATTGCTTTTTTGCCACCCTCAACATTGGCCCTTACCATTTTGCCACTCTGACCCACTGTCATACATATAAATGGACCCATATGTAATACACACGGAGTGGCAAAATAGTAAGAGGTCATCTTGGAGAGTGGCAAAAAAGCAATTATTTCGTCTCCAAGGGACCAGCATGTGCTCCCTAGGAGCAGTGTTCACTAGTCACTTCTTCCTTTCTCCCTCTCATGAATCCAGCACCAACAGCTCCCACAGATCTGGCTCACAGCAGTACTCCCTCTCTTCCTTCCTCTCCTCTCCTCTTCGGCTCTCAAATTTTGGCGAGTGCATACGCAGCAACCCAGGCCGGCTCAGCGGTGGAGCCCGCACGGCAACGCGAGCGTGGCAACGCAGGCAAGCCCGCGCATCGGTGACGGTGCTGCCGCTGTGCTGGTGGATTGCAGGCTTGCAGCGACGGTGGAGGTGGTTGTGTCGGCGGTGAACATGTCACAGCGGCAGAAGCCCGAAAACACCATGAACTCAAAACATTAAATTTATTTACAGGATTTGATTCTTATATGTCAAACTTGCGTACTACTAGTATTCTCTTATTTAAGATATGAACGCGAAAATAATACAAGCATTGGATTGCTAATCTATAGCATCTGCCAAGCATTAGTAATAAGGTATGTTCATAGTACAAAAGGAAACAGAAGCAATTGGAGTTATTAATTACCCATTGTAACTTGCCTGTTTCAGCCAAAATCTTTCAGAGACCTTATCTGCCCAGCAGAATAAAGTTGTCACACCAACATTTTGAAGTCTATGGCTTAGTTCCTTGCACAAGAGCTGACCAATACCCTAAGATAAACAATAAAACAACTACATTAGCTATGAAACTTTTGGAGATAAAAAATACTATTGCCTTCATTTCATGCACAATGTGTCTTAAATGCCATGTCACCAAGGAAAGTATATTGGCATCATAATTAGTTTACAGTAAGGTGTTAAACAAACAGAATAGAATAGTTTGCATGATGCAGGAGATGCAGTTAAAGTCCGGAAGAATAAATGAAGTATGTAAGGTGAATTTATTACTTTATTAGTAGAATTATTTCCCTCAATCTCAGATTAGATGGTGTAAACTATGAAATGTAAATAATGATGTACCATGCGAAGCATAGAAGATAACGGTTATTAATGACAATTGACAAGGTGCATATATGGAATGAAGTACGCACAACCGGTAGGGAAAAAATCTATTAGGTTTTCATTTTATGTAGGTAAATAGCCAATAAAAAGGGATGCTAATTCTCAAGCTTAACAGAAAAATTATGCAAAGGCAGGAGCACTGCTGAATCTATTAAGATAGGAAGCAAAGTATGTACAGGGGGTAAATACAGGAATTGGCTTTACCATATGTTGATAAGATGATCTCACAGCCGCCAGAGGTATTTCAGCATATTGTGTGTCGGCTGGTACTATCTGATATGATAGAGCAGCTATGACCTGCGTGATAGGGTAGCCAACTTTAATCAGGGTTTTCACTATTGTTAAGCTGTACAAACTAGAAGGCAGAATATTTCAAATGTATATGAATACTAGGTTTCATCTGGTTACAAACTATGGTCTCATGCCTTTGATGACATCACTAGCCTGAGGTTTATTAATTGCCAACATCTGCCTTTGTTGAATAAATGATATAAATCTGTAAATAGTTTATAGGGATACCATGCCCACAGGGCTCAATATTTGATGGGTTTTATCAGACTTTGGCAAATTATTACATCGCAAGTACAGTTATGGAAATCGGTACTAAATTAATGGGCTTAGAAGTTTCTGAATTACATAATCTTAGGAGCCACATATTAACAAAAGACATCCCTATTCGTCCCATACTCTATCAGTGGCGTAGAAGTCACTCGTTTATGTGCTAGGCTTGATTATGTCTTAGTCATCGTAGTAGTGTTTGTCCACATACCCCCACATTTCCTTGACGTGGACACTCAGGGTGGCTCGTCTCTATTCAAAGAATTTAAATTGCAAGAGTGAGCCCTACTGTACCCAGCAAGTGATTAAAATAAATGCAAAACACGCATGACTACAGCATTTGTAAATTTCATGGCGTTTATTGATTGTTTTTATTTTCATTTACATTTAGAAAATCCAATTTTAGCTGTTGAATTAATTAATTTTTGAGAAAATTACACCATTAGTCCTCAAACTTGTCCCGCCTGTGCACATAAATCTTTAAGTATCAAACCGCTTATTTAGGTACCCAAACTTGCAAAACCGTTGCAATCAAGTACATAGACTGGTTTTTTAGTCTGTTTTGGTAATGTGGACTGCCATGGCAACGCCTTCGCGGCAATTTTTTTTTTCTTTCTTACTTTTAATGTGAGACCTACTTGTCATCTCTCCCCCTCTCACCTCTCTGCCTCTCTGCTATCTTATTTTTAATGAGATGACAAGTAGGTCACACATTAAAAGTAAGAAAGAAAAAGAAAAATGTCATGTACGCACTGATATGGCAGTCCACTTCACCAAAACAACATAAAAAACCAGCATATGGACTTGATTGCAATGGTTTCGCAAGTTTGGATACCTAAATAAGCGGTTTTGATACTTAAGTATTTATGTGCACAAGCGGAACAAGTTTGGGGACTAATGGTGCAATTTTCTCTTAATTTTTCATCCAGTTTTGTACTAACATGATGACTAATGCTGATTTAGCCAGCAACATGGCAAACATTAGTCACAAATACACTGTAATCCGATATCATTGGTTATGGCCTTATATAGACATTTCAGATCAGCTCTTATGTTGTTTTTCTATTATAACAGAGGAAAGCAAGAATCCATGACAAGCCAACTTAATTGTACTTTACAGTTTTTTAAGGTTATTTAATCATTCAAGAAGCTTCCTAATCTCACTACTCTTGTGCAACCATTTTTCTTCAAACCATATAAGCACCTCACCGTTGGGTGTGCTGATGTAATACTTGGATGTCTACTACTGGTGGGTTGGCAATCAATTACCAAAGAAATACTAGGATACGTAAGTATAAAAGATAGCAATAACTTTTGAAGAATATAGTAAGTACTAAGTGCATCAACAAAAAGCAGCAAGTTGGCAAGCTCAAATGTCTCTAGCATCTCCATTATTTCCCCCTTTTGGGATGAAACATCTAGTTGATGAACAGCACAAAGTTCCTTTTTCACTTCTCAAAATACAAACCTCTGTATATTTTAGTTTTTTGGAATATTTTTGCCATGTTGTGGAAGATAAGGTAATTTGGTGAAGATACTTAATAACATCAAACTAGTGAGAAGATAAAACTAGTCCAAAGTTGCATTTATGAATTATGATTTATGCTATGCAGAGAACAATAAACGGACGGGACGCTAAGGCCTAAGGACACATGATACATACCTTTTCATGCCCTGAAGCAGAGCTAGACCTCAGAATTAGAGTCTTGTACCTCCTGGGGGAAAAGAACATGAAACCAAAATGTTAACTCCTTGTACTCTTCTAAAAATACTTAAAAATACAGTTATACAGAAGTAATAATATTAACTCTTTGTGCTCTTGCAAACAAAATACAATAGTAATGCCAAAGCAAAACTGAAGCAATAAGAATTCTGTCAGTAATGTCAATCAGAAACCTTACACAATAGGCCATGATTATAGAAGTAGTTTGTTCTAGAGAAGGAATATGGTACCCGTTATTTATGCATTTTTCAAGAAACCCTGACTTCCTCCCAGTATCAGCAGCATAATCCATAGTTGGAAGTTCTTGCTTATAAAGCATTAGTGCTTCCTGAAAAATCCAAGACAAGAATGCACATGATTTGTCCTAGTATTTGCGATATGATGATCTATAGTTAGTCATTGAAGCATATGCCTATCTGAGATGTAGCAAGGCGAAAAGCCTTTCGTCATAGTGACCACGGCTATTTTGTTTCTTGATTAACTTTCTGAAAAGCGGAATTTCACATCTACTAAGATATGAATTTCTATTACCTCATGCAAGGACTTGCTTCGGCTATCGACCTCATTTGGGTTGAGAAGGATGAGATGATATCCCTGACCTACAGACACAAAGGTTACATCACCGCGATGAAAAGAACTACCATCACACCACTTGCTCTTCTTGCATAGCCAAACAGAAAATTATTAGAACACTACACCGCTTACCAATCCCACCTGAAGAACCCCTGGCTCCATCGACTGCATAAGTATCATTAACAAAATTCAGCAACAGGAAACATCTAAGGCCCAAGCAAGAAAGGCAAACTAGTGATCGCAGCGTACCGGAAACCACAATCCTTGGGCACTTGGGCCCAGAAATGGTGAGCCTCTCCTCCGTGGACTGGCACCTCAGACCGCTCCCATGGATCTCCACCTTGCAGTTGCCTACAAGACGTGCGCTTCCTGAGACAATCTGATCAGGCAAACCAACGCTATTGGACTCGCAAATCGGAGCCACGGTTTCACTCGCATACGCACCGATCGAGAAGACGGAGGAGGAGGAGGAGGAGGCGGCGGCGGCGGCCTTCGTCTTCCGCGGTCTCCCCATCTGATCAGAAATTTGGGGATCGTGGGGAAGTCGATCGGATTGAGAATCTCTCGCGTTGTCCTTGGGAAGCGAGATTGGGGTTGGGTTTCTGGTGGCGGGAAGAGTGAAAAGTGGTGAGAGACGAGCGCGTTAAAAAAAAAATGGATTTTTTGAGCGAAAAAATGATTTTTAAGCCTGCGGAGCCCTCGAGGTTTCAGACGAAATGAGCGGGCGCAGAACTCAGGAGGCGCTATAGGCTTTGGGCCGGCCAACTCAAAGGCCCATCTTTCCCCGTGTCGTGTGCGAGCATGCTTTCCTATGTGCTTTTTTTTAGCTTAGCTTTCCTACGTTAGACCATATGGAAGCATTGTTTCTTGTTGCAATCTGTTCCGTTTCCCATGCTTGCTCTTTATTTTCTATATTATCTCTAGCAATACTCCTATGAAAAAAATCATGAAAAAAAAATCTTCTGAATAGAATACTCGAAAAGAATCTGTTGGAGCATCTCAAGAAGATCAAAATTTGTTCTTGAAAGAAAAATGGCTCTGATAAAATAGGGTTGGAGTCTTGGAGATGTTCTTTGTCCTTTTATTTCCCAAAACAAAAATCTTTGGGACAATCGATTGCAGTTGCCCTTGTTATAGCAAAATCAAAAAAAAATGTTGGTATAGCTTTGAGATCTCAGTAGCCATCGCATGATTTTTTAATACCTTATTGCTTATTGTTTAAGATTGGTATTCCGATCCAATCGGATCCCTCTTCCCTTTGCAGTGTGTTGCTCTCCTCTCACCCACATCTTTCTCTCTGCTCGTGCAACGGCAGGAATCGTCTATCGTCACCGTTGCTGTTGCCGCCACCTCGCCGCTTCCTCTCTCTAATTTGTTGTTGTTGCTTGTTTGGAATTTGGATACATTTGATTTTTATTTTTATTTTTTTTTGCTAGCAGCAGCGTTGCCCCCGCTGCTTATTGCGCTGTATGTGCATGTCATTCTCCCTCCTCTCCTTAATCCATCTTCTACCCTAACGAGCTAGGTAGTCAGATCTAGCGAGCACGATATGGAGGCTCGCCAATTAAGAGGAGAGGTCTCATGATTTTTGTCTTTCAAAAATCACACTTGTGCATATAAATGTTTGAGTTTACTTGTTGAAACAACGTTTTTTTCCGTGGAATATCGTTTTGTTTTACATAGGATAGATTATATTTTTGCTTTGCCTAGGGTATATATATGATGAATCACCAACGTACATGATGTTTCACCAGTTTTGGCATGTTTCATAAGTTATTTCGGCGTGTTCCAATAACTCTTTTAACATGTTACAATACCGAGCCATGTTGTTTCACCGGACCTTTTCACATTTTCCAACGGTTCTTTTTTATATTCTAATAGTTTTATTAACATGTTCTAACAGTTCTTATGTTTTTTTGGTGATGTCATGATGTATGTTCCATCTACAAAACAACATGTTTCAACAGATATAATCAAATGTTTTACTAATACATATATGTTTATATTAGATTTGTTGTGGGACCTCTTTAATGTGGTCATTGCTTTGTAGTCTGGCCGATCGAATGCGTGCGCCTCGTGTCGCCGCCATGCGAGCACGTGGGTGAGACTTTGGTCTCTCGCTCCGTTTTTTTTACTAGTTGAATAAGCGGGCCCATGGCCCGCCGATTCGGAGGTCGATTATGGTGGTCATCTAGTTATGCATTTCTATATGCCTTGTCAACAAAAAAAAACAGATACATAATATTTAATCATAGATTAGATAAGAGGGAACTGAAGAAAATCAAGTACAGAACCATCGACATAGCCCAAAATACTCTGATTTTTATATCTTACTGAATACAGTTCGACATAGCCCAAGAAAACCAAGGCATGAACTTGGGGGGAGTGTTAAAAAATTTGGGATGTTGCACAACATTGCACATTTTATCATTTACATGGCCTATGCAGAGAGAGAGCTAGGCATTATGCATCAGCTTAGACAAATACAAATTAATTATTTCCAGGCCTAGCAAAAGCTACGTGCCAATTGAGGTTTCTCCTCAATCTTTGTCTTACTTTACTCCACCAGAGTACACATATGCATGCATGCATCATAACTTACACGCAAATGCAACTATACAACCTGGCTAGAAGCAAACCTGCACGCAAAGCTACATACATGATATATATACATTTGTCGAATCCTCCACCTTGGCTGCGAGCTCGGCTTCGGTCTCCTTCGCCTGCGCCGCCGCCAGTTTGGCTTCGCGAAGTTCAGCTCTGGCTATTGCCAGCAGGGCCTCCAGTTCGTTCGTCCTCTGCCTGGCGGCCGTAAGCTCAACCTTGCTCCCGTCCACCGCCGCTGGAAGGGCGCAAACCTCACCTCCACCAGTTTGGGCCTCCAGCGCCGCCTTGGCAGCCGCCAGGGATTCCTCGAGGTTCTCCTTCGCCCGAACTGCTCGCTCCGCGACGTGCTGGGATCGCTGGAGCTCGCCCAGAAGTTGGAGGACCTCCTGCGCAAGTTTCCGCCTTTCCATCGTCGGCTCAGCTCACTCCGCAGCCCTCTGGGCGGTATAATGCGCCTCCACGAGCTGCGCTTTGAGCCTGATCACCGCGTCCTCCGCCAAGGCCAGGCCGGCCTTCGTTGCCCAGAGCTCCGCTTCCACCGAGCTTTTGCCCTCCACCGAGGGCAGGAATGTGGGTGTAGCGCCCATTGCCAAGACCGGGCGTGGTTGAGGAGGCACCACCACACCTGCCGCCTTCAGCCGCCACCACTCCTCCTCGGCCTCCGCTTCTTCCATACGCTGGCGGGCGATATTCGCTTCGCCCACCGGAACAGCGTCCAGGCGCCGCATGAGGTCCTCCCTTGTCAGACCAGGGGTTGGATAAATCTTCACTTTCGGCGGACCTCCTTCAGCAGAACGCCGCGTTCTGATACCCACTTGTTGCTCCACCCACTCCGGGCTGGAGGATATCCAGCCCGCAGACGTCAGGGGGCCCACACTGGGCAACGAAACGTCCGTCCAGCCCAACGGCGTGAGCACGCGCACCTGCCAATCCCAGCCAAACAGCAGCATGCGCCGATCAGGCGCCGGGGGCACCTCCCCAATTGGGATCTTGAAGAGGTCAGCGATCCCCCGGCGGTCGATTGGCCACCATCCGTGCGTTGTACGCCTATGGACCCGCAAGGGCTTAACCCATAACGAGGCCTTAGCGGTCTCCACCTTCACGGTCTCCGCAACCTCGGCGGACGCGTCCAGCACCGCCATCGGCAGGCAAGATGATGACCCCCCATGAAATGACTGCCTCTCCTTACTGCGACCTCCAGCGATCGCACTAGAAATCCCTCTTCTTCGGACTCGACCGGCGCTCTTTCGGCCGCCCTGGCTTCAGCAGAGAGAGGCAGCACCTCGGCTGCTACCTTGGCGCTGCGCACTGCAATCAAGGGATGCGCGTAGCGGTTAAGACGCAGGAGCATGATAATAGCAAGCAGTGCGAAAACACTTACGCACTGGTTCCAGTTCTGTGCCCTCGTGCACCCCGGTGTGGGGCGCAAAAAAAGCTCTGTCTCCAGCCCACCGACGCGGCTGGTGGTGGGCACGGCCGCTTTCCTCCGGCCTGCGGGAACTTTCCTCGTAGGCCCCCGTCGCGGTACCGTCGCCAGTGGCGGGCCCGACGCCCGCGCGGCCTCCTCGTCGTCACTACCCGGGATGGGCCGGTACATCCTCCTCTTCTTCGAAGGCGCCGTGCCCTGGACGCATGCAGGACAGAGCTTAAGGGCCGCTGAGTGCCCAACACTCAACCCACGTCGGAAGAGAAAGGCCTACCTGCGCCGGCGCCACACGTTTCCTCGCATGTGCCTCTGCGCTTGCCCGCGCTGAGCTCGCTGCGGTCGATCGCGGTGCCGGACTCCCCTCGACCGACATCAGCGAAAAGGCGAATGCCCCGCCGGACACCGCCAGCGACTTCCCTGGCGGCAAGCGCGCCGCCATCAGTTGCGCGGACGAAGGCTCCTCGGCAGAGCCCATGGCTTGCACATTTTTCTTGGCAACCTTCCATGTTCGCTGCAAAGCAGTCAATGCAATCCGTTAGAACCCCAGAGGCGCACGCAGCCGGGACTTTGATCGAACGCCTTACGGGCGCCTATCGCAGACAGTTTATCCCTCACGAATCTAACAAGATGGGGACTTTTGTCCATGGGCAGCAACATCCCCGCGATCCGTGCAACCTCGCGGGTCGAGAGCCCTGCACAGTATCACTAACGGTCACGACGCATCCCGACCTGGAACCAAACATAACAGTGTGGCTCGTACTTACTGGCATGAAAGTCCCGGTCCGGATCTTCCCAACCACCCATGTCGCCGACGCACCGTTCGCGGTGCCCCAGCGGGCTGATCCGGTGCCGGATGGAGCCGACGACGACGTCGTAGCCCGTCAAACCCTTTTTAACGAGCCCCTTGATCTCATGCTCCGTGACATGATCCTCCGGTAGGATCTCGCTGCGCTGGAAGATCGGAGTGTCTGGCGCAGCCGAAGAATATTCCAGGGTCGAGGCCCCGCGGCTCAGGTAGAACCACCGCCGGGCCCAACCATTGACCTTCGTCCTTACCTCGTACTCCGGGTATGATTGGCTCCCCCGGGCTCGGCGCGCGGTCAAGTAAAAGACCCCGCCATTGCCCACGTGGTGGCCGACAGGATTCAACTTGAAGTAGTGCTGAAGGAGGCTCACCGTTGGCCGCACTGCGCAATACGCCTCGCACAAAAACGCGAAGATAGACAGATGAACATAGGACTGCGGGGACAAGTTCTCCGGCCGCAGCTCCGTGAAGGCGAAGAAGTCCGTCAAAAACTGCGATTCCGGCGCACGGAAACCGCAAATGTCCAAACTCTCGAAGCATACCAGCTCGTCGGGCTCAGGCCTTGGCTCCCGCTCTGCGCTTGGGAGCCTCCACGAGCCCGGCTTCACAAAGCCGTCCCTCTCAAGCTCCGCCATCCTCTCCGTCGAAAGAACGCTGTCTTCGATGAGCACCATAGCGGCGGGGAGCGAGAGGGCAGAAAGCGAGTTGGGAAGATGAGGACAGAGGCAAAGGGGATGATTCTACAGTGTGAGTTCATCCTGCGAAGCGCTACCTTATAAAAGAAGACAACGGTCGAAGCGGAGATCAAGGGGATCGTGCCCAAAGGGGGCGTAACTGCTCCACCTTTCCATCAAATCAAATTCAATGCTCAGACTTCGGCTCCCGAGCCAAATCTTCCCGCACGGCGCGTACTGGGATTTTTCTAAACCTCAGACCGGCTAGCCACGCGACCCGCTCAAGGCTCGGGGGCTGGCTGTTGGTGATTGATAAGCGGCCCACCTTGAGATGGGCCTCGGGCTGATTCCGTACCGGCCCACCGCACATACAGAAAATCCAGAAGGCCGCTCTTGGCCGTACTAAAGGCAGCGTCTAGCCCGCTAGGGTCTCCCCCGGGCTTGACTAGGTCAACCGCACGCCCCCGGGTTCTTGCCTGGGGCGTGGCGCGCCTCCTGGGCTAACCTTAGCACGGGAGATGGCCCCTTGGGCAGTCCGCCTGTCCATAGGCAGGTGGCGACAACTGTCAAGTCCCACCGCACCTTTTTCGGCCTTGACCGGAAGGAACTGTGCATCCCCGGGAGCCCTTAGCTCGGGGAGGAGCACGTGGGTAGCTCGGTTTGTCGTTTGCCCCCTTTCGGCAGGCAATGAACGGTTGTTACGCTACGCGATGCCCCCAACGGGTGGCACGAGGCTGGACCGGTCCAGTCAATGCTATACTGGGGATAAAGGGAAAGTGCTTTCTCCCTAAAGAAGAGGTTTCTCCCCGTATCGGCATTCCAAGACAAACACGTGTCCAGTACTAACCTGACCAGCTTCTCCCTGTAGGGTCGAGACCAGACAGAGCCCCGGAATGAGACAAGAACGCCGCCACAAAAGCAAAGACCGGCGCGGGGCCCGCCGCATCAGTTTCGGGCGACTCGCCGCGCCTATAAAAGGAGGATCCCTGGACATTCGAAGGGATCCCGGAGGTCGAACCCTCAGCTCCAAGCACCCAAACCACACTCGCTTCCGAAGCTTCCCTAGCAATAGCCTTAGTCCTTAGTTCCCACAGTTGTAAGCTCGGGATCGGTGCCTCCGAGCCCGGTCTCGGCACCTTTGTATTATTTTCCACCATATAAGCAACAAGACTGGAGTAGAGCTATTATCCGACAGTGGGGGCTCGAACCAGGGTAAATCACTTGTGTCTTTACGGTTTGTATCTTTTCTCCCCTCATTGTACGAAGGATCTGTACCCGGATCGCCAAGTCACACCGGGCCTAGTCCGAGAAGACCGCGCGGCCTGAGCCTCCGCAGGCTCTCGGCCGCCACCTGGGCTGCTGAGAAGGGTTGTCGTTGGGCCTCACTCCAACTACAAATTCGTCTACCGGTCCGTGGACCCGCTGCTCTTCAGGAGCGCGATTCCCAGACGCCGACAATATATAGAATATAGAACTTTCCATCCAAATTCATATTCTTGTTTTTGATATTTAGCTTGTTAAAATGCATAAACAATGAACACGAAATTCGTTCTATATATATATTCGAATGAAAATTCGGATCGCAATTCGGATAACTTTTTGGCCTTCTTCTCTATAAGAAGCAAATCAGGCATAAAGTTTTTCGTTCAAACTCATATTCTTGTTTTTAGTGATGAGCTTGTTAAAACACATCAAACATTAACACCAAATTCGTTCTATATCTATTGAAGATGACAAATTTGTTATGGCAATTCGGATATGCATTTCCACCCCTACATCAACCCAATGGAGATGGCGCTGACGGGGAAGTGCCGCTGCCTCCACTACCGTCCGGGTAATGTTTTTGGAGGGCTCCGACGGGAGGGCTCTCCAAACTCGGGTTTTTTTTATTCTTCCTTCTACTCTCCTCGTGTTCACAGTTTCACGCCGTGCTTCACTTCTCCATTTTCCAAGCGAGAGCAAGCATACATGCATGCAGTACGGGCGTGTTTGGATCATGTCCAACACTCGCCTTGCCAATCCCTGGCACGTCATCGATTTTGGGAGAAGGTGCGCCAACTCTCGCCTACGTGTTTTGCACGCAAAATTGGGTGAGGGCGCGGGTCTTGCTCGCCCGCGCCTTCTATTGGAGTGTCGTCGCCAAGGCGGTCCAATCATGGGCACGGCTGCTGTGGAGTATGATCCAAACACGCCCTACATGCACAATACTCTCTACCCGGTCACGGATGCAGTGCTATGTGTCCATAGCTCCACACTAGCAGTCTCGCGGCTAGATGTGCAATTCTTTTACTTTTTTGAAGATAAAAATTCAGAGCCTTTTGGCAGCTCCAATATAGTTTACATTCAAAATTGTTTTTTACATCTAAAATTTTAGTTGATATAGACTTATTCTTATAATTGCTTATTCTTATTTTGTAATTGAGTTTTTTTTATCATTTTTATTTTAGAATTCAATTGATTTTTTTTGTATTCGACAAGGATTTTTGGTAGCATCCTAGTTGATACGAACCAGAATGCTATCAACCCTTCTCTATTTGGTACAATCTATTTCTTCATTACTTCTTCCTAGAGCTAGTCGGCTAGACACACCATCTCTTATCAATTTTGATACACTTGTCAACCTACACTTAATTGTGTTGAAAAGGTTTGATTTTTAAAATGTGTATCAAAATTGGCCCGTCGGTCATTCTGCATAGACCTAGACATGTATAGATCTAGAGTTGAGGGGGAGGAAGTCCTATGGCATAAAGTGCCCTATTCTAAGTGCAATACTCATATACTCCCATACAAGTAGACATCGTATTTGCCATAATTTTGTTGACTTGGCATAGCATACAGCATAAGAAAAGTCATTTGCGTCAAGACATGCATTTGAATTTGAATTTGAATACGGATATGTTCTCCTTATGTGGTGAAACTAGAATTATATTGAAGGCGTCAAAGCATACACTTGTGTCAATGACGACAAACCATTCGAAAACCATAGTCTTGCATGAAGCCTTCTATGAATATGCATGTTTTGAAGAATGACGTTACTCGCTATCAAGAAAATGTGGATTAAGTATTGAGAAGCCCCGACTATCATCCGTGAAGAGAATACAACTTGTGTTGCATAAGTGCAATTGGACTATGTGATATGCAACCTTATGAAGCATATAAACCCCTAGTTCCTCTATGCTCGTGAAATGCATAAGGCGAACAAGATAAGAATCTTGCACACTAAGTCACATGGGAATCTTATAGATTTTTTTCACTTAAATCACCCATGCATCTACCTTTGAAAGATGTGTTCAAAGTATTGGGATGACTAGACTTAGAAGTTTAGATTTTTTGGGAAGAATCTTCACATACTTGTAACTAAATCTTGAAATGAAGTTCAAGTACCCAATAATAATATCAAAGGTTAATTAAAATTTGGGTGAATTGCACTCTTTTTCCCTTACGTGAGTTTTCATAGAAGTTTCTCACTTAAGGTTTTAACGAGGCAATTCGTGCAATGCAGCAAACGTATGCTATGTACTCTTTCTCCAAATATTTTTTCCACTGTGTTTTCATAGAGTTTTTGGGACATATGTATCTCGCGAATTTTTTACTTTTTTGACTTTATTTTAATTCAAAATTTAAAAAATAAATTCCCATTTTAATTAATTAAAAAAATAGCCCTCCGGCGCCGGACCAACTGGCGCCATTTACAAACCGCCCGTTGGATGGGCGTCTTTGAAGTAGAACAGTATTAATCGCCGGACCAACGGGCGGTCTATTAAAAACGCCCGTCCGTCGGGCGTTTAATAGAACCTTTTGCATTGTGCTGTAGAAACCGCCCGACGGACGGGAGTTTTTTCGCCCGCGGAATTTCACGCTCAACGGACGGGCACTATATCCCTTTAAAGCTACCCGCGCGCGGCGCTGCCTCCGCACAGTGCTCATTCGTGTAGGGGGAGGCGAGAGGCAGGGGGAGAAAAGGAGGAGGAGGAGACAAAAAAAGGAGGTAATTTTGTAACAATCCCTGTATTTTTTATGTTGTAATGAATGAAAAAAAGGAGGAGGAGGAGAGAAAAAAAGGAGGCCGGCGGCGGCGCGTGGTGGTGCCGGGCACGGCGGGGTGCCGGTGGCGGCGGCACGGCCTACGTGGCCGGACGACGGAGCTGCGGTGCACCGGACGTCGTCTCGCGGCTGTGTACCGAGCGGCGGCGGCGGCTCTGCGTGGCCGGCGATGGCGCGCGGCGGGGCCATGCGACGGCGGCGCGGCCTGCGAGGCCGGCGGCGGCACGTGGCGTTGCCGTGTGTGGGGGGATGCGAGCAGTGGTGCTCGGCGGTGCCGGGTGCGGCTCGGCTGCGTGCCAGCGGCGGCGCGCGGCGGTGCCGGCTTCGTGTGGCGGCGGCGCGCGGCAGCCTTCTTGACGGCGACGGCATGACCACTTCGTGTGGCGATGCCTAAAATCATGCAGCGCTACGTGCGCTTGGATGACGATGCCTACTAAGATCCCGGTCCCGAAATTCTTAATAGATGCAAAATTGACCACAATATACGATTTGATCTACTAATTGCAAAACGCAAATTCGATCTACTAATTTCGTCACCGATGCAAAACAGTAGTTAATCCAATGGGCTCTTCGAGAGACCCTACAATTCTTTAATAGATGCGAAGCGGCGTTCGATTCAATACCTTCGATCTAGCTTCGTGCTGATAACGTGTTGAACAACCACGCTACCGAGTGTAGTCCGAGATTGCTCGCCAGGCGTAGAGCGTGGACGTAGGAAATCAATCACAATGAACACAAGATGTAGGAGAGAATGTATGCCTCACATCCCCTGGAGTTCCGCAACACCAACTTGTCTTGAGAGAGAGAAAATCAGCTTCAGGGACGCCATCCTCATTGAGGTGAGTTGGAGAAATCCGGCGAACGCCATCCGGGCAAGGAAGAGAGTGATAGTCCAGGAATACCATCCGTGTCCGTGTCGTGTGAGAGATGATAATCCAGTGCGCGCCAAGGACATTTCTTTGAGCACAAAAGCATGCATATGGAAGCATGTACAGGAACATGCGCTGACTGATAAATATATAGCCTGTTACATGCATGTAGCAATAACTAGTTAACTAGTTTTTGCATGAGCCATGCACGTACAATGTACATAGTCCTTGTTGTCTTGAACCTATGCTCTTCTTGATTCTTGTTTCTTCAGAGAGATGTATACGGATGTATATATGTGCATGTCACGGACTCCCTCCGTCCCAAAAAACAAGTCGTTTTAGCATTCAAACATTCAAATTATCTGAGAGGTGAAATGACTTGGATGCCCCTATTTATTAGCTATAGTTGGATGAAAAGTTGATGGTGGGAGGAGAATCTATAGGTATTTTATAGTGGTGGGAGGGGAATCTAGCATTTATTGTTCTAGAATGACTTTTTTTTTGGGACAAAATTTGAATCCCAGAATGACTTGTTTTTTGGGACGGAGGGAGTATGTATACAGCGTACTAGGCGGCGAGCTGAGCGCGTATACGGAGTATCCGGAGGCGGCGCCAGCAACGATCACCATGTATATATACGGGGAGCATGACGGCAGGCTCAAGTGCGTGTCCCGGGTTCCGACGGACGGGAGCGTCCGTCGCGTGCTTGAGTATATCGGGACGTTCAGTCTCAGATATGAGAGCGCGAACGCATGCGAAAGTCATATGCACTTATATATGTGCTCTTTGCTTCTTAGCTTCTTGCTCTTTCTCAAGTACGTTACGTATGTGAATATGTGTGCGCATGAACCATGCAAGCACATATATATTTAGCTTCTTATTTAGCCATGCATCCTCGTGCAACTGGTAGGGTGCTCCTGCACTACAGAAAACGACATCAATGTCGGCGGCCATAAAATCTATGTCGGCGGCCAAAATCCCGACGACATGTCATTGTCGGCGGCCCACCAAGAAGCCGACGACAAAAGCACTTCTAGGCAAGCTATGTGGTCGGTCCTAAAAAGACCGCCGATATATGCCACATTCACTTCTGCGCGTGTACGAAAATTTGAAATTCTGAGACCACCAAAGTAGTCTGTGTCGTCAGCCTAACTCTTGCCGACCACATTGTGGCTCCCTTTGACGGCGCCTTAACGTCCTAGACGGAAGGAGTTCAGGTAGGTCCCGCTAGGCAGACAAAAGGACGTCTCTGCCATATGGGGTCAACCAGTGAGTTCACGCAGGAAGGGCAGCAGTATCTGTGTCGGCAGCTCTAGCCTACGCCGCCGACACAAGCTCTCTGTGCCTGATGCCCTGGGGGTCTGTGTCGGCGGCTGAGGCCCAGGCCGTCGACGTAAGCTTGTCTATGTCGGCGGCAAAACTCTATGCCGACCACACAGACCCTCTCACCCCCAAGCCGCCGGTGCCCCGACCCTTTCCGTGCCACACACGGCTCGATCCGAGGCATTGCCATGTGCAATCTAAGGTTGTAGGGCATGCACAACCCATCACAAGTCATTCCACTGGGTTGTACCCCTGCGTTGCAATTTCGGCGCAAGTTCCTTTGTAACCTCAACGTGCCTAGTTTATACAAAGCTGATACAACGTTGAAGTTACAAAGAAACTTGTACCGAAAGTGCAACGTAGGGGTACAACCCCATGGAATGACTTGTGATGGGTTGTGCATGCCCTACAACCTTAGATTGCACATGGCAATGCCTCGGATCGAGCCGTGTGTGGCACGGAAAGGGTCGGGGCACCGGCGGCTTGGGGGTGAGAGGGTCTGTGTGGTCGGCATAGAGTTTTGCCGCCGACATAGACAAGCTTACGTCGACGGCCTGGGCCTCAGCCGCCGACACAGACCCCCAGGGCATCAGGCACAGAGAGCTTGTGTCGGCGGCGTAGGCTAGAGCTGCCGACACAGATACTGCTGCCCTTCCTGCGTGAACTCACTGGTTGACCCCATATGGCAGAGACGTC
>SPJY01031644.1:1014075-1074104 GCA_005191435.1 Raddia distichophylla
GGGAGGGCGTCCCTTGAGAAGCTTCAGAGCATTTGCAGAAATCGTCTACAGTTAACAATGGACACAGTTAACAGAAGGCGTCGTTGTGTCTCTCCCAGTGCTGTTTAGGGTTCTCAACCTCTCTGGCTACTCTTTGAGAGCAGCTTTGGCTTTCATTGGGTTTGGAGTTCGGGGTGTCAAGAAGTTTAGCGGGTGTTAGGGAGTTCTTGGTTGACGGCCTTGATAAGGACGTTTTACCACTCTCTATGTTCGCCTGTTCTTTTCTTTTCTTTTCTTCTTTGGGCTGTGTGCATCTTAGTTATGCAGAGGCCGGGAGTGTTCTCAGTTTGATTGTATCTTCTCGATGTAATTGTCTGAGTTCAATAAAAGCTTCCTTTTTCAAAAAAGTTAATAATAATTAAATATACCAGAAGTATTGACAGAAAAGGGATTTCTGCCAGAGTTCGGGGGTGAAAAAATCACAACCCAAATGCCGGGCTAGGGTTGGGCTGCCAACTAAGTTTAGGAAGGAGAAAATTTTCCGGGCTCGGCTGCCAAATAGCTAATTTAAGGAGGCTAAAATATTCACTAACACGGTTAGGGTACGGATGCCAACTAGGACTAGGGGAGGCAATCGGGGAAGAATCGCAAAAATGGGGGAATGGCGGTGGTCAAATTTAGGGTTAAGGACACATACCATCGTTGGGCCGCGAAGATCGAACGATGTCGCCGCCGCCTCGCCGGTGATCTCTCACCTCGCCGCCGCCTCTCTCTCTCTCTCTCTCTCTCGTATCAGCAGCCTTGGAGCCTACGACGGCGCGGCTGCGAAACGGCTTTTATATAAAAGGCCGTCGGGCCGGGTTACTGGGCCGAGCGGGCCTCCTATCGCTCCCATCAATTTTTCTCTTTCTCTATATTAAAGCCCGTCACGCGGCAGACCAGCACGTCGGCCTGTGGGCTGTGGACCCTGGCGAGGAAAAAAATGGTTTTTTATTTTTTCAAAAAAATTACGCAAAAATGACTGGCTGTTTGGTGTTTAAGCAAAAATAGGCGCCGGTCGCCCTCTGGATGGGCGATTGATGATCATTGTTCGACAGCTGCATTCATGCATGCTAAGAACATTAGCAACTAGCCTCTTGTTAGAAGGATTTGGTAATACAACCATTGAAGACAAAATCAATTTGTAAAACCCAGGATCAAATATTTCATCAATTTAGTTCGGTAATAAGCAACCAGTAAAATGGCACAAATAACATGTCAATACCTTGAAAAAGAAAATCATGGCAATACAATGTAAGAGTATTGATAACATAGTAATCTTCGATGTATAGCAGGAAACCTGTTGGCTAAGTAGAAAACATAAACAACGGTGCTTCCTCATTAAAGTATATGACCATCCCGTCCTTAGTCCTCATTAAATTCTGGTTGCTAAACATTTTAGCCCACTATGTCTATAGTAATTCTGGCTTCCATGTGTACAACTTGGAAAAAAAAACTGTAGGGATGAATGCTTAAACTCTTCATTCTTACTGGAGTTCTACATAAGACACGGAAATATATTCGTACGGGATCGATTTTTGCATAGGGAAAGGAACAATTTTTGTTCAGCTAAATAAAGTGGACAACAGTGTATTTTCCTAATTAATTTACTAATAGGAGGCCTGTAATTTAACCCAGTACAATTACGTTATCAGCTGTGTCCTTCTAGAAGGCATAAGTGGATCAATAAACAGCTAATTCTGTGTTGTCATTCAATGCATTTGCATACATGCACACATTTGACAAAATTGCTACTATAGGCAAATAAAATAGGGCCAGCATAACCCTAGAAACATAAGCACATCCATAGCATAAAAAAGCCATCTAAAAATAGCTGACAGAAATACCTTGACAACAATAATTGCAATGACAACACAAACTGCGATGAAGAGCAATGCCATAATATATATATCTGTCAGTTCCAACCTGCAGCAAGGATTCACCAAATTTCAGGTATCGCCAAGAAGTATCAAGTGTTGAGCGACAAAACAAACAAAAACATGTGTGCTTGTATGCACACACACATATATGGAGGGATGGAGAGTGAACCCGGCGACTGTTCTCCCTAACCGGTTGGCTAGCCTTCTTCAACGGGAAATAAACAAAATCTAGCTCATTGCCAATTCTTTTCATTTGGCCGGTCTTCAAAATCATATGAAAATATTAGTCCAAATATAAAATTATGACAGAATAGGTCAATTGCAAAAAAATAATGTTATGTTTGATTTATTGAAAGAAAATCTAGATGGAGACATGACCCTAGTTGAAAATAAGCCCATTACAATCCAGTTCAAATCTAGGATCCTGTTATGCAATGCAACATAATGGTAGGGATGCAAAGAGTATAAATTAGAATATTATAATATGCAAGGCGTCTACGTGCACATAATTTTTCCCTTGCAGTGGAATACATTAATCCACCATAGAATAATTAACTGGAAGACCAGATTCCAGGAAGAAAAATAAGAAAAAAAAAAAAAGAGGTAGCACTTAACATGCCGACCATTGTTCAGTGATCCTATAGCACTGTACGAACCACAACTCTGGAGCCTGTCACCAAGGGGAAAAAGAAGCAAAAGGTCATCAACCACAAAGCACATAAGACCGAGGCCATCGGCCAGCAACCAGGTAGGCCAAGAATCAACGCCAAATCTGTACCTAATCGAAGGGGACACCTTGAACTAAGACATGAGGGGAAAGGAGAGGTCCAGTGACGTATCGATGGCGGGCGAAGCATCCTGGGTAGGAGAGGAAGAGGAGAGCCGGGGAGGGGACTGCAAGGAGGCCGTGAGAAAAGAAAGAGGACCGCTGGCATGCGGCAGGGGTGATGCCGCCCAGGGAGGAGCCAGAGCCGTCAGCGGGAAGGCGTTGTGGTTTGGGGAACGAAAGAAAACGACCACCCACCAGCGAGGAGGCGGCTCGTTAGTGCAGGCATGCTGGCGTCAGCGAGAATGCACAAATGTGGGATCAGATGAGGGTAGGACAACCCCATAGCCAGATCCAACCACCCCGGCTCGTCATGATCGGATCCGGCCGGCGAGAAGGCGGTGTCGATCCTCTGGGACGGAGACGCGTGGAAGGGGGAAGAGACGTCTCTGGTAAGGGAGGCGAATCGACGGCGAGAGGAGGGCGGTGAGCAGGCGGCTGGACAACGAACAGGCAGGGCTCCCCGAGGCCGCAACCGACGGATCTAGGCACACGTTAGCAAGAGGAGTCAGCGGATTCGCAGGCGGTAGGAGGGGAGGCGGATTTGGAGCAAGGAAGAGGGGAGGCGGCGAGAGAGGAGGCAGCGCCGCCGGCGGCAGCGAGGGTGGCGAGGGGCAAGGAGGAGGGGAGGCGGCTGGAGGACGCAGCCATCAGATCTACGGCGGGGAAGGGCGGCGGCGGCGGCGGACTGGGACGGGGGGGGGGGGGCGAGGAGCAGGTAGAGCCGAAGGCTGCAGCAGAAGAGAAGGAGGTGGCGTTGCGGGACGGGGAAGAGCGAGAGGCTGCGAGAGGGAGAGGCGGGGCAGAGGCACGGGGGAGCTAGGGTTCGGGAATGGGCCAATACACAGGTGTACCTACAAAGGCGTCTGAGCATATGGACGCTCGGGCGGGTGTGGTGGCAGAATCGGACGGCTGCGCGAATTCGGGGCGACGTGGCCAGCGCGGGGGGCCAAAACACGCCACGTGGCGAGGTGGAGAGGGGCCTGTTCGCTATTGTACTTATTATATAGATTCGTTTCAGTTCACTCACGGTCCGCGTTTCTTCTTGCTTCTCGCTCGCGACCGTATATAACATCCCAATTTTTCACGGCCTTAAATTTGGCATGTTTTAAATTCTAAAGTGTATATTTCATAAGTAGAAATTTGAGCTTTGGGAAAATGCACTGCAGCCCTAGGATTATCCTAATTGTTCATGAGTTCAAAAAATTCAAAAGCAATTATTAGGCTGGCATTCCACGTTACATTGCAAATTATTTAGAAAGAGAAAATTACACTGCAGCCCTCGAATTTGGAGGGAAAAAAAATCTCATTTAGCATCATGAACTTGCAATTTACTTTTCCGTCACGTCGAACTTTCTTATGTGTACACCAAGGCGTTGTTCGTTTCAGATGCGCCGCGCGTTGCGTTGCGTTCAAACGTGCGCGTTACCGCCAGCCGCGCATTCAAAACGCGCGGGCGCAACGCAACGCTCGCCGACGCGGAAACGAATGAGGCCCAAAGCCCCAAAACCGTTAGTGTACTGTTCGAATGATGAGTTGTCAGTTAGTTTTTCGTTAGTTCTTACATCGTTGCCATGCATGCAGATTTTTTTTAATGATATGACATTTGCGTCACCTCCTTCCCCCTCTTCCAATGAGGCATGAGCCATGAGGTGGGCTTGCCGAATTTGAAGAAGATGAACAAGAGAAGGTGTGTCGTCGTAACATGACGTGTGCATAAAACATTAATATTTGCTTGTTGAAACACCACATTTGTTCTCACAGACTTTGTATAGTGTGGATGATATGATATGATCACCGCGGAGCATGATATTTTCATCAGGTTTTGGCATGCTACATCAGTTTTTTGATATGTTCGAATAATTATTCTAGCACTTTCAACAAGCCATGGTGTTTCACTCGTTTATTTAGCATGTTCCAATAGTTCTTATGTCATGTTCCATCAGTTCACATGATATATTCAAACAACTTTATTGACATGTTTCAATTTTATTGGCATGTTTTCAATGGTCCTTTACTTTTCCAATGATATCAGGTTTCATGTTTAATCAACTGAATATTATATTTCAATAAACATAATCAAATGTTTCAATATTATGTTGTGCATGTTTTTAGTAGTGTGTTATATACATTTGGAACAAGTTGTCTACGTATAGAACAAGCGATCGAGGAAATTCAACTTGTGGTGGGACCCATTTAATAATATTTGACTGCGTTTTCTTTTTATCTCGATTATAAACCAAATAATTACTTAATAATCAAAACAAGCACAAATACCTGACGCTAGCACAGATAATTAAGGGCAAACAAAAACTCTTGTACAAGCGTCTAGCAACCATTGATCCAACATTTTTTTGAATAATTGGCAAGTTGCCAAATTCATTCAAAGGTGGAGGTATAAGAAACAGAGATGTAGGCAAATAGCTTAGTACACCTAGAAACAGGAAAACACAACAATAAGCTCAAGAACTACATGCTACGCAACATCAAAAAGAATAGTGGAAACTACATCGGCCGGCCAACGATCACCATTCCGAAAAATTTGGTTGTTCCTCTCAATCCAAACATGCCAGTAGACGAGGATTATGATGCCATCTTCGTTCCTAGGAAAAGCTAGCCGAAGCAACCGGGTCAGTGACAGCGAAGGAAAGCATTGCTAGGGCGGTGGATTCAGCCGCCGTACGTTCGATCAACCATACAACGAACGAGCCACGGTTCATTGGCACGCAGTGAGATCGATCAGTGAGACAGTGACAGTGAGGATGCATGGTCTCCTACCCTCCTTACTTTAGGGGCACTTGGGGCCTCCCCTCTTGGTCTTCCAGTTGTCGTAGCAGGGGCAGCGCTGCTTGTTGCCATAGGTGCCCGCCGGCACGCAGAGGCAGGCGGCGCAGCACTTCTGGCAGAAGAAGACGCACGGCTTCCGGTACGCCGTCGCCGAGCACCGGTACGCGCACCGCCCCGCGCACTCTGCATGTACGCAGGTATGTGAGAAAATCGATCGAGAGTTGTGTAAAAATCAATCATACGATGATTAGTAAAAATGTTTTCTAAAAAATCTTGAGTAAAAGAAAGTCGAAAATGTTCTACTCCCTTCGTTCCAAATTGTAGTTCACTGTTAACTTTTGGATATTCTATTTGACCATTCGTTTTATTAAAATATACATATTGTTTATTTTGTTGTCATTTGTTTTATCATTAAACATATTTTAAACATGACTTATTTTTTGCATGTTTGCACTAATTTTTTGAAAAAGACGAATGGTCAAAAAACATCTACAAAAGTCAACAGTGAACTATAATTTAAAACAGAGGGAGTATTTTTTAGATGTTTTTCAAAAAGTCAAACCACTCCAAAGGCCAAACATGCTCAGTCGCAAGTTACCTTGGGGCTGGAGGCTGCCAGGGGTGACACCGTACTGCAAACAAACAAGCAAGACGAAGATCACACGACTGAACGCGGAGCGATGCTCGAAGTGGTGGCGATGGTTTGTTTACCATGGGGAAGACGGCGGGCTGCGGCGGCGGAACGGCGGAGGAGTTCACCGCCGAGGAGTTGGCAGGCGGCGGAGTCGGCCCTGGAGACGGCAGGCCAGCGGCCTGAAACACCGGCACATTTTCAGTTATTATTTGATGGGGCAAAAAAAACCCACAGCTTTCAACAAGAAAGCTTAATTTCAACAAGGAAGGTTAGTGACATTGGCATCCCAATTGGCTGCCGCTACACCGGCTAGTTTGGGACTAATCAAGACTCAAGAGCAGCGAGAGAACCTCCTCCTACGGGCTGTGCCAAGCTGCCAATGCGTGATGAGAGAGAGACAGAGACATGTACATACCTGGCCTCCTCCACAGAGAAGCATAGCCGCCATGAGCGCAATGCAGAGCACCACCACCCGTCTGCTGCTCCTCATGGCTGCCTCCAAAGAACACTTTTTCTGAAGCCACCTGATTAGGTAGCCGAAAGAAACTAACAAACCCTAGCTTAGGTGTAAACCTGTTCGCCCTGTGAACAAACAATGCGTATAAAAAATGCCCGATCTCTTCGCTCGCCCTGTGACCTGTTCTATCAACCGCATGCACACACACAACAGAGAGAGAGAGAGGGAGGGAGATGCTATCTTGTAGAGTATTACGTACGTATCCAGGGCCAAGCAATAATGGTGCGGTTGTGCAGTTGGAATCGGGCATTTCTCGTCGGTTTGGTAGTTTCCGGCGCGTGGCCTGGTGCGACATACGTGGCCGCGCCATGCGTGCGGACGCAGGCCGTCGTTGGAGCTGGAGCCTGTGGGTGGTGACCTTGTGGGGACTGGGGAGGGCGCAAGCGCAACATCCATTTCGCTTGCCCACGGCCACAGCTGCGGCGTTTATTTTATATTATAACTTTATAAGAAAAAATTTCATTAATTTGAAGAGACATTACATAGCAACATTACAATGAGAAATCAAAGAAAAGACGTTACAAAGAACACTCTTTTCTTGCTCCAACTATAATTTGCAGTTGTATTCGGCTCGGTGGCTTTACCTGCCCAAAAAAAAAAAAAGTACCATGACTGCCCAGCAACCTGCCAGGTTCAAGCTCCTCTGACCAATAGCGCATTGGGTTTTGAAACGGCGAGGATCCACCAAAGCATGCTCTGCGGCAACACCG
This sequence comes from Raddia distichophylla, assembly GCA_005191435.1. NCBI lineage: Eukaryota > Viridiplantae > Streptophyta > Magnoliopsida > Poales > Poaceae > Raddia > Raddia distichophylla. Next base: position 1,021,448 of record SPJY01031644.1, read on the forward strand.
CAACGGTTGTCTTCCACTCTAGAAAGTATGTAGGACAGAGAATCCTCAACCGATGCCAACAGAGAGATGCACTATCGACGCCACGTCGCCACCACCACCGAGGAAACTATCGACCATGGATTCAAAGACCATGCCGCAGTCACCACGGAGAAAGACTTCACATAGAAGAGTAGCAGCGGAGAAGCGTCTCGGCCCTGCACTCCACATCACATCCACCACCGAGAGGCCTCTACGGAGGCAAGCACCGGTGAGAAAAACATACCTCCAGTTCCAGTAGCTTATGTCGAAATCTGACAACGTTGATGCAGGAGATGCGGCCGAGGACCAAAAGCTCCGCCGGATCTGATAAACCGTCTATAAGAAAATCCTAGCTACTTCTATTCCAATGAGAAAATAGGCTAGATAAGTAGATAAATCAAATAAGATAAACAAGTTGAGAAGAACATGGACTAAACCTGCTAGATTCTCCCCTCACTCTAAACATCCTCCAAGCCACTTCCATGACTTGCTCCTCCAAAGCCCAGACCCTTCCTCCCACCACCTGCATAGCCGCCAATGAATAACTGTTCTGGTCAAGGGAGGAAAGGGGATGGGGAGGGGAGAGGGAAAGGAGATAAGGAGGGAGGAAAAGGGAAGGGAACGGGACCCTCCCTCTCTCTCGTCTCCGGCAAGGTCGTCGGAGAGGGAGAGGGAGTGGCCGGCGGCACTGGATATTTTCGGACGGAGGGCTTCTGCAAGGTAGAGGGAACGAGAGGGATTGAAATCGTCGGCTACAGCTGGGGCTCTTGTCTGATAGATGACGATGCAATACTCCCCAGCCACACGGGTTACCTAACGCCTCGCTCTGAATGAAGACAATTTTTCTTTTCGTTGGAGCAATGATCAATCTTTTCCATTCTTAATTACATGGATATATATGCGACTTCGTATATATTTGTGCTCACGGGATATGCTCTATGATTCATGCTCAATCTAACTCACCCCTCACAATTTTTTTTTTGCAGCACTCCGAAAATTTTTACAAAAAAAAGCAATATAGTAGTCATTCTTATTTCTCCCCATATTCCCCCTCTCTTCCTCTCTCCTCCACCCGATCGAGCCAGTCCTACATATTTTGCACTGCCTGTCGCCCAGGACCACGTATGCCTCGCTCGAGCTGTTGGGTGGTGTCGTCTGTTTGTGTTGTGCTTGCTCTAATCCAAACCGATCGAGCACTTGTGGGTGGCACCGCACAGAGCTTGAGCGGGGCCGGCATGGCATGGTGGTCGTCGGCGGTGGATGGAGCAGAGTAAGCCTGATTCAGCAAGGTGGAGGATAGAGGAAGAGAGGACGAAGGGGAGAAAAACAATGATCTGATTGCTCGAAAGCTGAAACTTAAGTTCTGTCAGACTCGGAATCACCCCCCTCATCACCCGCCAGTGCACGAATCTTAGAGCACATGACATGGTCGCTAGCATGCATGGAGCATGTATGGAGTCGCATATGTCCGTTTCTTTTTTAGAAAAAAGAATCAAGTGTATACAAATCATTTGCGCTGGCTTATATTTCGTGCGCACAAGAGGACAAGACGTACGCGCGACGCATACGCTAATATACTATGGCACATCATTTACATATACAACGCGCTAGCGTTGTCGTTCTCCGCGTGACACGCGTTTGCTCTGTACAGTACCAAGCGCCGCGCCCGTTCGATCGCGCACGATGGCGCCCATCGGCTCAATCTGGCCGTCCATTCAAAACTTATATATAAAACAAATTTTTCGGTTGAAGTTGCAACAATGCGGGTTGTTTGGCCTGTTGGTTTACCGTGATAGCATTTAGATTGGAGATCCTAGGTTCGAGTCCCACCGTCCCCTATTTTCCCAGGCCTTTTTTCTCTACCACAGCTCAGTTGGTCTCTCCCTTATTCTACCACAGCTCAGTTGGTCTCTCCCTTATTTGAGAAAGGGAAGGTCGCAGGTTCGAAACCTGACTACCTCACCTGTTTTTTCAGCCTTTTCTCACTTGTTGAGGTTGCCACATGTCACAACCAGCGCGCCACGCCAACTTCAAAGAAACAATCATGGCAAAGTTCATAAATGATTTTAAGCATTAGGATTGTTAAATTCTATGAATGAATTAAAAATAGCAGAAAGATTTGAAAAAAAATCAAGAAAACAAAAATATCCGAGAAATACTTTAGAAATCTTAAATGCATTTCCATGTCAACCGAAAAAACCCCCAAAAATTGTAAACATGCCACACAAAAAAATGCAACAAAAAAAATGGAAAGATCCATAAATAAATTTTAGCCATAAAAAATTTAAAACTTTCCAAAATGCAGCCAAAATTTTATGGTAAGGGTGCACAAATAAATTTAAACATTACAAATGTTAAATTCTACAATATTAATTGTAAATAATAGAAATAAAATGTCTTTGAAATATATAACTACTCCCTCTGTCCTACAAAGAACGCATTTCTGGTTTTTCTCAGACAGATTAGTGTGAAAGACAAATGACTAATCTGCCCCTAATTAATTGTAAACATGCCACAAAATAAAAAAAAAATGCAACAAAAAAAATGGTAAGATCCATAAATAAATTTTAGCCATAAAAAATTTAAAACTTTCCAAAATGCAGCCAAAATTTTATGGTAAGGGTGCACAAATAAATTTAAACATTACAAATGTTAAATTCTACAATATTAATTGTAGATAATAGAAATAAAATGTCTTTGAAATATATAACTATAGTTTAAAGGCATGTGTTCATGATGTGCACGAAAAGATCTAGCTATTTTTAAACATTTATGATCCACAAATAGTTATATTATGAAACAATTCATTCTTTTTATCCTAACTTTTGTGGCCACTTAAAAAAATTTGCGAAAAAAGCTTTCAAAATGACACGCGATGTCACGATAATGACCTAAAAAAATTATACATGACATATTAATTTTAAAAAAAATGAAAAATGAGTACAACAAACGAAAGGCATATATAATACCTTTTTTATCTGTTTGTTTTGTGATACGTTTTTATTTCCTCGGATATAAAATGGCATGCAGTGGTCTTGCTAGTGACATGCATAACCCAGACCACCCGAGTAGCCCGGCCGAGAGGAAACAAAACCCGTGGGCGCGCGGCCAGAAGCGAACACGAGCAGGGAAGGACCAGGGAAACGCACACACATGTATGCCCTGAGCCTTCAGATCCTTCAAGCAGGTCCTACCATGTGAAGCGAGGCGGCGGATACATGCATGCACGCTCCAGTGATCTGCTCAGGCGTTTGCGTCGCGACTCGCGCACGTCGTTACGTGTGACCACCTAGTCCCAGCAGCTGGCATGGCTCCCGACGCAAACACATGGCCTGCACAGGCGCGACGTGTGCCAGGGTAAGAAGGAAATCTTATTCGTATTTAGAGACATTTATTTTTTTATACCTTCTGCTCTAAAATAGTAGTCGTTTTAGATTTGTTTTAAATTTAAATATAAAAAGCTTTTCAACTTTTTAGATTGAACATATAACAATCATGCAGATAGATTCGTTTCGAGGAGTACTTCCGTAATGTTAAATTTAATTACATTTTAGAAATAAACTATAAGAGATTTCAATGGTTAAAGTTACCTATTAAACACCTTGTGTCCGTATCAATGTCAGGAATGATTGGATAGCGAAGGTCATAGTAGCTCGTCGGCTGCGCCGCACCGGTGAAACCCATGAGGAAGATCCCATGAGGCTAAATGTAGAGTGCAAGTGAGGAAGATCGGCATGGCTGTTCACTGTCCGGTAATGGTGATGGAGTTGTGTTGTGGGGGCTCGATTCAAGTGGATGTTCACTGAACGGAGAAGGGTCTCCCAAGGGCCCAAGGCCTCAATTGAGCACCGAAGAACATCGATCGGATGCCCATGGAACCTGCTTGGACATTCCCTATGCATTTTAGAAAGCTGTGTAATGCTGATTGAACATGTGTTGAGAACCGCTTCAAGAAAAGATGAGTAGTTGGAAATGTGAACATTTGTCTTAAGGGGGCAGATTAGTATTGATAAATTCAGTTTCATCAGTTTGCGTATGTTCATGCTATCCTTTTTTATATTCCAAGGGAGTGCTAAGAAGATTGAATTATTTTCGATCTTTTTTTTTTTTTGCAAAATGGGGATCATAAAAAACTATAGAATGGCTTCATGAGACATCTTTCGTCGATCCAAAGATTAAGGATGATGAATAGAGATCAAATAGAGAGTCTAAATATAAAGACTCTAAGAAAAAGTATCTAAAAATTAGAGACTCTTACAGGTATAATAAAAATTGTAAAACATACTAGTGATTTAGAAAAAAAATAAAAAAGGAAGTACCGAGACCTTGAAGTTGCTCTTGATCCCTTTCCCTGTGCCGCTTGAGCCGCGCGCCTCTCAATTGTTGGTTTGCCTGACGCCGTGACGCGATATTCTCCCGTGATTCCCTGGTGTTTGCGCGCGCGCGCCTAGGAATCCATCTTCTCGCGTCTGCTTCCGCCGCGGCGTCGTCGTCGACCGGCCAACCGCGGCCGGCGTCCCCTGGACCTGCACCTGTACGTGCGAATCTAATCTGTTTTTTTTTTCTGGACGAATGAATGCGTGGCATGTCCTTTCCGAGCTCCGGCACATGTATGATTAACTGCTTCCGTGTTGCCAACGAAATGGACGATCCTAATCAATGGTTCTGTCATGTACCTACTAATAATACGTGCTGATAAAGGAAAGAAGGAGAAGACATTTTTTAGTCACCAATCAGTACAATCTGAACTCTGGTCCGTGGGATAGCAGAGCACGGTCTGCATAGTTTGTAGTATTGTTTTTCAAAAAGGGCTCCAACCATCGACGCTCATAAACTTCACCACACCCTGAACGCGTCCACAAGTGCATATGAACAGATGCAAGGAAATGTAAACTAAAAATTATGGTTCGCGATCAATGATTTAGATGGTCTTTCATAGGCATATGCTTCGTGACCTTGCAAACAATGTTTTTTTTCCGAATTTTCCTTAACTTTTGCAGTTGGCATAACATCACAATCCACTATCATTAAATTAAATAGTCACGCTATGATCCAACGTCATTAGCACATTGCTGGCATGAGTAGCATTTCACTATTGTGGATTAATTTCAGTCTCCAAAATGCTCCTATGAAGTAGCATCTTAGTCTCCAAATATAGAGACGAGGGGAGAATCTCCAAATGTGGGATTTCTCTCTCCAATTTCTAAATCGTTTGGAGCATAGAGCACCTAAAAGGATGGAAATATAAGGGATAAACAGTGGTTTGAAAGATGATATATAAAAAGCCAAATTTGGGATGTTGCTAGCCATGCTATTAGGGCATCTCTAATGGTGCCAACTCAGCTAGCTCTAAAGATTTCACATCAGTTTTTTTTGCATATTTGGAGGAGAGAAGGAGAGGAGAGAGATAGAAACTAACTCTTAACCAAGCGAATTACAAGGTGTACACACACAACTACATGTAGACCCAAATTAATTATAGAGACAACATTATAGTTAGCACCATTGGAAATATTGTCTATTGCTATTTCTTAGTGGCATGTCATTTTTTTATAGCTAACACCATTGCAGGCGCCTTTACATCAGATGATATTTGTGCATTCCGGGCAAGGCATTCAAGCAGATGAATCCGAGCAAACCGATCGACTTTTTGATCGGTAGTGCCGCCATCGTCAAGGACGAGGAGTTTCAGCAACTAGCATCTATTCGTGCGTCTGTGCAGCTGCTAGTTGAGACACCAAAACCTCTCGGTTAATTTTAGGTTTGTGGCGTCAAGCTCATTGCGGATTCCGCGTTCGCCCCTTCCGCGTCGAGACTCATGAAAGAAGATGACAAGAGATGATGAGATGCTAGGCATGCATGAATTTGTTTCAGGACGAGAACACTAAGGTTCTGTTCTTTTGAGCTTATCTGAACAGTTGAACGGCTGAATAACCGAATTTCGAGGCTTCTCGAGTTAGTCTCGAGATTCAGATTCATTTCGTTTGACTTGCTTTTTAAAGCGTTAGAACCCACTTTTAAAACAACAAAAAAAATGGACTACAAAAAAAATCAAAATATATGTCTTTTTAAAACATAAATAAGTCGTTAAGTTGTTAAGCCGTTAAGCTGAAAAGAATGGGGCCTAAAATGGAACAGAACAGTGAGTGGGTTAAACTTGCCGAACTGTCAAGTTTCATCAGGTTTAATGCAAGTTTCAACAGGTCTCATATAAGTTTCTTCAAGTTTCATCAGGTCAATTCAAGTTTCAACAGGTTTCATCCAAGTTTCATCAGGTTACATCGAAGTTTCATCAGATTTCATCAGCACACGGCCAAGTTTTCGCTAGTATAGGTGTAAGTTTCATAAGTGCCTTCTCAGTTTCACATCAAAAAAAAATTGAAAAAATAAAAAAAATAAAAAAATTTAAAAAGTTTTTAAAATGTGTTGCTCTCGATTTTAGAAGAACTATGAAATTTATTCCACACATTTTAAACATAGTTTGAATTTTATACAAAAATCAGAAGTTTAATTGAAAATTTAATCAACTGCACTGCTAGCAACGACTAACAATGACTCACTGGCACGCGCTCGGATGCGCGTGGTGCCCCAGTGGCTCAGGCTGGTCCGGCACTCCGGCCCTCGCGTCATGTCCGACGCCTGGCGCTCGTCAATAAAAATATAAAACATAAATAGTGATTTAGAAAAAAAAATAAAATAGGAAGTACCGAGACCTTGAAGATGCTCTTGATCCGCTTGAGCCGAGCGCCTCTCAATTGTTGGTTTGCCTGACCCCTGACGCCGTGACGCGATCTTCTCCCGTGATTCCCTGGTGTTTGCGCGCGCGCCTAGGAATCCATCTTCTCGCGTCTGCTTCCGCCGCGGCGTCGTCGTCGACCGGCCAACCGCGGCCGGCGTCCCCTGGACCTGCACCTGTACGTGCGAATCTAATCTGTTTTTTTTTTCTGGACGAATGAATGCGTGGCATGTCCTTTCCGAGCTCCGGCACATGTATGATTAACTGCTTCCGTGTTGCCAACGAAATGGACGATCCTAATCAATGGTTCTGTCATGTACCTACTAATAATACGTGCTGATAAAGGAAAGAAGGAGAAGACATTTTTTAGTCACCAATCAGTACAATCTGAACTCTGGTCCGTGGGATAGCAGAGCACGGTCTGCATAGTTTGTAGTATTGTTTTTCAAAAAGGGCTCCAACCATCGACGCTCATAAACTTCACCACACCCTGAACGCGTCCACAAGTGCATATGAACAGATGCAAGGAAATGTAAACTAAAAATTATGGTTCGCGATCAATGATTTAGATGGTCTTTCATAGGCATATGCTTCGTGACCTTGCAAACAATGTTTTTTTTCCGAATTTTCCTTAACTTTTGCAGTTGGCATAACATCACAATCCACTATCATTAAATTAAATAGTCACGCTATGATCCAACGTCATTAGCACATTGCTGGCATGAGTAGCATTTCACTATTGTGGATTAATTTCAGTCTCCAAAATGCTCCTATGAAGTAGCATCTTAGTCTCCAAATATAGAGACGAGGGGAGAATCTCCAAATGTGGGATTTCTCTCTCCAATTTCTAAATCGTTTGGAGCATAGAGCACCTAAAAGGATGGAAATATAAGGGATAAACAGTGGTTTGAAAGATGGTATATAAAAAGCCAAATTTAGGGATGTTGCTAGCCATGTTATTAGGGCATCTCCAATAGTGTCAACTCAGCTAGCTCTAAGGATTCCACATCAGTTTTTTGCTTATGTGGAGGAGAGGAGAGAGAGACTAGCTCTTAACCAAGACATAGTCTCTAGCGGATTACAAAGTGTACACACTACTACATATAGACCCAAATTAATTATAGAGGCAACATTGTAGCTAGCTTACATTTTAGAATGGAGGGAGTATGTCTTAGTACCATGTCATTTTTATAGCTAGCACCATTGTAGGTGCCGTTAAGTCGGATGATATTTGTGCATTCTGGGCAAGCCATTCAAGCAGATGAATCCGAGCAAACCGATCGACTTTTTGATCGGTAGTGCCGCCATCGTCAAGGACGAGGAGTTTCAGCAACTAGCATCTATTCGTGCGTCTGTGCAGCTGCTAGTTGAGACACCAAAACCTCTCGGTTAATTTTAGGTTTGTGGCGTCAAGCTCATTACTGATTCCGCGTTCGCCCTTCCGCGTCGAGAAACTCGCGAAAGAAGATGACAAGAGGTTAGGGGTGGGCATTCGGTTATATCGATTATTTTGGTTTTGAAAAATTTCAGTTAGTAAAAAATGAAAACCGAAATCTTCTCTAAAATATTCGGTTTTCGGTTTATAACTGAATTGTTTACATCATGGCAACTGAGAAGTGAACACATAGCTCTATAGTGAGCACAACAATCAGCCGATAACTGCAATAAACTAAATTTTTACCCAATCAACTCATGTTCTCAGCAGCCAACACACAACAAATCAGTAAAGCAAACAGTGAAAGAATAGATCGAACAAGCAAAGAGCATATCGAAGTACATACTTTGCACAGACACTTGGATTCAATTGCCTCTGAGCCTACAAGCTGTTGGATACTGCACGACGCAAAGGCTAAAGGGGCACCGCCAGGGTGGAGTCGCCGCGAGCTTCAGTGCCGAGGAGAGCAGCGACTGGCGACGCCGAGGAGATGGGCGCCGACCAGCGAGGCGAGGGGATGGACGACTAGTTGCAACCCACATCGGTGAAGGGAAGGGTGTTGCACCGAGCATCGGTGGCTAGGCGGGAGGCGGCTGGGGAAACGTGCCGTGCACCTGCGTCTAGGCAGGAGGCAACGGGAGGCGGCTTGGGCGAGGACGCCGTGCGCTTCATAGCGGCTGAGTGAATACGGGAAAGGGAGAGAGAGAGAGAGTGGAGCGGCTAGGGTTTCACAAGGGTTGGGTGGCTCAAGTTATGCACCGAAGTGGGCTGTGGGCCTTTGGCTGCGGGATGGGAGTTGAGTTGGGCTAGGCCACGACTCAAGACTGGATAAGCGACAACATATTTACAGGAGTGGGCTAGGGGCTTCGATTTAATCGGTTATTTCGGTTTCCAGGCAGTGAAAACCGAACCAAACCGAACCGTATTAACCGAACAATTCTAAAAAAACCGAACACTCGGTTATCGGTTTTTTTTCCCACCCATACAAGAGATACTAGGCATACATGAATTTGTTTCAGGACGATAACACTAAGGTTCTGTTCTTTTAAGCTTATCTGAACAGCTAAACGGCTGAAATGACCAAATTTGAATCCATTTCGTTTGACTTGCTTTTTTAAAGTGTTAAGACCCACTCTCAAAACAGCGAAAAAATAGGCTAAAAAAACTCAAAGTATATGTCTTGTCAAAACATAAATAAGTCGTTAAGTTGTTAAGCCATTAAGCTGAAAAGAACGGGACCCAAAATGGAACAGAACAGTGAGTTGGTGACCATGTATCTGGTCGTGTGCACAAACCAGTAGTTACCTACAAAACCAGTATGATATGTATGCTGCAAAAAAAACCCTCACGTCCTCACCATCTGCAATCAGAATGATAAAACCGCAGCCAACTGTTGCATAGCTTCAGCTTATTCGAACAGAAGGAAAAGGACTGGAGACAAGCTGATTTCCTACTCAAAAGGTGTAGACACAACCACCTTAGATCAAGCACCAACTGGGCAAATACAGAAATTGGTTCTCAGTTACAGATCGGTTCTGGAGGCAAACATGTGTTGAAGCGGTAAGCAAGAAATGTCCGCAAGCATGATTATTTTGCTTGAGGGTGAGCTGCAATGAAGTCAACTGCCGATTTGATGGAATCGATCTTCTCTGCCTCATTGTCAGGGATCTCAAACCCAAATTCTTCCTCAAAAGCCATGACAATCTCGACTGTGTCCAAACTATCAAGCCCGAGGTCCTTCTGGAAATGTGCATTAGGTGTCACCTGAATGGAGATGCAATAAACAAATTATTGAAAGTTTCCAACATCTACCAAAACAAATTGGTCTCGCATACAATGTAGAAACTTCGCCCCATGCCATTCAAAGTGCAGTCCTTAGAGAACTACTACAAATATAGATGGATTATAAGAAGTATTACTATGACTAACAGTGGTTAGAAGTCCCCCCTTTATCTGGCTTCAACATCCAAAGTACATGGAATCTCATTATTGTAAGAAAACAGTTGGCATGCTTGTGATGTTGAACAGAGAATGTCAGTGTGCTTGAGGATACGGCATGAACTGCTGCCTTACATTCTTGAATGTAAGAAATACCATTCAGCTATGTATCGTACCATAGAATCCACAAAGCACACAATACTAGTTCACCACCGCCTAACTTGCCGACTAGGCCCAAACCGTGGCAAGGAGCCACTACCGATCACCTAAGCCAACAATTGCTTGAAATTAAACAAGAATGACCCCGCATAGTACAGTCATGCCAAGCTGGACTGGTTCCAACTTCCAAGAGCCACCACCCCCCCCCCCCCCCCCAAAAAAAAGGGAAAAAAGGAGCCCACCACCACCCACTAATTTTGTAAGTTACTACGTTACTTCTCAAAGCCCTCAAAAATTCACAAAAAGGTCGAACAAAACAGGCCAGCTTCTCAAAACCGCTTATGGAAGGTTTCAAAGTTCAGCATATTAATTCCAGAACTAAGTTTCACACCAATCGAACAATGCCTCCCTAAAAGTCACACTCTCAAATCTCAGATTGACATTCTCGGGTTTAGCTCAAGTCTGCAAAATGACACCGAAGATTTCAATCCAAAGACAACCACCATGCCTGTCAACCTAACAAAGAGTGAACTGATTAATGCCATCCATCTGTACTCAGTGCTCATTAGCGTTGTCATAATTTTTCCCATATACGGATACCCATATATGAACTGAAGACTTATGTGCAATTGTTACAAAAACGTAAAAATTATGCTCAAATAATTCAAAATATTGAAGGTATCATTATTGAAACAGATGGGAAAACTATCCAAACAGGTGCAGATCAGATTATGAAAATAAGGCCAAGGCACCGTCACAAGAGATAGAACAAGTATTACCGACATAACCACCATACATACAATAATCGCTAGTTCGATGGCTCCTGATCAGATTATGAAAATAAGGCTAAGGCACCGTCACAACAGATAGAACAAGTATTACCGACATAACCACCATACATACAATAATCGCTAGTTCGATGGCTCCTACCACATACAAATACTGGAGTCAAACTATAAGCCAAACAACATTATCTCCTACCAAAACAAATTTGGGCCTACATCTATATTGCTAAACTACTAGATTTAGGTGAAAATGATTGAAGTTCATCTTCGGTGTTTAGTGTTCGGGGAACAAACATGGGGTTCAAACAATAATATTCATCAATGATAAATCAATCCAATTTCAAATATGGTAAGAAAAAGCTGTATTGCTCGTCACTTTGTGAAGTTAGACCAACATTTGTCCATTACACATTAATGAGATGACAGTAAATCAATAAGAAGCTCACTAGCTCAAAAATTGGATCCCACGAAAAGGTAAAGAAAAAGATTACAGAAGGCTGCTAATGCTAGAGGTAAAAAAGTGAGCTGAAGAAGACCAAATCCTGAATCCACTCGAGATGGGCAGTCGGATTACTAAATTCATGCTACTACTTGTGAACTTGAATTTAAGGCACCAAATCGTCTTTCTGATACTAAACATGAAGGAGAGCTGCCTACTGTACCAATAAAAGAGGAGGTAAAATGAACAGCACTAAGGGGTCAAACGAATCGACAATGCCAAACAAAAATAGGAAGAACAAGGCATGGTCACATGCTCACAATAATTTGCACTAGTAGTTAAGCTCCAGCAAGCGACCAGGCCTGCCCTTCCTTCGTGATCATGTCCAACAGCGAGGTCTGTCCTGGAAAACAATAGTATCCTGCTCATTCCAGATTTTCCACATCCCAGGACGCTGATGTTCGATGCACCTACCTTGGCAACCTCCTTGTTGTGGTTGGAAGTTCCCAAGCACCAAATCCTAATATCAGTCCACCACAATGTTGCACAACTAGTCCCTTCTAAGGGTGTGCAGTGTCCACTCAGGACCATATCAATTATTACTCAACTATGTTTCCAAACCAGAAAACTTAAACTACCAAATATAATCTTCAAGAAAAAAAAGAAAAACATATCCCTTTCTCTCAGTTCCAACAGATAAACGCTCCTACGCTTGATTTGTCAAAAACCACACCTTTGCAGTTTGCAGGTGCTAATTTATTCACACCCAGCTCATCTGGAAGACCCTATTCATCCGATGACACGAAGCAACAGAGTAGAGATGGGAACCGAAGCCACATGTATTCCCTACACACTAGATCCGAATCCACCTATCTATCGAATGCACGGGACGCGCAGGCGAACGCGGTCGCGCTTACCTTGGAGTGGTCGGCCTTCTGGAAGTTCTTGATGACGGAGACGACGCGGTCGGCGACCTCGCCCTTGTCAAGGAACGACCCCTTCTCCTCCTCCGTCGTCGACGACAGGAGCCGGATGAAGGGGACGCTTCCCGCCGCCGATGCTGCTGCGGCGGCCGCAGCCGGGATCGCCACCGGCACGCGGAGGTGGTTCAGGAGGGCTCTCCTCGCCGCCGCCATCGCCATTCGTTTCCTCTCCTCCCCTCCTTGGATCGGTGCAGGCGTGCGGCGGCGAGTGGCCTACTGGGTTGGAGACTTGGAGATGGGCAGTGTCGGCGACATGTGTGATACAAATTGGGGTTAATTCGGCCCATCTAGACATCTAGTCACATTCCAGTCCAACCGAATGAACCTGGTCTTGCAATGATCATTCATGGGCCGGATGTAACCGTGTCAAATTTTTTTCTCCACTGGAGTACCTTGTGGTGGTGACGGTGTTGGTGGTGGTTTCACCAACTTTTGTGTTTTACCTCAACCCTTCATCTCAAAGCATTTTATCATGGTGGTCTGTCGTTTCCAAAACAATCTGAATCTAAATCTAAAGACTTCATTTCCTTTAGTTCCGTGATTCAGCTCTCCATTCGAAACAAAAACAATTTGAATCTAGATCTATTGGAAGGTTTCTTTTCTTTATTCTTGCGATCCAGCTCTCCATTTGTTTTAGAAACAATTTGAATCTAGATCTAAAGACTTCTTTTTCTTTAATCACTACTATTAAAAAAAACTTTGTGGAGGTGGTTGGTGGTGACTTCACCAACCTTCTATCTCCACCATCCATCTCTATTCTCACGTCTGGTTGAACAAGTACACGACAGACACAATGGTTGTCTGGTAGATGCAATTGTGGAGGGAGGTAGCAACGGTCAACCTACAGGCTGGAGCCCTCGAGTGGAGGCCTGAGGCTAGGAGGAAGGGAACCAAGAAGGTATGAAGGCGTGAGAGAAAGGGGCGGCGTGACTCGCGCCGCGTGAGATATTAGAGAAGGGGGGCAGCGTGAGCTTGTGAGAGAAGAGGGATACTGAGAGAGGAAGGGAGTGGCATGGCTCTAGCGTTTGACTGTTGAATGAGCGACAAGTGAGTTGAGTCCTAGCTCGGCTCGATTCTTTTTTGACAAGCTAGAAAAAAGGTTGAACTCGGGCATGTTGGCCTACGAGCTGAGCCAAAACCGAGCGAGCTACGAGCAGCTCGCGAGCTGCGAGCCAGATTACTAACCCTATATGACACCACCATCTCCTTAATCTCGAAGATGACTCCTTCTCTACCCCAACCCTAATTTGTGCCTATAATGTCATCGTAGCATATCCTTCTCCTCTGCCCCATTGATGTAACCACAGTGCCTCGAAGCCACCTTCTCCTCTATCCTCGATACCATTGTTGCGCCTTTGATGCTGTCTCGAGCCGCCACCTCCTCTGCCCAAGCGCTACGTACCTCCTCTGCCTCAGTATGCTCTCCATACTCACATCATCGCCTCCACTGGCACCACAACCTCCTCTGTCCTATCTCATCCATACACGACATGGATCATCATGAGACATACTTCTCAAATGTGTAACAAAAATGGTGTTCACGCATACCAAGTGACACCAAAATTTGACCATCTTACACATTAAATGAATGGTCCTATACTAAATTACTAACTAGTTCACCAAGCATAACTTTTGATTGTTCATGTTACAGGATATATCCATGAGTCCCTATTGAAGTTAACTTTTCAACCTGCTAAGTATATATCATATGTACTGATGATTAAATAGGTAACGAGGCGTATGTTGAAAATGTTAATAGAACTAGTAATTAATTTTATATGTCATGGGACAATGCCTGTGGCATAAAAATATGCTACAAACTACTATGCTATCATTACTTGTCCCTACTTAGGTTTTGAGAATAAATTAACAACCAACTTTAAATGTTGTATACCATGAGTTACACCCAGTATATGAACGTCGATATTTAATCCATTGGATCATGGTGAGATGGTTTCTTGGGGTTAAAGCAAGCACGACGTGAGGACGATGGAGTCATCATTTATACACTCTAGAACCTTTCAAAGAAGTGTGCCAGTAGAATCTATTAAAAGGCTTTCAGACAGCCACAATGTTGTAGCGGGTGTTGTGTTTTTTTTTGAGTCAAACACGGCACTTTATAGATCAAAGAGCATCAACAAGCAGTACATCCCGGATACACTCCGGGATTACAGTTTTGTAAATATTACATCCAGAGAGCTCAGCACTGCGAGCCAGAATATATGCCGCTAAGTTTGACAAACGATTGACATGTTTCACCAGAGCACCAGTGAAGGAAGCCAGATAATTCTTAATATCCCCGATAACACAACCCAACACTGACCGATCTCTGCTAGTCGAGTTGATTTTGCTGACCACACCCAAGCAATCGGTATCCAAAATAATGTTACTGAAACCTTCCGCCTTGGCCACACCAAGAGCACACCTGATGGCCATCGCCTCCGCCATGTCAGGAGCGGTAGAAATGGACCGGGATTCATTGCCCGCCAAGAGGCATCACCACAAATGATCTCTGATCAGAAAGCCAAAGCTGATTCGGCCATGTTTGAAAATAGCGGCATCTGTGTTGATAAGAACTGTACCTGCCGGCGGTGGAGTCCAGGTTTGAGGAGCAGATGGACGAGCACACCTAGGGGCAGTTTCATCCTTAGCACAGTGCTGCAAAATCATATTTGTATAAGCACAAATCTTCTGGGCCACGTGGTTAGGATCCCAGAGCGGTTGTGGATAGCTTCATTGCGGGCTGCCCAAATATGCCAGAAAGTCACAGTCATAGCAGTGAGATCAGCGGAAGAACCATGTGCCAGGAAGTCAAATAACCAATGTCTAAGAAAGGACACCCTCTTCCTTTGAAAACGAACAGAAAACATCACTTTGATAGAATCCCAAACCTTCATGGCGAAGGGACAGTGGAAGAAGACATGATCGATGGATTCAATCCTGTTCAGAAAACACATTCGGGGGGAGACTCAATGCCGCGGCGGCCCAGTTGAAAGCCCGTCGGGAGGCAGTCATGAGCCGCCCGCCAAAGGATGATCTTCATCTTGCTGGGCGCATTGATTTTCCAGAGAGCCCGCCAAGCCTTGCACTCACCGTCGAAACACGACACAGAGCCCCTGCCATTCTCACTCTGCATCGACCAGAAACGAGCTGACCGAGACAAGTTATGAGCGGACCGGACCGAGTATGTCCCGCTCTTTGTGTGAGGCTAGGCCGCAAAGTCCTCCTCCCCCACTTGGCTAACCGGAAGTGACAACACCGCCGAGGCGAAGTCTTCCGAGAAAACCGTTCGAACCAGCGCATCATCCCAGTCTAGCCCTCCTTCAGCCAATAGCCAATTCACCGTGGCTCCCTTAGGAATTGGCACAAGGGGCACCACCGATCCCGGAGAGAAACCCGGGATCCAATTGTCATTCAAAACCTTGACCGAGCATCCATTGCCAATCCCCCAACGCACCCCACTTCTGAGCAGATCTCTCCTAAAAAGGATGCTGCGCCACGTGAACGATGCAGCCCTCGGCCGAGGGGCAGCCCAAAAGGAGGAATTTGGGAAGTGATCCTTTCAGCACATGAGAGCATAAAGAGTCAGGATCAGTCAAGAGACGCCAAGCCTGCTTGCCGAGCATTGCCTGGTTAAAAGTGATAAAGTCCCTAAAACCCAGGCCACCCAAAGACTTAGGATATGAGAGCCACTCCCAAGACTTCCAATGCACCTTCTTATTCCCATCTTTAAAGCCCCACCAATGGTCGGCAATGCACTTTCTCATTTTCTCACAAATAGACACCGGAAGTCGGAAGCAACTCATCACAAAGGTAGGGATGGCTTGGGCCACCGATTTAAGCAACACCTCCTTGCCAGCTCTAGAAAGAGGGCGAACCGACCACCCATTGACCCGATTCCACACCTTCTTAGGGAGGGTTTTGAAAGAGCTAGAAAAGGGTCTGCACACCTCAGTAGGCATCCCCAAGTAGGTATCCTTTAGCACATCACAAGAGACCTGGAGAGAGTCCTTCACCTTCCTTCTAACTCCCTCAGGACAGCATCCGCCAAAGAGTAAAGTCGACTTCTGGAGGTTGATCTTCTGCCCCGAGGCACGACAATATAGCTGAAGTGTAGCATTCAGATTGTCAACACTCCTCTGATCACTCCTTGTAAAGAAAATACTGTCATCCGCAAAAAGCAGACGTGAGACCCTCGGCCCTTCCCGGCCATTTCTGATCCCCTTGATCTCTTCGGAGTCCTCTTTTTGTTTCAGGAGGCAGGAGAGGCCCTCCGTGCAAAGAAGGAATAAGTAGGGGCTAATAGGGTCCCCCTGTCGGAGGCCCCGCAACGACACCACAGGCCTCGTGAGCTCCCCATTGATTCGAACAGTATACCTCACCGAGGTGACGCATCTCATGACCGTAGCAATCTAGCCATGATGGAAACCCAGCCGACCGAGAGAGGCAGCCAGCTAAGTAAGACCATTCAACACGGTCATATGCCTTCATCATATCAATCTTAAGTGCAAAGAACGGCTGCTTAGAACTTTGTTTCCGAATGGAATGAAGGCACTCATAGGCCACCAGCGCACAATCCGTGATCAACCTGCCTGGCACAAAGGCACATTAGAACTCGGAGATCACATCAAGTAGCACCACCTTAAGCCGGTTGGCCAGCACTTTAGAGGCAATCTTATACAGAGCATTGCATAAGCTGATAGGCCGGAAGTTCGAGAGAAGATCAACCCCCGGAACCTTCGGAATCAGCAGAATGATTGAGTCACACAATCCTTCTGGGATCTCCTCGCCCGTGAGAAAACCCCGAACCGCGTTGCAAAGCGGGCGTTGTGTTAGATGACTACCACAGTTAAACTTTTGCAATGGTTAGTTTATAGATACAAAGGCAATGTGGAGGTGTTACGTGCAAGTCGCTAAACAATATTGTCGTGTACCCTTTTTTCATCGATCCATGAGTGAATAGGCACCCTTGTCTACTATTCAAAAAAAAAAATGCACTCAAGGTCATTGAAAGAATATATGGCATCAAAAACACAAGACTTGGCACATTGGTATATACCATGCTTTTAGACTTGCCGATGTGGCGATGTGCAAATTCATAAGAAAAATTCCATGCGAGTTAAAGAACCAGCAAAATCATTTGAGATTGGCTCAAGATTGCACTAGATCCCAACACTTCCGAAATAAACACCCCTAATTAAAGAAACGAAAAACACCCGTTGTTCTTTCTCATGGCACCTCTTCGTGTGAAATACTTCCTTCGTTTTTTTTTGCTTGACGGCTTAATTTGATTTTTGAACACGCCTTTGATCATTCGTCTTATTCAAAAATTTAGTGCAAACATAAAAAAATATAAATCATGCTTAAAGTACTTTTAGTAATAAAACAAATTACAACAGAATAAATGATATTTTTATAATTTTTTGGATAAGACGAATGATTAAATACGTGCCCAAAAGTCAAATGCATCAAACAATTAAAACAAAACGGAAGTAGTAGTATAACTTTTGGGTTCTGGTTATTCATGAGTATGTACAGCTCAAGCCCGCTAGTGCTCTCTCTCTCTTCAGTTCCCCTAAAACAGCACAAATTAATTACCTGCCCTCCGGCAGCTGGCAGACATATAATCGCATGCGGCCGGCATGCCTGCATGTCCACGTACCATAGCATGCAGCTAGCCCTCCCGAACTAATTCATGCAAGCGACGCATGATATATATATGGACGGCATGCATGAGCTCAGAATTAATGGAAACGAAACAAGATCGAGTACAGGACAAGGAAAAGATCGATATACTGTATGTGGAACCGTCCAAAAAAGCCAAAAAACCATGGACCCGGCCGAAGGGTTAACGCGCCGAATTTGGGGTTCAGAACTCACAACAGAACAAGCTAGCTTGCAACTTGCAAGGGAGAGAGATGTGCTGTGCAGTGTGCATGCACTGCCTGTGCTGCATGCCTCGCAGCCCTTGCTGGCTTGCTGCTAGTGCAGTAGTGCCAGTGTCACTGCCAGGTAGTGAAGAGCCTTTTTTTTGGAAGACTTTAAGTTTGTAAAGTAATTTACAAAAGTTCTTCCATAGATGTAAGCTCTAATTTATGTTCAATATCAGAAGGACAGTTTTTTTGGCATGTATATATTTATAATTAATTTAGATCTTGGCTATCTCTCTAATATAGTCTAAGTTTAATAATCCAGAAGATAATAACTTTGATCTCTTACATACATCATTATGTTCAGCACAATGTTATAGTTATCTTGATATCGACTTTTTCGTTGGTCTTTGCATGCATTATCTTTGTTAGTGTTAACTGTGCTAGACTCGACTCTAGTGCCAACTACCAAGTTCTTTTTCTTTAGTTCGCATTTGTGGTGACTCCGTTGGTTCTTATTTAATAACATAAAGGATAAGAGATATAAATCATTTTTTATTTCTATGTTTTGTTTATTATATTGCCATGGGTGCTCTTTATAATTTATAATTTTAATTTCAAGAGTTTTAATTTTAGTTGACATGAATTGTTTTTCCAGTGTCACGGTATCATGTACATATGTTTTCATTTTTCATTTTAATATAGTAGATATGTTTTTTAAATCAATATAGACTTTTTTAATATTTATTCAGAATTTTAGTTTTTTATTTTTATTTTAGTTAATATCGACTCTTTTCTAGATTTCTAGATACACATGTACTATATTAACATTTTTTAAATTTTTATTTGGTATTATGTTAGTTGATATGGAAATCTCTTTTTAATTTTATACATGAAATGAACTTTTCCTATTCTTACTCCAAATTCATGTTATTTTTTTTATTGTATCTATTATGCACTTTTTCTTTCAATATAATACGCTATAGTCTAATGTAACTGATGGTGGAATATTTTTTGTGATGTACATGGAAATTTATTTGGTTAATATGTGGTTGCTTGGTTTGCACTGCTTTATATATAATGAACATAGTATTGTCCCACACATTTGTATAGCTAGACTTATTTTGAAAATTTAATGAACTCTTGTATCATGAAAAGTTTACTTTTTTTTATAGCTGATATTGACTCTTCGCTATTTGAAAGAGACTATTTTTCTATAATTTCTATTCCAAGCTTGTGTTTTTTTTCTATTTTTCGTTGTAGTTGATATGTACTCTTTTTTCGTCTTGTAGTTGCATGCCTTTTTAATATTATTTTTATTCTAGATTTATGTTATATTTATATTTTATTGCAGTTGATATGGACTCTTTCTTTTAATCTGAGCCGTTATAATCCATCTCACTTTGATGAAGATCTTTTTATTTTCCCCTTATTTAGGTACGTAGAAATTTCTTCTATCAACGTGGTGACTCCGTTTATCTACATTATATTCACAATACATAGATTGAAAAATGTCGTTATGTACAATTATATTAAAATCTAAGTGCATTTTGGTAGAGATCAATGCGCAATTTCATGTGACTAAAAGTAAGAAAAAATGCCAGGTGCAATGGAGCATGCAGTTGCTACGCCACTGGAGATTTGTCCCAAGATTGAACTGATCCTAAAACTTTCCAAAAAAAAAAAAACCACTAGAAACGAAACGCCCCGTTGTTCTTTCTCGTGACAAAGCCCCTGCAAACGTATCTTCGATCATGTGAGACAGCATTGGGTATATTTGGGCTCTAGCGTACTAGGAGCATGAGAAGTACAGGAACTCTCCATTTGAGCTAGCCCGCTGTTTTCATCTCAACCTCACAATAGAACAAATTGCTGTGTGTAGATATATGATCTCACGCCGGTGCACCGTGCACGTACCAATGCACCATAGCACACGCAGCCCTTGTGAAGTGCAGGCGACGACATGAGCACACGGCGGAAGCAAAGCAATTAAGCAAGGGGATCGAGGCCGGAAAGAGATGTAGAAGCGTCCAAGAGATCGGCACAGATGGAAACCACATATGGACAGGCAGGCAGGCAGTAACGCGCCGAATTTGGGGTCAGAGCTCAGAGTAGAACACAAGCAGGCAGCAGCGAAGGCAGGAGGTGTGCTGTGTGAAGCGCAGCGATGTAATAACGTATATATCCCTAGCTCCCATCAAACCTCACCTCTGCGCCCTCTCGTCCTCCTGATCTGCACATATACCTCGCCGCCGCCGCCCTGATCTCTCTCTCTCTCTCTCGCCGCGGTGGTTGGTCGAGCCTCAACGTCGAGAAATCCCCAAGGTACGTGGTGCGAGCAGCAAGCTAATGGCTACCTTGTTAATTTCAATTCTTCTTATATCTGATTTGGGGGCCGTGAAGTCAAATGGATTGCTTCTAGGTTCCTGCATGTTTTGATAGATATCGATCCGTAGGTAGATAAGAGCATGGAGAAGATTCAAGATTGTTTGCTGATCTTGATCTGCGCGTCTTGGTCTCCCATTTCTCACAGATCGATCAGACACCCCCTCCCTGGTTGTTTGCTTTTCTTTCTAATCCGACAAGAGGCATCCAGGTAAGCTACCATCACCGCGGTGTGCAGATCTGCCCTATGAGGCTATGAGACGAATGCTTGAGAGTACATATATATCTCCCCAAGATCCTTCCACGCTTATACACGAAAATGTATGCGCTTATTTTAGTTTGCGCGTTGTGCACCAAGATTCATGCTACACCCTCTCACAATTTTTGTTAGAGTCCGCTGCGATCTTGCCATCTCATGCCCCAACAATGAGATGGCAAACTACATTTATTGGTTTTCAACTCGGTTTGAAGCCCGGCTAAAAATCACGCAATCAGCCATGGATGGGCTAGGTTTTCGAGCTTCGGGCTATGCTCGAGTTCGAATTTGAGGCCCGACGCACTGGGCTGGGCTAGGCTCGAGCTTGGTCCCGGGGAACCAGGCTTTTCCAATCCTGGCCCGAAACCCGACTCGGCCCAAGGTTTGATCTGGTCTACTTAGCTCCAGTATAAATAAAGGGACCCCTTGATGTAACCTGTAACGACTAATGTAGTACGTGGCACAGGCACGCAGGGGGTCGGCGGCTAGCATGAAGTCATGGCCTAAGCGACCGGTGTTCGGGAGGTTGCCCGATAGATCTAGACTGAGAGATGAATTGCGTTACTAAACATCGTGCCTCCGGTGTCGTTTAGATATAGTATCGACGTCCTATTTTTCTAACACATTTGTTTTTCCAAAAACACCACTTTATTCCAATTTTTGTTCGCGCTCCCTCTCCTTCGTCTTTCCACACTATCCCCCAACCCCTCGATCAGGTCTGTTTTCTCATGGTGAGCAACCGGTGGTGGTGCCCCACCCACGAATCAAAGGGGCCTTGCCTCTGGCCAACACAACGCCTTGATCTCGGAAGGGTGGCTTAGGCGCTTAGCTCCCCCTTGCTTCCTCTACCTTTCTTCCTACCCATATTTCTTCCACTCCGGCCAGCTTGCCCGTCAATCAATAATGGGGTCGCACCTCACCGCACCCCTCCCCCATTGCCACTGCTATGCACCACTAGAGAAGTGCCCTCTTTTACCGGCCCATCAGTACCGGTTGGATTGGAATCGGTGCTGATAGTGGCATTAATACCGGTTCATAACAAAAGTGCGATATTGGATTTTCAGTACCGGTTGGAGCTTGGAGGCAACAGTAAATATTTTTTTGCGGACAGGTACAAGCCAGTTGGCACGCAACCTCATCAGCGCCAATTCATCATACGAATCCGTACTGATAGGGACTTACCAGTAAATCTATAAATATTAGTTTTTTTAGTTGCACCGTTCTTGCATGCCTCTCCTAGAGGGTAAGATAAAATAGCTAGCACTCAAGTCGGCACTATATTCCTAGAGCTATTTCATGGTACACAACCATGATATACTAACATGAGGAGATCTCAACCTTTTTGTTGCTTAGAGCATTGCCAGCAGATTCTCTAATATACTATTGTGGACATTCTTCGGTCTCTACAATGATCCAATAGAGTCTCTATAATAGTCTCTAAATTTAGAGACTACCTTCGAAGTCTCTATATTTAAGAGTCTCCGTATACAATTTTATATTTTTTAATGATAGAGACTCTGCTGAAGAGAATAAAAATAAAAAACGAATAGTGATTTAGAGAAAAGATATAGAGAACGAAATATGGAAATCCTGTTGGCGATGCTCTTATGTTTTAAGGGCACGGAAATCGATTAACTATGTCCAAATTTCCCGTTCATCAATTCCGCTCACCAATTCCTAGCGCCTCTCAGGATCGCATCTTCATCCGTGGCTGCTTGATGATACACATTATATTGACGTGATATTGTGTCATTGATCGGCCGTATTTACTGAGCTGTTGTCCATGCTCTAAAGACTTTTACAAACGTTGGAGTTTTTTATTTAATTATCTGTCATATTATAGGGTTATTGATGAGCCTAGGGTTCTTGTAATTTGGACGCATCAGCCAATGGATGATTTGCTCGGCAGATTATATTAATGATGGCAAACTACAATAATTATTAATAAAAAAATACTTCTGCACGACTGCACCAATGCCCTTTACCTGCAGAAAATGATGCTTTTGTCGATCACATGAATATGCTAGTATTTCAGTATAAAATCAGAACTAATATATACGGTTAGATCAAGAGTAATGGACAATTCAGATTATAGTGACCAGTTCTGTAAACTTACATAGATTTGCAAAAACAGATAGTACGTTATTTATGTAGGCTATTTGTTGAAAAACTTTACACTGGCATTGGGTAATCCAACTTGAAGATACAAGTGTTGGTAGGGGAGCAGTCTGGGGAGGAGTCGAAGAAAACCCCATGGAAGCTAATTCATTCACCTACACTTGGTATTATTGTGGCTATCGAAATGAAGAAAATGAATACAAGTGTATTTATTGCACCAAAGAAATTACCAGCGCAAAATGTTTAAAACAGAAACATAATCCAAAAATTCCCAATCAGGTCCTCATTGTTGACTGATGAAGGATAAATTTAGCATCTTTAGCATGAACCAGGCTACTATTACACATGGGCGGGTGCAGGAAAACAAGACGCTGGGTCGTCGGGGTCATTTCAACACTAAATCACTATTCGTAAGCTTCAAATTGTAGGTTTATATGTATATATACTAATAGGGTAGTAATAAATAAAAGGGACTGTCTATTGCACAGTCGATTGTTTTTTTAACACTCATCAGTCGATTTTCTGGACCGTTGGATCTCAATCCAACGGCCCAGATGAGCCCCGTGCCCCCGCGCAAAATGTTTAATACAGAAACATAATCTGAAACTCCCAATCAGGTCCTCATATATTGTTGACTGATAAAGGATAAATTTAGCATCTTTAGCATGAACCAGACTACTATTACACATGGGCGGATGCAGCAAAATAAGATGATGGGTCGTCGGGGTCATTTCAACACTAAATCACTATTCGTAAGCTTCAAATTGTAGGTTTATATGTATATATACAATAGGGTAGTAATAAACAAAAAGAGTTTGTCGCGGGATATTCGAAGCTACATTATTCGCAGTGGTTGTTACAACTCTACACACTCCATGAGCTGTAAATAATATTTGTGGAAAAATAGTATTTAGACACGAAATTAAGTGTATTTAGACATACTGTCCTCCGCTTTCTATACAATTTGTTGGCCTGGTTAATTAATTGTGAAAAACAGTCATCTTGAATCCACCATGCTTGATTGTATGCATGTCTTGCTTAGGCATACAATGGTACGCTCCAGCAGCGATAAGAGCAGGGACCAACAACATAAGAGGAAGTACTCGGCGGCGAGATCCAGGCGGCCGGCGAAGAACCCTGCTTTCCCGCTGGGCGAGCAGCCCATAGCAGCTGTTCCTCTGGCAATGGCACCGCCGGCGGCGCTACCTTCTGACCACGAGATCTACCAGGAGCGCTGCCTGCTGCTGATAAAACTGCTGCACTCGTGCGCCGACGCGGCGGCCAAGGAGGAGGTCGCCCTGCTGAGCGCTGGGCTGGAGAAGGTGATCGCCCTCGCCTCCGCCGACGGCGAGCCCATCCAGCGCCTGGCGGCCGCCTTCGCCGACGCGCTCGCGCTGCGCGCGGTACAGCCGATGCGGGGCGTCTGCGCTGCGCTGCAGCTGACGCTGCCCCTCCCGTTCCCGGTCTCCGCCGCCGCGCGCCGCCACTACGACGAGCTCTGCCCCTTCCTCCGCCTCGCCGCCGCCGCCGCCAACCACGCCGTCGTCGAGGCGATGCGGGCGGAGCGCGGCGCCGTCCACGTCGTCGACCTCGGCGGCGCCGCCTCCGGCCAGTGGTTGGAGCTCGTCCGCCTCCTCGCCGCGCGCCCCGAGGGCCCGCCCTGCCGCCTTCGGCTCACCGTTGTCAACTGCCACGACGAGTTCCTCGACGCCACCGCCGCGCTCCTCGCCCCGGAGGCCGAGAAGCTGCGTGTCCGCCTCCAGCTCCACCTCGTGAAGTCCCACATCGATGAGCTGCTCAGCCTCGAGCCCCTCGGGATCAAGAGCGGCGAAGCCCTAGTCGTCTCCTCCACCCTCCAGATGCACCGCCTTCTCGCCGTCGAGGTTGACGCCGCCGCCACCGCCGGCGACAGGAAGGGGAAGTCTCCGGCGGCGGTTGCGACGGCGGCAGACGCGCTTCTCCGCGCGCTCCGGGAGCTGTCGCCGAGGCTGGTGGTGCTGACGGAGCAGCAGGCCGACCACAACCGTGCGGACTTCACGCAACGGTTCGCGAACGCGCTCGGCCACTACGCGGCGCTGTTCGACGCGCTGGAGGAGGCCGCACCGCGCGGGTCGCCGGAACGGCGCCTCGTGGAGCGGCTGCTGCTCCGGGAGGAGATCCGGGACATCGTCGCCGGCGGCGACGGCGTGCTGCGGCGGGAGCGGCACGAGAGGATGGATCGGTGGGGGTCGCGGATGAGCGCCGCCGGGTTCGCGCCGGCGGCGTTGAGCTACAACGCGCTCGTGCAGACGGCGAGGATGGCGCAGCAGCTCTCCGGCGGCAGCAGGCTGTACACGGTGGTCAAGGACGACAGCGGCTGCTTCTTCCTCCTCTGGCGCTCCATCCCGATGTTCTCCGTCTCGACGTGGCGGCCGGCGAGAGGCGGTGGATCGCCGGATGATGGTCGCCGTCCGGCTAGTTATCCGTCGAGCTCGGTGGCGGCGCCGGCGGTAGTGGTTCTTGACTGATCCGCGCTCTGGGTAAATCTAGGCTGGAATGCATACCATGGTCATTTTATGCATGTTCTGATTACTGAATTGATGGGGACATTCTCATTGCATGCTTTTAGGTTGATTAGATGAAGAACTCAAAACTATTTGGCATTAGTTATCAAATTGGTGCCATTGTTTCATCTTATGCCGTCGTGCTTAACTAGTTAGCACGAATTAAGTCGAAAGATTAATATGTCGCATTCAATATTATTCCTTGCTTATCGTCAGTGTTGGATTTATGCAGTAGTCATGCTTCATTGCAAATCATATCAAATACATTGATCATGCAGTAGGGGTAGGGCAAGGACATGTTCAAGGGTGTTTTGCTCATGTATTTAATTAAAGTGGACGCCTTTTTTTTTTAATAAAATTCAGGAAAATCGGTTTACTAATATCTTTCTTGCATGAGGATATTTGCATCTTTTATTCTTCTAAAAGCAGAAGGATAGAATTTTTTAGAAACAACAAGGGAATTAATTAACTAACCATATATTAATCTCTCCTACACTCTAGCTAGACCAATATACAAATGATAATAGTGCACATTCTTGGAGAACTTGGACCAATTATACCGTGTTCAGCACAAGTTTAAGTACTATTAATTATATATGGAAAGATCTGCAATGTCTAATTATTCTGCAAAACCGGCTGATGCAACTAATGCAATATTTTTAAAATTCAGTTTGATTTTATTATGTTGGAACTGTAGATTGTTCGGTACTACTCGTATTTGCATTGTAATCATTTCAAAATTCATTTAATGCGATCTCAACAGATAATTCTACTGTCTATCACCAGCTAAAAATATTCATTGTCTTTTTAGAATGGCCTGTATACCTGGTGATGCACATGTTTCAGAGCGAAGCAGTGTGATAAATCAGTAGGAACATATATGTCCCTTTTTTTCTCGTTTTGCAATTGTCGTCTCCCTCTCAAATTCCCCAGTATATTAATTTGAAATGTTTGTTTCTATGTTAATTTCACTCCATTACAAATATGATCTCCGTTATTCTCTGTTCTCTCTGCCTGAGGTTTAAGACTGCTCTCTCTCTGTGTGTGTGTGTGTGTGTGTGTGTGTGTGTGTGTGTGTGTGTGTGTGTGTGTGTGGCTTGCCGATGGTTGGCGGCGCGCCAGGGCCGCAATCCAAACACGCCCTTAACCATTTTGACGCTATGGACGATAAGACCTCTATAGTACGAAATAGTGCGCTAAACCACGCCGCGAACAGGCCAATTTAGCGTCGCTATAGCATTTGGGACCAAAATTTGGTGCAGAGCTAAATTCAGCCGCTGGCGGCCCAAATCCAAATTTGGTGGGCTGTTTGTGTGTTGTACGCCTGTACTGCTGTTACCTGTTGCCTTGTTATTGGACTTGTTAAGTACTTAAGTTGTTAGGCTGTTAGACTAATATGCAGGAGAGCTGCAGAACTAATTTATGTTGGCTTGTTGGATTTAAATAGATGCTGTGATTCTCTACATTTTGCATTTTTTTTGGAAAAACGCTAAATGTCTTAGCGTCGCTATAGCACGTCTAAAGTGTTTAGCGTGCTATTTAAAACACTGATTGTAATCATTTCAAAATTCATTTAATGCGCTCTCAGCAGATAATTCTTCTGCCTATCACGAGCTAAAAATATTCATTCACTACAGGAAACGCTCGCAGAATCGACTGCCAATTTCTGTGTCGACGGCCAACAATAAACCGTCGATACACACTTAACATAGCTTCGATGGCCGAAGTTTAACCGTCGATACAGAGGTATCCGTGGTGTTACTCTCGAAGGCACATATACCAGTCGTCGATACAGATAAGAGGAGACTCGTGGCTACGTCGGAAGCATGACGGTGTCGACGGTTGTATCGACGGCTCACCGTTAGCCGTCGATACACGTATGACCCGAGACCCTGTATCGACGGCCAAATTGGGCCGTCGATATTATGTACTATTAAAACATTTTTTCCCTTTCTTATATTTTAAATTTTGTTGTGATTTATATTTCTTTTCAATTTTTTTTTTGTATATATATAACAAAATACTATGAATGTCATGTTGATGTTATTTTTTGCTGTGATATGGCGAGCCTGCTGAAATAATTACTTTTACCTAGTGGACGTACAACCAAGTGAAACAATTGGTTTAGCCTATTGGAACAATATATATAGCTTGTTGAAACAACTAGTTTAGCCTGTTAGAACAATATGTTTGATATGTTGAAACAATTAGTTTAGCTTGTTGGAACAATCTATCTAGTCTGTTGAAACAATTGGTTAGCCTATTGGAACAATATTTTTGGCCTATTGGAACAATTAATTTAGCCTGTTGGAACAATTAATATGTTTGACATGTTAAAACAATTAGTTTTGCCTGTTGGAACAATCTATCTAGTCTGTTGAAACAATTGGTTTAGCCTATTGGAACAATATTTTTGGCCTATTGGAACAATTAATTTACCCTACTGGAACGATATGTCTAGGCAAATGCAACAATTAGCTTTTTCTATTGGAACAATATGTCTAGCCTGCTGAAACAATTAGTTTAGCCTATTGGAATCAATCTGCATAGACTGTTGAAACAATTTGGCTAATGAAAATAATTAAAAAATAAAAAGTATTTAAAATGAGTTAATTAGGATTTTAGATGAATTATGAAATTTGTTCCATGCATTTTGGACTTCAGATGAAATAGAGACGAAAATGAGAAAATTAATTCAAAAAAAAGTAACTGCACATTTTGCTAGCAAGCAGCAGCAAGGGCGCGGCGTTGGTTGCAGGCCGCGTAGCTGGGCCGTGAGCGTCCGACAGCGTCGGACACCCGAACAGAAGCATTCCCGATTTATTTATCATTCTCTGTTCTCTCTGCCTGAGGTTTAAGACTGTTCTGTGTGTGTATCCAAATAACACCATGAAAATACATAATGGCTAAAGTTCAGCATGGAACACACTATACACTGTAGTCTTAGTCCTATGCCGTTTAATCTTTTTTTTCTATCTTTACTGGTACTAATTTGAGGGTTCTCTTGTAGGAGCTTTCATCATCCTAGGAATAATCAAGTATAATAGCAAGAAATTACAAAGTTGATCAGATAAATAAAAAAACTTGAATTTTTTATCAATTTGGAGAAAAGAGAATCTTGTGCACACAATTGTTATTACGTACTCTTGTACATGTGTCAGGCATCCTATACATATATCGCACATCACATAACAAGAATAAATAGTTATACATCACATATCACATAATTAATTAACACACATAAAGAGTTAATTCGAAGATCCGTACATAAATATATCCCTCTTTGATAGTTTGTTTAGTTTTAGTTTAGTTTTTGTTGGTTAAATTTGACCACCTTTGAAAGTGGTTTGAAAAGGCTAAATAAATAATAAAAAAACTAGAAATTTTTATCAATTTGGAGAAAAGAGAATCTTGTGCACACAATTGTTATCACGTACTCTTGTACATGTGTCAGGCATAATTAATTAACACACATAAAGAGTTAATTTTAATATCCGTACATAATATATATAAGATAGCTGAACTGACCAAATCCCACGTTTCTTCAACATCCTATCATGACACAACTAAGAGGTCACATTCAACTATATATAAGACCATATATATATAATCATTTACCACGGTGTGGTCTTAATCAGATGAAAATAGTTGGTGTACTTGGTGGTCATGACTTTTTGACAGTAGGATTTTAGTTGAGAAATATATAAATGTTATTAAAATAACATAAATATTAAATAAGATTACTGAGACTAAAATTTAAAATACTTGCAAAAAACTAGGTTAATGTAAAGGAAAAATAAAAAGGCTTAGAAACAATTTCCTCCAGCCTCTCTAATTTCATGTTACAGCAAGAAGCAGCAAATTAGAAGCCGACAATGTTTTCTAAATTTTATTACAAATCTATTCGAACTTATGCATGACGGCATTATTTGCGTACTAGGATTCATAAACAATTCACACGAGTGCATTATTGGTGGATTGACTTGAGAAGCATGAGGCACAAAGAAGAAAAGAGACTTCTAGACGGGATGATGATCTATGGCTGCTGGGACTTATGGCGAGGGTGCCATAATATATAGAATCTCTAGGATTGAATATCGATTTTTTAAAAAGTTTTTCACTTGAATCTGTTTCCAAATTCCAGTGTTGGATTGAAAACTTGGCTTGAGTTCACCAATATTTTGTAATTAAAGTGATAAGGCAGAGTTCCTGCCTCGTTTCAAGGAAAAAAACAGCAGGAGGGAAAAGTTGTTATAGTGGTAAAAAATGTACAACAAATACGGATTACATTAGAAAGGAGGATACACATCTTGAACCCAAAGAAAATGAAGGAAACCACTTATTAACGCATACGGATGCAGGTACGCGCGCACACATACTTGTACATATGACAAATGTACAAACCAAAGACGTAATTAATTATACAACGACTCTCGCTAACGAACATACGTAAAGTGCTATGAGGTAATTAAGTGGTACTAGCTAGATATTGTATATGTATGGCTTGATCAGAAACCTCCGTCGTACTCATATAATTAAGTTGAAGAAGTGGCATGCATGCATGAAAGCTTGATATCCCTCCTTCAATCGCAGCACAGGTCACATAACCAGCAACAGCACAGTGCGGCGATACTGAAAAACACATAGGAGCACATCACATAAAATTAATAAAAGTGTGCATCAATTATTCAGACAATTTGGCTAGTGTAGTTTGTTGCACTAGGTAGCGTACGTGTGTAAAAAAAACGCAATTAATTACTGAGAGAGCTTGCTGCACTTTAATTACCATGCATCGATGAAATTGGGCTTTCCGCGAGCTCTTGCTCGTCCGCGGCGAGGCGATTCCCGGCCTTGCTCCGGATATACGGTCCGGTAGCCTGGCCAAACCGATCCGAGTTATTTAACAACCAAAATCCAACAAAAAAGATAACGATTGTTGTTGCAGAGAGCTAACAAGCATAGCAACTTATCCTCATGATGAACTTAGAGCAAAGCTAGCAGCAGCTTTAAAAGTTGCTGCAAATTTCAATGCTGCAAATTTACAGCTTCGCTGCAAATGTCCCTTCAGACTTTACACTACACTCTAAAAAGATTCCCCCACCTACCAGACACTCTATACGTGCTGCAAATTTACAACACCATATAGAGCTTCTGCTAGCTATGCTCTTAAACGCACGCGAGAGGCACATCATCCTAAGAAACCCCGGCCGTCCAATCATCTCGCAAAATGACCGTACATCCGAACTTAACATATAAACAAAATTTCCCGCTTGCAAACCGATGACGAATGGGTCCTTGACCGCTGTCCCTGTTCCCACCCATATTCCTAGTGGAATGGTTTACTTGTGTGCTAGTGTGATTTATTGGTTTACTTCTTCTGGGTCCATCTTTCTTTTGGATTCCCCTAACAAAATAAAAAAAGATAGGTCGAAATGCCTGTATTCCTACTGAAAAAGTGCGTGATGGTTGCTCTTTCTCATTGGCATACTTGAATTCCTTTCTCCCGAGAATAGCTTCTATCTAACAAAGACTAAAGTATTGTACGGTTAGCTAGCCGAGCATGCATGCCCGACATCCAAGGTCCTGAATTCTAATCCAGGACTCCAACTTCCCCCGCCCCCTCTCCCCAAATTTTCCCACGCGCCTGCCTGCCTTTTTTTTAAAAAAAAATATACCTCTATTCTATTTTATTTTTGTAGAAAAAAATTGGAAGTTCACAAGAATAGAACCATGCATTCACAAAGAACAACCGTACGTAGTTAATCTAGCTAACAAGCCAAACCTGGCGGCGGCTGCAGGTTCATGTGGCCGTTCTCCATCTTCTACTAACTCGGTTGATTACACTTCGAGTGATCTCCGTTCTCTCACTTGCTGGAGTTTATGGTTTTGATCGATTTGCTCATGGAAGATACAGAGATGAAAATGAAATCACCCAGGTTTATATAACCGGCCGCCGAGGACACCGTGTGCATGGGCACGTATATATATATGCAAGATTTTGCTTTCTGGACAGCTAAATGGAGAGTTGAGATCGATTCCCCTTCGACATGTAATTGCGTGTGGACTGTGGAAGTGTGGGTGAACTGCATTTGGATCAGGCTAGGAGTGACGTACGGATACAAGTTGCACCGTCGCATGCTGATCGAATCTTTCTTTTGCCAAATTAGCGGCCGGTTTTGACAAAAAGGAGAGAGAGAGAGATTACTATGTCGGCACCGGCGCTTAAACTGTTGACAGTCTAGTCGTTTACAGATATATTTACTCCGGTTCATTAAAAAATATATATTGATGTTTTTATATTGCTATGTTTTCTAAAATACACCTTTGACTAGTTAATTACCACAGGATTTTATTCATAAAATTTTAAAATAATATTACATCAAATTTAGTAAAAATATAAAGGTGCTTTTCAAGACAAATCTAATTGTATGTTTTCTATGTGCCCAATCCATCGTCATCATACCCCCAATGTTACCAAAGAAACTTCCGCACAAGCGGAGTAGGGGGTCTCAGTTACACATCCTTATCCCTGAGATTAAAAATTACAGATAGATTGTTTCGTTTGATCCCTGTGACACTAGATTACTCTCTATAACTTAAAAAAAAGTATATATAGTTTGCTATGTCATTTTGTAAAGCCCATAATAATTTAAAGGCAAAAAACAAAAAAATCATTTGGCTCTATTTTTGATTAAAAATGAAAATTTTATGTGCTCCATCAAATACCTCAAAATATTATCGTAGTTAAAGTTTTAAATTTTGGCTTAAAACAAATTTCAAACGTTGTTTTTTGGAACTGGATGGAGGAACATCGCTTGGGATCGACTATGGAATAGTGGATTAAGGGAGTAAATTCGCCGCTAGCTTAAAGTACGATCGGGTGCGTGCATTGATCACCAAATCAAATCCTATGAATGCGCGCAGCATATATATATATTGGATGGTAGGGCATCGGTAAAAATTCCTTTTAGTTTTCTTACTTAATGTTCTGGTGGCTTTCGATAAAAGTCATATTACGGGACAATGGAATATGTTCCCCATTCAGATTGATGGCGAGAATTTGTTTCTTTCAAAAATAATGTTCGATCTTTTGAGATGGAACTGATATGATTTAACACCATAAAAAATAAGCATCTGCTTTTTCTCCTCAGCAGTTATAAATCAACAAGAGGGTTTATTTTTACCGACGGTATGGAGCACCAGAGTCTACAACAATAAACCTTTCATGTACTATTTGACAACATGAGATTTGAGCACATGGAGACTCTTGGAGCTATATTTGTAACAGTATCAATTATTCTTCCAGAAGATTAATTCT
This sequence comes from Raddia distichophylla, assembly GCA_005191435.1. Lineage (NCBI taxonomy): Eukaryota > Viridiplantae > Streptophyta > Magnoliopsida > Poales > Poaceae > Raddia > Raddia distichophylla. The sequence goes on from SPJY01031644.1 coordinate 1,054,431, forward strand.
ATAAAAATATCACATCCAATAATTTGTTTTTTATGCTTAAACCATGGTTTGGAAGGCTAGCAATCAAGTTAAACACAAACTCTTTATGTGATTGATTTTGCTCAATCCGCTAAACACTCGAAACCTTCTTCGTCCAAAGGGCATTTGCGATGGGTGTGTATCTCTCTCTCTCTCTCTCAATTTAATGCTGAAGAAACTTCACCGCATTGTTTCATTCTATGCACAACTGCAAAAGATATATGAACCCTTTGAAACTTTTGATTCTGGTTATATCACAATACTAACTTATTGTGATTAGAGCTCTCTGCAAAGTTAACTATGGAGTCCAGTCATATTTGGCTATGGCGACAAGATTTTCCAGTCAAGTTTCCTGCCTGTATCCTCATTGCCTCAAAAAATTGCTCATCGACGCAGATGCTTCGTGCAAGAGGGAGTGAATCATTTGAGATGCTATTACTCAATGGCTTTGTAGGTTGGAGCATGATTAATTTGTTATTGGTCTTTTTTCTATTCTTTTCTTTTCTTTTAATATGACTCATGCTAGGTTGTACATATCATATATGTCTGCGGGTAACCCCTACAGGTTTCTCTAAAAATATTAATGCTAGGACTAAAGAATTGTACTGTCGACACTCAGTGGGCATCGAGATGTTGTCCCCTATGTAGATCCCTCCCCTCTATTTTCTCAACTCAGCTGGTAAGATCAAAAAACATTTAAAAATTTTGTTTCTTTCAATAAAATCATATCAAAAATTTGAAACATATTAGTACTATTATTTAGGGATTTTTTGAATTTTCACTAAATCTGAATTTGAAATTTATGATGAATAGGTGTCAAGTACAATTTTACATATCAACTCTAACCGATAAGGTCGATTGGTCACTGTTTTCAAAGATTTTCATAACCGATCTTAGAGTATGTACAATGGTTAAGACAACAGTTGTCTCTAACTATTGACATGTCATCTAGAGACAAGGCTAAAAATTGAATATACAATGGTAGAAATAGCTGCACAATTTTGTAGATAATTTTCTTACACACAAGTTTCTTAATTCTCATGTAGAGTCACTCTTGCTTAAGAGACGGCTTAAATATCTATGCACACACTCTCTCTTGCATATCATCAATTAGTTGACATGACATTGTTTAGAGATGACTTAGAGACTACTGAAGTGCACTGTTGTACATACTCTAAGGGCCTGTTTGGCAACAAAGTTTTTGAAAACCATGGTTTTGTAATACTATGGCTTGTGTTTTGCTATGACTATAAAATACTATGGTTTTTCAATACCATGGTTTGCTAGCACAAGTGAGAAAACTTTGGGTTGAAGTGGAGTCTACAATACTTCAGAAATATCATGGTATTGTCAATACCATGGTTTTCAAAACAGAGTTTTTAAGGTTGCTTCCAAACACCTCATTACCAAAATAACATGGTATTCTCTAAAACCATGGTTTTGCGTCGAAACTATGAAAATACTTTGTTGCCAAACAGGCCCTTAGTTTACAAGAAAAGTGAGTCATCTATCTTTTAAGAACATCTCTGCAGAAGTGAGCCATGAGCCATCTATCCTCTAACAAAATTTCCGTTCTGTAGTTTAACTTGTCCGCTTATATATAGGCAGTGTTTCTTTCAGCCATCGGCCAGCGGTCCCGCCACTTTCCCGCCTGGCGCATGGTTTGAACGAACTGAGCAGCGCCCAGCAGCAGATCGCGCGGGAGCTAGAAAACGCGGTGCCGCGCTGAAAGAAACACAGCCGTAGTTAGCAGTTTTATTTTTTGACTCACCTTTTCCTCTTTACGGTTGGTCAAAATTATAAAAATACAAGTGACATCATTTTAGAGAACATTAGCTAGTTAATTGTGGACAGGTGCTTCTTCCTTCTAGTTTCAAGGTTAATTAGCAGTGGAATAGATCTCCGGTGAGCGGCTGCATCAGGCGCCCTCGGTGGTCGGAGTCCGAGACGGTGGAGGGGTGGCGGCGCTAGGGATGCAGGCAGGCGCGTCTGCAGGTTGCTTGCCGGTCGCCGCGTTATCTGCCATCGCAATTAACTTGTTCCGCAGGACCCGGCCGGCACTTGCTCGGCTGCATGCCAGCTCCTGCTGGGCGTTGCAGCAAGTTTAAGGAAAGCCTGCAGGCACCTGCCAGAGCCCACGAGCGCTGGTTATCACAACATGTCACACAACTAACCAGTACTTATAAAGAGACATGTTTGACCTTCCTAAGCATCTGCATCGATCTAGGAGTAGCAGTCAAACATTACAATATTCAAGCATATCAAGAGTGCAACAAAGAGACATTCTAACATTCAGTTTGGAGAGAAGCTCTTCGAGTATTCCAGAGATTGTTGCCCTCCATACATGACACTCTATGCGAGATATACAATATCTTCTAAATCGATAATGTAAGGCATGACAAAATGCAGTTAAAGATCGAGGTTTACAAGAGCATCACATGGTGCCAAACATCAAGTACTATGGATCACAGTTACCGCTGCTACAGAGACCTCATGGATTGACCCAATGACCCAGTTGGCTTGTGGAACCTCCTCCATTGGCTTGGACACTGAATCGGGGACAGCAGCTACATGCCTACATCTAATACACATGGATCAAGAGATCAGTATAGTATGTTGTAAAGCACAAATGCATGAAACTGAAAACAAAACTAAATGAAAACTACCACACCATCATATCTACTACCAATGAGATCAGTGGATGACAATTTCTCAACTGACAATCAGTGGGTTCAGTTCAAGGAAGCAAATACTTGTCAGCTACAAAGTCACTAGAAAGATGACAATTGAACCAACCAGCAAGCAGGAACAGTATATATAATCAAACATTAGAGCTTCAGATTTGGGCAGGCACAACACAAGGGTCAATAGATTAAACTATCATGTATCTGAAACATAAAATGGAACCTCTACATGGGTAGTCACAATAGGCAATCAAAGAGCACCAATGAAAGCGTCAGGATATCTGACTCTTCTGTTGTGTCTAGTGTTCACCAATCAAAGAGCACAAAGCCCAAGTCTTGCGGAACACATGGAGGCTGCGTGTGAACAAGTCAATCATGCAGCAAAGGAAACATCATGCACACAGGGTCTTTCTAAGAGTCACAAAGGAAACACAATATTAACTGGTACCAGCTCTGAAGCTACCAGTGAAGCTTGCTTTGAAGCATATATTAACCAATCTTACACATTGGTTCAGGTTTAAATAAGGGAATGACAGAACGGATCGCTTACTGTGGGGGCGCTTTCTTCAATTACTCCTTTTAAGCTCTTCAATGGAAGTCTTCAATATTACTCTCGGGAGTTGTTATTGATATGATATCTAGATAAGAACCACCTAAAACTTAAAAAGTTAGTATATGTCCAAATAAGCTAGTCCATTTCTATTCATACAAATGTAACATACTTGGGGAAGTAAAAAGACCATACCAGATGCCCGAAGCCAATCTTGAAAGCAAACGAGAGCTTCAACACTGGCCCCAGCCAGCCTAGTCTGATGATCATTGATGATACGACCACTTGTGCTGAATGCAGACTCAGATGGTGCTGTAGAAGCTGGAACAGCCAACGAGTCACGGGCCATGCGAGCCACTATTGGGTACTTTGTTGCATGCATTTTCCACCAGTGTAGAACATCAAAACTGCCATCTTTACAAGGGAACAAATCATCATGCAAATATTTATCTAGCTCTCCGGTCATTGGATGGCTGAGACCACTCGTATGTTGATTCCAGTCAGACCATGAGTGGCTTTCTGCTACAGTTTCTACATCATTGCCTTGCATATATGAATCTGGTGTGTCTCCCATCTGAGAAGAGTACATAGAAAACAAGTCCCTGATGACTTTATCCACTTTAGCAATATGAACACCTGCTTCGTTTCCATATGCTTGTTTCAATCGAAATTCAATAAATCCAAACTTGAAGCGAGGATCAAGGATAACTGGAATGCAATTTGTCAGATATGAGATTTCCCAATATTTCTCAAATTTCGTTTCCATTTTCACAACCATGGCTGAAATTGTTGCATTTGGATTTGATTTTTCCTCTTCCAGAACTTGTTTCACACTCCAAATTTCATGAAAATAAAGATTAGCAGTTGGATTTGTTGACCCAGAAACAACTTCAGTCGCTTTTTTGAAGACCTTTAACAACTTGCAAACTACTTTTGCCCTTTTCCACTCTTCAGGTGAAGGACAACATTTGTAGTTGAGCCGCTCCGGGAGGCCACCGACGGCGTCCTCGAGGCCGAGGACAGGTACATCGGTTCTCCTCGTCGGAGCAACGGGAGCACCTACGTCGAGCTAGACCCCAAGGTCTATCAGAACCTAGCTAGGGCTAGGGCGGAGCTCCTCGTGGCCCGAGCGAGGATGATGGTGAGGGCGGGAGAGCGCGGCATCGCCGAAGACCACTGCCTGTCGGCCATCAGCATCTTGGAGGTGGTCTCCGGCGACTGGCACCCGGAGACGCTCACGGTCAGGGCCTTCTTCGAGCAGGCCGTGCGAGTCTAGGGCTAGGAACTGCTTTGACCCCAACCAGGGTTTTTTATTTTTTGTATCCATTTAGAGCCAGGAAATTGCAGGAATTTTGCGTGATTCTTTCCACCAAAATTCCTAGGAAATTTCCAGTGGCCAACAAGATTATTGGATTTATCTCTTTAGGATTTCAGCGTTTAGATTGAGGCGTGTTGTTGTCTGTTGCAAGGGATAGATCTAGGGCTCGTTCTCTCCTAATATACTTGTCGGGGATTAAATTACGGCCCATTGCTATGACCCACTCCCTGATGGCTCAGTCGAACAGCCTACCAGGGCCCCGCTCCCTGGAAGGTTCTATCTGGCCCATATGCATCCTGCCGAACAGCTTCTTGGCTGGCACGGTGCGTAACGGCCTAGGATTCCTATTTGAGTCCTACTCGAATAAGAGTTCTGCACGGCTACGTGAAGACCCGGACGTTGGTTTTCCGGATTGGATTAGGAGTCGTGATCCCCAAGACTTGGAGTTTACCTTATCTACCGTAGGTCGTATTTGGCATGTATGAGTTCGTTACGATCTCGTAATTAGCCCGGTCCGATATTCCTCGGTAGGTCGGTTTGTTCTGCACTATATAAACAAGACCCCTACGGCGTGTAGAGGGGACTTGACCTAGCTTTTAGCATCTGGTAGACACCTGATCATAGCGCATTGCTTCTTGTGCACCATAATCTCGCCGAGACTTGTTCGTCTCGTCGAGCCACCTCTTGTATTCATCTTTGATATATAAGAAAGGCTGGACGTAGGGCTATTATCTCTCCCGAGAGGCCTGAACCAGGATAAAAACCCTGTCTCCCTGTTCGCTGTTGTTCGTTCTGTTCGGCGTGTCTCCTATCTCACTCTTGAAGAACCTTGGTTGACTTGAGATCGATATCTCAACCGTCGACAGCTGGCGCCGTCCGTGGGGATACGCAGATCGAGCATGTCGAACTCCGTCAGCGATACAGAAATTCTTCCTGAGGGCTACGACTCAGAAGGACAGGATGTCTCATCCCCTGTCAGTTCAGATCGATCTGTTCGGTCTCGAACACCTTCCGTATCTGGGACAGAAGTCTCTGCCTATCTGGCGGAGATAGCCTCAGATCGCACTCCCGTCATCGACGATGACTACGGAACCGACGATCTTTACGATGGTTTGGATCTATCGGATTCCAAGGCTATGTCGGTAGATTCTACCTGTGGCGACACAGTGATGACACCGTCCAGCATACCTTCGCATGGCCCCCGCGACATTAACATGGCCGACGCAGGAACCTCCGAGAATCCTGCACGGGTTGTGGCGGCCGGCGAGCTCGGGCAGATTGACTCTGCTCGGCATCAAGATGAGGCAGCGCAGGCTGCTCGCGAGCAAGAAGTCGTTCGCCGCAGCCTCGACGATTCCATCAATCAGACCGTGGCGCGGTTCCGCGAGCGGTGCAAGCGACAGCGTCGCGATCCCCCTCGCGTGCCCACGCCAAGTCTCCCGGCGGAAGTTTTTCCCGTTCGGGTCAACTCCCCGCGTGACCGGACTCCTGTCGGGCAGAACGCGGATGCTTCGGAGATCCCAGGACCATTAGATCAGAGTCGGGAACGGCTCGAAGCTATAGCAACGGTCCTTAGATCCACCAACCAGGCTGATCTCGCCCGCATGGGCGATGCTGTTGCTTCTAATCTAGAGCGACTGGCTGATGGCCTCAAGTCCCTAGGAGAAGTCAACAACTCCTCCAGGCAGCGCAGTCACGCTACCCGGAATGATCCGGACAGCTCTGATCGGACGCATGACTCTCGTCACCGGCGGAGGATCACTGTCCATGAGCAAGCTACCCGTGGTCGCCGTCGCTCGCCAAGTCCCCGTAGTCATCGCGACCACAGGGACAAGCGTGCGCGTGATGATCGCGGAAGGTCCCCTCGCGAGGAGCGCATTGTCGCGACCACGAGGAAGGAGCGCGGTGGATTGTCCCGGAGAGAGTTTCTCCAGGTCGAGTCTTCCCGTTCAGCAGGAGTTCCTCCGCGCAACAGGGCCAACGTCTTCTCAAGACTAGGTTCTGCCGGGGAAGGTGGCCGGTCATAGCTTTGGACTGCAGGGCTTTCTCTGACGAGCTCCGTTCTGTCCGGTGGCCCTCGAAGTTCAAGCCCGGTCACATGGAGAGGTACAATGGGACTCAGAACCCAGAGGAATTTCTTTCCATCTACGCTACGGCCGCGCACCAAACAAGCGCCAAATCGCGCGGGCACGCCGTCGGTTGGCAGGGCGCGGACGGACGCGAACCAAACACGCCCTATGATCATCTGAAGCCGGAGCTGAAGTCGAAGAAAAGCCCTGCCAAACGCCCCCTAAAATGTGGCAGCGGCTCCTCCTCACCCCCACTCTCAACACTTTGATAAAATTATATTAATTGCCATTTAGTGGTGTACTAGAAGTCGTTTTGCCAAACGTTTCTCAAAATAGCTCCGGCTCTTCTAGAGGAGTCAAAAAGCAAGTGAAGCTGGAGCCGGAGCCAACTTTAGAGGAGCCGAAGCCCCGCTAAACTGGCCCTTAATGTGGGCCGTAGTTAGCGATGCCGTTGGGGAGAGATTGGGTCACCCATATCCGTACCCATAAATTATCCATCCTCAATTATCCAATTTCAAACAGATAGGGTAATATCCAACATGTATGGATAATCCAGTGGATAATTTCGCCGCTGCGACACCCTCGCAGCTGAACTCCAACGAGCTCGACGTCCATGACTGAGCAGATCAATAACCATGGCTGAGCAGCAGAGCGGAGCCGGCGACTTCTTCTCGGGCCTGTGGCAGCTCGCCAAGGCGAAGGCCGCGGAGCTCGTGGCCTACCTCGCCGCCCTCTTCTCAGCGCTCGCCAAGAAGGTGGACGAGCTCTTCCCGCTGGGCACCCGCTCGGAGACGCTCGGGAAGTGGCTCTGGGCGCCCTCGTGCTCCTCTGCCTCGCCAGCTGCTGCTGGCGCTGCGGCGGCGGCGGCCGGGCGCGCGGGGGAGGCCGCTCGATGGCGGCGCCCGGCCACCGAGAGGCGCACGCTGCGCGCATGCCGCGGGGCGTGTTCGAGGATAACCCCAGGCTCTACTTCCGCGACCTCCACGCAGGGAGACGAGAGCTACGAAGGACGACGAACCCAAGGTGGAGAGCCGGCCGGCGAGGGCCGCTGGACGACGAGTAGAAGAAGATTGCTGGAGATGTTCACGCAGATTGCGCGCATCCTTGGCTCCGCCTCCGAAGCTCCGGTCCTCCCGCATGCGTATACGGCGATTGAGTATACGTATTGTGATTGGGTATGGATAGAATGGGTAATACCCTTCGGCACCCTGTCCATACCCATAAGTAAACGGGTAACCCGTACCCTCCCCAAACAACATGGGTATGGGTTTGGATGTGGGTGCTGGGTAGGAACCGGCATCGCTAGCCGTAGTGCACTAGTGCGTACGCCAGAGCCAGGCGCTTCGAGTTTGCCGCGCTGTTGATCCATCGGTTCACTCAGGTCGAACAAACAGTGCACTGTCACAGCGATGATTCTTGGAGCGCCTGGTGAGAACCGTGGGAGGGTCATGCGTGGTGCCGCCAAGACTCAAGAGCGTGCTGCCATAGTGCCATACATGCAAAGGTCGGGACATCCAGTCGAGTGCATGCATTTGGAATTATACTAGTATTTATGTTTTGGTATGTAAGTAACTATGTTTCTTTCGCGAGAAACATGAAGTATTTATATATTTTCCCATCCGATGATTTGCACTAAGCCCTTTTTTCTTAAACTCACACTCCGATGCTGCACAGATGAAACATAGAAGGTGGTTAATTTCTAGATCGTAGATTTTTTTTTTTTGGCTTGAGTTACTGTTAAAATCGGTCATTGAACCCACCATTTCCGACTCGTGATTGATTTTATGAGATGCAAGGAATACAATAAAAACCAAATACACTATCAAAACCTATTTTATGATAGATTTAGTAGAATTAATTTGTTAATATAAATATTGTTTTTATAAATTTAGTACTAAGAAATATCCTCTCCGTTCTAAATTATAGTTCCTTCTAGAATATAAATATATTTATTTATTATTTTATTATTGTAGTTCGTATGCATGTCTAAATGCATCAATATTTATTCGAACATAAATAAATAAAAAAGCTAAAAACTATATTTTTTGGACGGAAAGAATAGAATAGTTTGACTTATTAAAAAACTACGGTGAACTGTAATATGGGAAGGAGGCAATAAATAAGAAAATTTTGATTTTACGCTTAATCCCTCGCTGCAGCTGCGGGAGGCAAGAGGAGGGCATTTCGGTCAACGACCAAAGTAAGCACTCTCGACGCACCGAGTTGCGGACAGCTCAGCCTGCCGTAAGGCGGTCTCTAGCAAGGAGGTGTAATAAATAGAGGTGCGTACGGTGCTCGACTTCATGTATGGTGTCGTGCCGTGCCTCCACCGCCACTGGCTACAGGCCCTTGCACACGGCGAGGCTGCGAGGGTATGGGAAGGTGACCGCAGCCACGCGGCGACGTTGACGCGCCGCCTACCATCCGCCCAATCCGACAGCTCACATCCGTCCTACCTCCAATCCGACGGAGCACAACGCGTCGCAGTTCACGTGCTAGCCCCCGCGACGCGGATAGAAGACCAGAAGGCGACGCTTGTGGGGACGGGCCGGACGACACGATAGCGAGAGCACTAGCAGTCGGACCAGGGTTTTCTTTTCCGCCGGAAAGACATTTTTCGTAGTGCTCCGGAAATGGAAAACCTGTCGGTTTTCTGGCTTTTCCGGTTTTTTCGACCGGAAAAGATCTTTGAATTCAAACCGACCGGATTCCGAATTTTCCGGCAGGAAAATGCCGTTTTCCGACCGGAATCCGGTGTGCAGAGACCGGAAAATGCGTATAGAGACCAGAAAATGAATATGACGTGGAGAAAAATGAAAAATTTTGGCAGCATATCCCATATTTTTACGTAAATGACAGTTTGCATTGCATAACATATGTATAACACACAAAATATATATAGAAAGGAGACAAAACACATGTCTTTCACTACCACAACACAAAAAACACATGTGTTTCACTACCACAACACAATGTACATGTAATATAATATGTCCTCCATTGCAACACATGTCCAAATTATCCAAATTAAGTAATACAAGCCCAAAGTCCTTAGCAAAACATGTCCAAACACAATATAACTAGTGGAGTGTCCAAAGTTCAATAATACAAGTCCAAAGTTCAATAATACAATGCTAGGTTATTAATATTTGCACAAACGGAACATGTCAGTTAGGAGTCAAATGCATAGCCATCATCATAGCCATGCATGGACATGAACCGAAAGTGCCCGCCAAAAGGAACATGCATACCTGCATTGCATGTAAGAAATGAAAATGAATGAAAATGACAATGAAAATCCATATGAATGAAACAAAAATGACAATGAAATACCTGCATTTCAATCCTCGTACTGCACGTCCGGTGCTGGGGGATATCTCCCATACTCATACTAGCCATCTGGTAGTGATGGATATCCCTGACCCTGACCATGATAGAACATGTGAGGGGATCCATAGGGGAGGTATCCGCGATAGTACATGTGAGGAGCTCCGTACAAAGGACGCTGAGGGATATTACCCTGGTAGTGTGGCGGTAGTGGCCATGTGAAGGTGGGTGTGGGTGCTACTGCTCCCTCTGAAGCTGGGCAGCTGAAGGTGGAGCTAACAGAGCTAGAGCCATCATCCTCATATGCAAATGGGACCAATTGATGCTTTGTCGATCTCGTCTGTCGTTCTGAGGTGGGTGCTCCGTGATCCTGATCCTGGGTGGCATGGGTGAAGTGGCTCTCTCCGGTAAACATAATCGTGGGTCCATGCCCTAGCCCTGTACCACTACCACCACCCCCTCCACCACCTCCATCATCTCCTCCATCATCATCTCCATCATCACCTCTATCATTGTCATCACCTCCACTACCACTGTCGTCCTCCTCCTCATCATCGTCATCATCAGCATACTCATTACTATGGCGGAACCACCCAACTAAATCTAGTTTAAGAGTATAAATCATGCTTTACCCTTAAAATAGATCAAGCCCGGTAGTCCGTCAGGACCCTTCAGGCCCTGACAACGCCAATCTCATACAGGATCGATTATACACAAGGTGTCTCACGAAGGAGACCACAGGAATTACAAAAACACAGGCAGTTATACAAAGATACAATAATTATTACAAACCAGTTTTTGTCAGAAACTTGAGCAGTGGAGAGTACTAATAGAGATTTAACGAACCAGTTTTTTTCAAACCACGCGAGACGGAGTACCAAAGTCTTGGCACGATAATATTACAGTAGCTTGCATTATTCAAACATACCAAAGATAATACTTGAGTCCTAGCATCGAGCCCACTAATGCGGGCCAAGCCACGCAAGGACTACTAGTTAGGGTAGAAAGGCACCATCTGAAAGCAGCACTCGCAAAAACCATACTCTGTGCCTGAAAAAGTATAATCCACAAACCCTGAGTACAAAAGGTACTCTGCAAGACTTACCCGACTATTGGGGTAATCCCCGACTTCAAAGAGTATGCCTAGGTCTTTGAGCTAGTTTGGCTGACCTAACCCGCAAGCTTACTAGAATTCATCCTTAGTTTTCAAATATTAGCTTTCTTTGAGTGATTAGGATCTAACCATTCTAAGTTTGCACCTGTCATCTACTATCAATACACCAAACAAGTTGAATCAGAAATCATGAATATGTCCAAGTCAAGTTCCACTTGTTAACTACGAAGGTAGTGCCAGGTCAACAGCTCAACATCTGGTGAGCCACAGCGATTCGAATCGATCTTTAACTTCCGGAAGTATTCCTAATCGCACGTCAAAGGTGGCACGTCGGCACACCTAAGGCGCCAACCTCCCCCCAACACTTGCCCCAAGTGTGAACAGCCATCGCTAGCTGAACCCGGGAGAGACGTCGCTCTCCCACCAAACTTCCACCATCTAGTCCGCAACCTGCATATTCACCCTCTTGGGTACAACGTGAGGCTGGGTTTATCGGAGCCCACGACGGGGACGTTATGCGACTAAGTAAAAGTAATGCCAACCCAGGGCTAACATCGGACGGCCTTATACGACACAAGCGGGGCCTAAGTAAGAGTTTCAGCTTCTTACCAGGGTCGTCGCCCCATTTTTATCAAATCCTAACCAATGCTCCACCCGACCTCAGCGTATTATCATATGCTTACATCATCATTAATCTTTCAGAATATACAAGATCGTAAAATAACATCTATCGTTCTAAGCATCTCTAAGCATTAACTTCGTCCTTCATATAAGGTAGGTATTCAAGGACAAGTAATGAAAGGTAATCGTGCAGATAGTGTCAACCAATTCCTAGACATAATGCACAATCATTATATAAAAGTATTAAAAAGGCTCAAACTTAGATAGGTGAGATGCACCGGGGCTTGCCTTGGGGTTCGGGATTGTTCGGATCGGAGTTAGTAGCTGACTCAATGAAATCCCTTTCCTGAGTAGGTTCCGATTCCTCGAGCACGAGTTCTGGTTCTTCAGTTGTTGGACCTTCGGAAGATTCCCCTTGAGGAGCGTCTGGAATCAACGAACCTAAATGCATGCAATGCACCGAGTTTAGGATGAAGATGATCAACCTGTTGTTCGAGGGTTCTTGGGATAAAACAGAAATAGATTTAGATGATTTTCATTAAGCGACACCTTGTTTCACTTTCCTTCCCGATAGGGCTGTAAAGATTTCTAACTAGGGTTCACAAAGTAGGGTGTTGGGGTTTTATTAAAGAAGATTTGATGTCAGAGATAGGTGATTTAGGGTTTTACTAATATTACATGTGTTTCGGATATCACATGAAATGATAGACCAGGGTTTGATAAAAGATGGTGAAAATAAGATTTTTAGGTCACTACTCACAAACTACTAGATAAGTATAAAGTGAAAAAGTAATTATTGACTAAATAATGATTAATACCCAGAGTGACACCCCTAAATAAATTAATTAAATTTTATTATCCCTAATTATGAAATTTTATAAAACCCTAGGTCATTAGCTTAGTTTCCTAATTGTTTGATAATTATTCCCTAATTAACTAGGGTTAAGTATCTAAACACTTAATTAAGGAATTAATTAAGTAAATAAAAGGTTATTATTAATTCTAGGAATTAATCTCTAATCTATATTAATAATAAGGTAGTAAAAACATTGAAGGAAAGGTATTTAATGAATAAGAAACAAGGTCTAAATAAAGCTAGGGGCAAAATGGTCATTTGACATGTACATATATTTTTCATGCATAGTATACATTGTAACAAGGCCACAAGAATTTATTTGGAATTTTTGGGATTTTCTATGAATTTCTAGGATTAAATCTAGATTTCAGCTCAATTTCTAAAAGAAAAGTAATTGGAAAAGAAATAAAATTACTGGCCAAACTTTTCTCACTCTCCTTCTCTCTTACCCGCCTTCCTCTCTCTCACTGCCCGGTGGCCCAGTGGGCCGGCACTGTGCGGCCGACCCGCCGACGCACCCGCAAAGGGACGGGAGGCAATAGGCCACGGATACCATACCTGGCCGATCGCCGCCGCGGGACGACTCGCGCCCTCTTCGGCGACAAGCCGGGAGGCGACGTCTCCGGGGGACGCTTTGGCCCCGCGACCTCGCCCGCCCCAACCTCATCCCCTTGCGGGGGCGAGAGCCGCGAACTCACCGCGAACGACCCAGAGGGAGTCTCGTTCGAGACGCTCTCCCCCCGCCGTTCCCGCTCCGCGCGGTCCGCCCTCTTCTTCTGCTTGTCCCTCTTGTTCTTCATCTTCTTAGCAGCCGCCGCCTCCTGGGCGGCCCGCCGCTCCGCCCTCGCAGCAGCATCCTCGGGCAGCCTCGGCATGCTGACCATGTTGCCAAGGCCCTGCGCAGCAAAGAATATCAGAAGAAAGACGGAGGACCCAACGAACCGAACGCAAAAAGGACGGGGGCTAACCAAATCCGACGGCGCATCCAACGAGAACGGCGGCGGATGCCCCTCCATGGTGCCCGCCGCGTTCCCAACAATCAGCGCCGCCACTCGGCGACGAACTTCCTCCTCCGTGAGCTCCACCGCCGACTCCCTCATCGGGTCGGCGATGCCCACGTACTGGTCCATCCGGTGCGGGTGAGCCTTCAGGGGCTGGACGCGGAGCCGCATCCACGTCCAGATTACCCCGGCGCCCGTCACGCCGCGAGCCTTCATGGTCGCCACGGCCCCCAGCAGCGCCTCGACCCGGTTCGCATCACTGCCCGTCACCCCCCAGTGGAAGTATTCGGGGCTCTTGCCGGACAACAGGCGCCCCGTGAACGCCGGCGCGTTCTCCTGCGTGACGTAAAGCCAGTCACCGTGCCAGGGGCCCGACGACGACGGCATGGGCACGTCCAGCCACGAATCTCCCCGGTTGGGGCGCAGCTGCAAGGCGAAGCCGCCAACATCTTTCCGTTCGGAGTTGGGGTAGCGGCCGGCGAAGAGGTGGAGGAAGACGCCCCAGTGGGGCTGAATCCCCAAGAACGCTTCACAAAAGGTAATGAACACCGCGATGTGGAGGATGCTGTTGGGGTTCAGATGGTGGATCTCCACCTGATAGTACAGCAGGAGCCCCCGCACGAACGGATGCAGCGGGAGCCCAAGTCCGCGCTCGAAGAAAACGCCGAGCGCCACCACCTCTCCCGGCCGTGGCCGCACGCGGTTCGCGTCGGGAGTAACCCTCCAACCCATCGCCGGGAGGAACGACTTCCCCACAAGCGACTGCACCCGCGCCTCCATCATGGTGCAGCGCGGGAACGGGCGATCGATGCGAGCAGCCATCGAAGGAGGTGCGACTTTTCCCTCTTTTCCTCGACGTGCAGGAGGAAGAAAGGAGCGCAAGAGCAAAAGAAGTTAGAAGGCGGCGGCGGCATCAAGGGAGAAGAAGAAGTGGAGGGGATAAGTGCTGGCCCACGGGGATATTTATAGGCGCACGGGTGTCGCCCAGACGGATCGCACGCGCCCCAACACCTCCACGCCCACGACGCGCGATGCCCAAGGGGAACTGCAAAAAAATCCGCCGCCCACGACAGCCACGTCTCCTCGATTTTCGCACCCACGCGCCGCTCGGCCTGCCAGCATTCAATACGGACGCGATGCCTCGCCGTGTCCCATCGCCACCACCCGCCGCCCGACCTCAGCAGTCAACGCAGGCGCGCGACCCGACGCGACGCGCAGGTACTCAAGTACCCTATGACCTATAAGTATTTCTGACCACCATTCACGACCTCTTACTGCAGGACGACGGCCGACCCAACAGGAGCAGAGCCGCTTCGAATTTATCGGGGATCGGACACACCCGACCAGCGCGCCCCGACGGCCAATGTCACCAAAAGTGACCGCCCGCTCGCACGCGACCCAAGGTTCTGATTTGACCACCCGATAAAAATCGAACAAACAGAGCGAGGGACATGTTATGAGCAAGCCCACATTATGGGACGACTTACAGTTTGGGAACGGATCCAACCGACCAATTGCTCTAGCACGCGTCCGAGACC
Source organism: Raddia distichophylla (assembly GCA_005191435.1). Lineage (NCBI taxonomy): Eukaryota > Viridiplantae > Streptophyta > Magnoliopsida > Poales > Poaceae > Raddia > Raddia distichophylla. Next base: position 1,069,527 of record SPJY01031644.1, read on the forward strand.
GTACCTAACACTCCTTTGCGGAGTCCCTCCAGGGACGGGTCGCACGACCGCTCAACGCTCACGACAGCGAGAGCCCGATACAGAGTTGAGTAAGGAAGGGTTTTTACGAAACGCCCCTCAGCGGGGTCAGACACCCACCAGTTGGGATCGTCTGCTAGGGTTGACCCCATACCGGTCGGGTCCCCAGGTTTCGCTCGGATCACCCGTTCGTAGCTCGATGGATACGGCGTTCACACCAGCATTGGTAGGCGTCAACATATCCGCCCCCTCCAGGTCCCACGATACCTGCGGACGGGGCGTAAAAGTGGGAAATCTCGCCTAGCTCGGGCACAAAACGAAAGCAAAGAGAAACTCTCTCACACAGCAGTCTATGACTTGCTTCCACGCGTCCACCGGACGGAAAAAAGCCCTTCCCCGACCTCTACGGTCGTGTGAAGGCCAACCTCCTCGCTCGAAGTGACCCCCCGACCGACTCCAAGGACTCGCTCAGGGGCTCGGGGGCTGCGTCCACCGGACGCGCTACGCGCGCTGGTCGGATCCATGCAACAAGACCTTCCCCGACCTCAGCGGTCGCACGAAGGCCAGCCCGCTTGCTCGAAGCAACCCCCCGACCGACTCCAAGGACTCGCCCGGGGGCTCGGGGGCTGCGTCCATCGAACGCGCGGCGCGCGCCGATCGGATCCATGCAAAAAGACCTTCCCCGACCTCAGCGGTCGCACGAAGGCCAGCCCGCTTGCTCGAAGCAACCCCCCGACCGACTCCAAGGACTCGCTCGGGGGCTCGGGGACTGCGTCCACCGGACGCGCTGCGAGCGCCGGTCGGATCCGAGCAAAAAGACCTTCCCCAACCTCAGCGGTCGCACGAAGGCCAGCCTGCTTGCTCGAAGCAACCCCCGACAGACTCAAAAGACTCGCTCGGGGGCTCGGGGGCTGCGTCCACCGGACGCGCTGCGCGCGCCGGTCGGATCCGAGCAAAAAGACCTTCCCCGACCTCAGCGGTCGCACGAAGGCCAGCCTGCTTGCTCGAAGCAACCCCCCCGACCGACTCCAAGGACTCGCTCGGGGCTCGGGGGCTGCGTCCACCAGACGCGCTGCGCGCGCTGGTCGGATCCGAGCAAAAAGACCTTCCCCGACCTCAGCGGTCGCACGAAGGCCAGCCCGTTTGCTCGAAGCAACCCCCCGACCGACTCCGAGGACTCGCTCGGGGGCTCGGGGGCTGCGTCCACCGGACGCACTGCGCGCGCCGGTCGGACCCGAGCAAAAAGACCTTCCCCGACCTCAGCGGTCGCACGAAGGCCAGCCCGCTTGCTCAAAGCAACCCCCAACCAACTCCAAGGACTCACTCGGGGGCTCAGGGGCTGCGTCCACCGGACGCGCTGCGCGCGCCGGTCGGATCAAGCGAGAAGACCTTCCCCGACGAGGACCCCAAGAACTCGGGAACTAAGGGGGAAAGAAAAGGACTCAAACAAGGAAGGATCCCGGTTGATAGAAATCACCACCTGACAGACATGGCAGGCCCTACAAAGGGTCGGAAATGGGCTCTACTCCGACCTCCGCGGTCGCACGAAGACCGGCTTGCCGGCTCGAAGCAACCCTCGTCCACCGGACGCGTCGCGCGCGTCGGTCGGGTCTAAAGGCGGGACACCCCCGGAGAGAGAAACGGGAAGCCGACAATCGGCTGCACAAAGCATCTTGCCTCTCTCCTAGTCCCATAGCGCCTGCAAACCAAGCTCGCGATCTATCGGTGCCACGACCGGTTTCCCCAGGACAATGGAATATCTTCGGTTCCAAGCCCTTCCCCGACCTCCACGGTCACGCGAAGGCCAGCCTGCTCGCTCGAAGCGACCCTCCGACCGACTCCAAGGGCCCGCTCGGGGGCTTGGGGGCTGCGTCCATCGGACGCGCTGCGCGCGCCGGTCGGAGCCAAGGCCAAACCTCGTAAAGAACAAATAAATAGCAAGAGATGACCCCCCGATCGACTCATCGACTCGACCGGTGGCTCGGGGGCTACTGACGTGTACCCATACCATGGGTATCCCCAAAGCGGCCCAAGAGCGAAGATGGGCCGCCCACGCCGAAGAAGCCAGAGTCCAACTGGGGCCTCCCAGTAAAGCAGGCCGTCCGACCTCTCGGCCGGACGGGCGCAAGCCACCGAAGACCGGCCCCGACCCCCTCGGTCGGGGGAGCGGCGGTCGCCAGTAATCAGGTCGGTCGTCCACGAGCGCGGCCGACCTCTGCGGCGTGGGCGTCTGCGAGACCCTGACGCCCCGCGCACGCGTCTGACACCCTGGCACCAATACAGGGATAATTGAAAAAAAGGCAAAATTAGGCTCATACCACCCAAAGATCCCAAATTTGGGTTTATACCATCGAAAGACTCCGGTTCACTTTAATACCACCGAAAGTTCCTGTTGTTTGTTTTTCTACCACTCCGTCGGCCTCCCATCAGCTCCGTTACCACCTGACGTTATGTATCGCTGATTACTCACGTACGCCGCCGCCGCTCGTGACGTTTTTCACGTACGTCTCTTAATCACGTACGTCGCCGCCGCCCGCGAGTTTCATTGCCTGTGCTTCGATGGAGGAGGAGGCCTCGCCGCCGCCGCCGCGGTCTGCCTAGGCGTGCTTCTCCTCCTCGCCGCGAGCGCCGCCGCGGCGCCGGATATGTCGATCATCTCCTACAACGCGCGGCACGGCGCCCGCGGGCTGGAGCGGACGGAGGCCGAGGCGCGCGCCATGTACGTCCAGTGGCTGGCGGAGCACGGCCGCCTGTACAACGCGCTCGGCGGCGAGTACGAGCACCGGTTCCGGGTGTTCTGGGACAACCTCCGCTTCGTCGACGCCCACAACGCTCGCGCCGGCGAGCACGGCTTCCGCCTCGGCATGAACCGCTTCGCCGATCTGACCAACGAGGAGTTCCGTGCCACCTACCTCGGCACCAAGCTCCCCGAGAGGAACCGGGCTGCCGGAGAGAGGTACCGCCACGACGGCATCGAGGAGCTGCCCGACACCGTCGACTGGAGGGACAAGGGGGCCGCTCCTGCTCATCCACGAGAGAGAGCAATGCATGTAGCAGCATGTCCATGCAGGCATGTTCCTGCTCATCCACGTACGTGATTAAGAGACGTACGTGAAAAACGTCACGAGCGGCGGCGGCGTACGTGAGTAATCAGCGATACATAACGTCAGGTGGTAACGGAGCTGATGGGAGGCCGACGGAGTGGTAGAAAAACAAACAACAGGAACTTTCGGTGGTATTAAAGTGAACCGGAGTCTTTCGATGGTATAAACCCAAAGAGTAAATTGCACCATAGATACATGAAGTTGGCACGTGTTCTCGATCAGCTACATGATCTATAAAACTAGGTATTTTTACACAGGAAGTTGGATTACCATCTCACCAAAGGTCCAAAGCGGTCTCTACATGTGGTTTTATTGACATGAGTAGACAACTCAGCTAACATGTGCCAATTTTGCGGCCACGTCACCACATACTTACCATTGTTATATTTTTTTTAAATGGAGTCCATGCGTCATCTTCCTCATCCCTTCCTTTCCTGTGCCTCTCTTATCTCTCTTGCTTTGAGTCACGCTCTGTGCACCACGCTGGCGAACTGGAGTGGCGCCCTGTGCAGCTCTCCTCCTTCATGTCTGGCAAGGCAGCACCTCCCGCTGCCCTCTCCTCCGAGCGGCGCCATCTTCTCCACCGGGCGCGGCGGCGCCCGCTTCCTCCGACGCGCCGGCGAGCGCACGTCGCCCGCACCCTCTTCTCCAACGCACGTCAAGGCGGCACGGCCCCTACCCTGTCCGTCCAATGCGCACGGCGGTGCCGCCGTCCTCCTCCTCCTCTAACCCGGCGCGTCGACCTTCTTCACCAACGCGCGGCGGCCTCCCCTTCTTCACCTAGCGGCGCCGCCACTCGCCGCGGACGAACTCGGCGAGCGCCGGGTCCGGCCGGAGGATGCTCGCCACCGCCCCGTGGCGGCGATGTCGGTGGCAAGCTGCCCCCGTTCAGCTGCAGGAAGTGGATGGCGCGGAGGAGGCCCGAGGCGAAGACGGCGCTGAGGCGCAGCTCGTCGAGACGCTGGCACAGCCTCACACCATCTGCGCGTACATGCTCTGGAACGCGTGTTGAAAATAATCTAGATAAGGCAAGTAATTAGGTGGTAAGAGGTTGTCTAGTTTGAGTAGAACTAGATTTATTTAAAAGTTGAAGTACTAGAGATAGAGTTTTTTAGATTTAGTAGTTCTAATTTGAGTAGGACTCTTGTAATTTCTCTAGTATAAATATATGGCCAAGGGCCAAGGAAAGGTGTAAGTTTTAGCACCGGAAAAATATGTGAGCTTGCCGAGCAATTTCGAAGGATTGATCTTGGCCTAATCTAACAAGTGGTATCAGAGCAAGGTTACTCAATCTTCTACGACTGTGAACCATGTCGATCGTTCCTTCGAGCTCGATGGTGAAGAACGACGGAGTGTCGTTCTACTATCCACAGCTCTCGACGATGAACTACACGACATGGACGATCAAGGTGGAAGCTATGATGGAGGCCCAGGGAGTCCGGGAGGCAGTGAGCCC
>SPJY01031644.1:1077045-1105831 GCA_005191435.1 Raddia distichophylla
CATTTTTCCAAAAAAAAAAAAAAAAAAAACCTGTCACAGACACACTCTTTCACCACCAGCGAGCGCGCACTCGCACCGGGATGCGTAGCGGCGGCGGCGGCGGCGGCGGCGACGCGGCATTGGCGTCGGGCGCGGGTCCTCGTCGATGGCGGCGAACCGGGGGATGGTGGCCGGCTCCCGCGACGGGGTCCTCACGATCCGGCGCGACGGCGACGGCGCCGCGGTGCGTTCCTCTGCCCTCGCTCTCCCCCCGCCCCGTTCCGTCGCGTTTCGATTCTCGCGGGGGGACCCGTTGATCTGCCGGGTGGCCGTGCGCCGCCGGGCGGATTGCGTCTGCTCTGCGTCGGATTGGCTGGCCCTGCGGTCGTTGTGTCATGTGCGTGGGGGGTGCCTAGGTTTTGCTGCGTCCGCGTGGGTGGTTTCGTTGCGGCGTGCTGGTCGAGTGGCGAGTCGATTGGTTGCAGTGCTGGCCTCGCCACTAGCTTGCGGTGACGTCGTTGACAAACGCAGAGGGGATTGAGCTGAAATGGACTGCAGATTTGGTTTAAGGCTCAGGACAGCCGGACTCCGTTTTTTTATCGAGGTTTATCATATGAACTTTGTTGGGCAGTTCGAATCCTCCAATTTGGTGATATTAGGCTATTAAGCCGCTGACGTCTCGATCCTATTGTCTTCACTAGTGTTTCCAACTTCTCTTCTCATAGCCTCGTCGATTCTATCTACTTCCGGCTATGCTTGGGGGGTGATTTGTTGCGTCTTGTGGGGGGTTAGGATTTTTTTTTACTATTACTTCTGACTGGATTTGTTGTTGTCAGTTTGTCACAACTCACTTCTGCCAACGTTGGTGGTGCAGGCTAAGCAGTTGAAGAATGCGAGCGAACAAATATGCCAAATCTGCGGTGACACTGTTGGGATATCAGCAACAGGCGATGTCTTTGTTGCGTGCAACGAATGCGCCTCCCCGGTGTGTCGGCCGTGCTATGAGTATGAGCGTAAGGAGGGGAATCAGTGCTGCCCACAATGCAAAACTAGATACAAGAGGCACAAAGGTCTGCTACTCTGTTCCTTATGGAACATGCTCAGCTTACTGATTGCTTTACAAGTTCAAATATTACAAACATGTTTGTTTTAATTTTCTAAAGGAAAACTGATTAAGCGCATCAACTCCTTGTGGTCTTTAAATATCCATTTTCAAATTCAGGGAGCCCTCGAGTTCCAGGAGACGATGAGGAGGAAGGAGTTGATGATTTGGATAATGAATTCAACTATGCGCATGGCAATGCCCAAGGTCCTCAGTGGCAGCTGCAGGGACAAGGGGAGGATCCTGATATCTCTTCATCTCTTCATCTTCCCAACATGAACCGCATCGCAGGATTCCGCGTCTGACAAGTGGGCAGCAGGTATGGCATATATATGGCCACTATATAATGGCAGTCAGATCCTTGGCAGAGCTTGTGGTCCTGCAACCTTGGCGATTAATTTTTCTTCTGCTTTAGCCGTGTAGCATGAAGCTTGAATGAAGCCAACTGAGTCACTGCCTCACTGGTAGAGTGGTAGTCAAGTGTTGTTTCTTGCTCCGTGATTTTAGATGATTAGGTGTTATAAAGTGCTTTCTAGGCTGCTCATAAGGCCATATACAAGAAATGTGTGGCTAGTTTCCCTTGCATGTTACTGGATAACAATAGTTGGGCTGGATGAAGGCTATTTTTTTACCAGTTTTGGTACCTCGTTCTCATTTCAGAAAGACACAAACTATACTCTCCAACTTTTAGTACATTTTCTTGACATAATTCCAATGAATTAGATTATATCTGTATTGAACTTGAAAGCTTCTGCAAGAATATTTTGCTTTGTTGTGCACTGAAACATTGACACTTGTCTTCAGATTTCTGGAGATATCCCTGATGCTTCTCCGGATCGCCATTCTATTCGCAGCCCAACACCAAGCTATGTTGACCCAATCATTCCAGGTATCTATCATGCTATATATAGTTATTTTGATAATCAGTTCTCCTGCAGATTTTTTAGTGCTTTCATTTCATCATTTGCTGTCATGATATCAGTACCTGTGAGGATTGTGGACCCCTCAGGATTTGAATTCTTATGGAGTTGGTAGTGTTGACTGGAAAGAAACTGTCGAGAGCGGGAGAGTTAAACAGGAGAAAAATATGATACAAGTGACTCATAAATATCCAGCGGAAGGGAGAGGGTATATTGAAGGGACTGGCTCAAATGGTGAAGATCTGCAAATGTATAGTCCTTGCATCTTCACTCACCTCTGCTGTCTTTTCGTCTGTGAATTAGCATGCAAACTTCTGCATAGGGAACATTCACATTGCACCTAGGGTCTTATTTTACAATTTTAGTTGTGCACACTGACTACCAGTGGCGGAGCTTGAGAGGGGGCCAGAAGTCAAATTCAGATGATTTTGGTAGCTTAGGGGTGGCCATTTTGAAGCTACATTAATAAAAAAAACTTTAAATACCATATCATTCCCTTTAAATTGCACAAATTGAAGGGGGGGGGGGGGGCATAGCCCGCCTTGGCCACTATGAAGCTCCGCCCCTGCTGACTACAGCAAGCAAAGGAGTGTTTGGCCACAATATCAAAAAACGAGTTCTTTTTGTGGAAAATTCTAATGATCTAATCCTTATTGTATTGCATTGACCCTTAGGCTGCATATTTATAGGTACATATGAGGAAAGACTTGGAGCACAAGACAAGTCGTCTAACACTTTTCATTCAACTCCACAAAATGAATCTTCCACTGGTTTTAATTTAGGGGTTATTTTTTCTATACGCATAGTTTTCTGTGTAATAAAGATTATTTATGCCTATTTAGCTTGTAACTACCTGAGCTGACTAGAATGTAATGATATTCTTGTCACTAACGATAATGGAATTGCTTATTGTTTGTCCTGTTTCAGCTAATGTTGCTTACATTTATTGCTCTATTGCAGGGTTGATGATGCACGGCTACCTCTAAGTCGCATAGTACCTATATCTCCAAATGAGCTTAACATGTATCGAGTTGTTATCGTTCTCCGGCTTATTATCCTCTGCTTCTTCTTCCAGTATGGGATGCTTATGGATTCTGGCTTGTATCTGTTATTTGTGAAGTTTGGTTTGCCTTGTCTTGGCTGCTAGATCAGTTCCCAAAGTGGTATCCTATCAACCGTGAAACTTGGGTAGACTTGCATTGAGGCAAGTTGCCCTTCTTGATGTTTTTGTACGGGATTTTGACAATGCATCGCTTGTTATCTTTAGGTGTCCTTATGTTTCATACAGAGATTTCTGGTTTAACTTTGCAGATATGATAGGGAGGGTGAGCTGTCTCAGTTGTCTCCAATTGATGTCTTTGTCAGTACAGTGGACCCACTTAAGGAACCTCCTCTAATTACTGCCAACACTGTCCTGTCCATTCTTGCTGTGGATTACCCTGTTGACAAAGTATCATGCTGTCTCTGATGACGGTTCAGCTATGTTGACTTTTGAAGCCATGTCAGAAACTGCAGATTTTGCTAGGAAATGGGTTCCCTTTTGCAAGAAACACAACATCGAACCCAGGGCTCCAGAGTTCTACTTTGCTCAAAAGATAGATTACCTAAAGGACAAAATACAACCTTCTTTTGTGAATGAAAGGCCGGCTATGAAGGTAAGATAAAGTAACAAATAGTCAGATTACTTATTACACAAAACTTTTTATTGGGTAGATTTTGACCCCTTGAGGTATTTTCTGACAGAGGGAGTATGAAGAGTTCAAAGTATGGATCAATGCCCTTGCAGCAAAAGCACAAAAATACCTGAAGAGGGCTGGACCATGGCTGATGGCACTCCTTGGCCTGGGAATAACCCAAGAGATCATCCAGGAATGATCCAGGTATATTTTTTTATAACTTCCTATATGGACATTCTGTCCGAAGTAAAGTTTGTTATAGGTCTTGTCCTTATGTACTCCACTCTTCTTTTTATCTCAGGTATTCTTGGGCCACAGTGGTGGACTTGACACTGATGGACATGAGTTGCCGCGGCTTGTTTATGTATCTCGTGAAAAGAGACTAGGTTTCCAGCATCACAAGAAGGCTGGTGCCATGAATGCTTTGGTATATGTTCACATAATTATTCAGTTCTACAAATGCCAATTTGGTTTGCCCATCTCTTTATGATCTAACTCTTTACTAATGAACAGATTCGTGTATCAGCTGTCCTGACAAATGGTGCTTATCTTCTTAATGTGGATTGTGACCACTACTTCAATAGCAGCAAAGCTCTTAGAGAAGCTATGTGCTTCATGATGGATCCAGCACTAGGAAGGAAAACTTGCTATGTCCAGTTTCCACAAAGATTTGATGGCATAGACTTGCATGATCGATATGCAAACCGGAACATTGTTTTCTTTGATGTAAGTATGGTAGCTCTGTTGTCGACCAAATTTGCAAGTATTTCTTGTTTCTTACATGGTTTTCACCTCGCAGATCAATATGAAGGGTTCAGATGGCATTCAAGGACCAGTGTATGTGGGAACAGGATGCTGTTTCAATAGGCAGGCCTTGTATGGCTATGATCCTGTATTGACAGAAGCTGATTTGGAGCCTAATATTATCATTAAAAGTTGCTGTGGTGGCAGAAAGAAGAAGGACAGGAACTATATTGATTCCAAAAACCGTGCTATGAAGAGAACAGAATCTTCGGCTCCTATCTTCAACATGGAAGATATAGAAGAGGGCTTTGAAGGTTTTCTCATGCTGGTGTGCATTTAATCTTGCTTATTGAAATGTAGCTTTAGTTCTGGTACTCGGTTCTTGTCATGCTAAAATATGATAGTTTGTACTAATGTGAATTGTGAAACCCTGCCAGGTTATGAGGATGAAAGGTCACTGCTTATTTCCCAGAAGAGCTTGGAGAAACGCTTTGGCCAGTCCCCAATTTTTATTGCATCCACTTTTATGACTCAAGGTGGCATACCACCTTCAACAAACCCAGGTTCCCTGCTAAAGGAAGCTATCCATGTCATTAGTTGTGGATATGAAGACAAGACCGAATGGGGGAAAGAGGTCAGTGAGGAAGGCAGAGTTCCTTTACTGCCTTTTCTATATTGTTTGTCCAGTTATTTATTACATACACTAAAGATTACCTGGAAACAAAATGAGAATGACTACATCCGACCTATGTCCAGCTGAGGAAAATTTGTTCTTTCATGAGCTCACATGGAGGCAAACTGATTGCTATGGTTGGTAGAATAGAGGTAGTTGGGCATAGGTCGGACAGCCATGTCATGCGCATAGCAGCACTAACAAAATTCTATGACCATGAATGATATTTTCTACCTTGTATTCTTTCAGATTGGATGGATATATGGTTCTGTTACTGAGGATATTTTAACTGGGTTCAAGATGCATGCAAGAGTCTGGATATCCATCTACTTCATGCCACTTCGGCCTTGCTTCAAGGGTTCTGCTCCAATCAACCTCTCAGGCCGTCTCAACCAAGTGCTACGTTGGGCTCTTGGTTCAATTGAAATTCTACTTAGCAGACACTGTCCTATTTGGTATGGTTACAATGGAAGGCTAAAGCTTCTGGAGAGACTGGCTTACATCAACACAATTGTTTATCCCATTACATCTATCCCACTAATAGCCTACTGTGTCCTTCCTGCTATCTGTCTGCTCACCAACAAATTTATTATTCCTGAGGTAAGCTCCCTTTACACCATTGTGCTCCAATTCCTTGCAGCTATCTACTCTAGTGCACTTGGATTTAATGGTTCCAGTCATATATCGGCTTGTAGTGAAGGTTTTATAATACTGAAACTAACTAGTAAATCATATGTATACGTCAGCTAAATTAGTGTTTTCGGTTATGTTTGCTTGTGGCTGTTTCTTTCTCACCTTTCAAAATTAGCAAGTTATCTAATTCAGGAATGCATGTTGCTTTTCCCTATTTACTGTATTTACAGTTTTTTCATGGAGCCCATCATGTGTTCACTGGCTAAAGTATTTGTTTTCTTGCATTACATGCATAATTATCTTGCATTATTTGCGACATTTGTTGAGACTACTATTCAAATGTAATCAATAATCAATACATAGCAGTGCACGGTAACATAACAAGACAAATTTTCCAGTGCAATTTTTGGTTTAGGCCTCCAGGTTTCATTCACAGTATTGTAAGCAGTGAAACCTCTTGCACTCCAGTATGTTCTCATCAATTTCTCCTGAACTTTTGCAGATTAGCAATTATGCTGGGGTGTTCTTCATTCTGCTTTTTGCTTCCATCTTTGCCACTGGTATTTTGGAGCTTCGATGTAGTGGTGTTGGCATTGAGGACTGGTGGAGAAATGAACAGTTTTGGGTCATTGGTGGCACCTCTGCACATCTCTTTGCCGTGTTCCAAGGTCTGCTAAAAGTGCTGGCAGGGATTGACACAACCTTCACAGTTACATCAAAGGCAACTGATGATGAGGGCGATTTTTCTGAGCTATATGTGTTCAAGTGGACAAGTCTTCTGATTCCGCCGACGACCACTGTGCTTGTGATTAACTTGGTGGGTATAGTGGCTGGAGTATCATACGCTATCAACAGTGGCTACCAATCCTGGGGTCCACTGTTCGGGAAGCTGTTTTTCTCAATCTGGGTGATCCTCCACCTCTACCCTTTCCTGAAGGTCTCATGGGGAAACAGAACCGTTCACCAACCATCGTCATCATTTGGTCCATTCTCCTTGCTTCCATCTTCTCGCTTCTGTGGGTGAAGATCGACCCATTTACATCACCTACCCAGAAAGCTGTTTCCCGGGGACAATGTGGTGTAAACTGCTGAAGTACTGATCTTGTCTGAACTGCTCACTGGATCGTGCACCCCGGTGGCGGAGATAAGCTTCCGGCTTCCTCGCGCACTCGTCGGCTCGGCACTTGTGGCAATGGCTTCTACTCGTCGGCTCGGCACTTGCGGCATACCGGTGACCGGCGTCCGCTCTTTGCTATCTGCCAAGGCGCCACCCAACGAGGGCGAGCGCTCTGCGAGACAGTTGCCGCCTTGCCGGCACCGTTCTGGTCAAGCCTATCTGGCTGTCCCTCCTTCCAATCGGTCGTTACCTCCTAAAATTTTCCTTTTTCGTTCTTTAATTTTGCTCTTTTGCATGGTCAATGTATGAGCATAGGGTCGCCTCCTACTAATTGGGACTTCATAGTAATCATACAATTTCGTTTACGCTGTTTTTCAAGAATTAAGTATACATGTAATACATTACTAGAACTACTGACTTATTATGTTGCTGGAAAGGGCCTATAGTCCAGTTTGCTCCAGGGCCTTCGGGATTGTAGAGCCAGCTCGCTTCGTACAGCTACAGGTTGTTAGAGTCTTCACGATACCCGCGCTTTGTGTTGACCGGCCGTACATACGGTCATACAGGCGTATCACGTATGGACATGCAGCCGGACGGGTCCTGGAGGATACAATACAAGGGCGCGTACGTGCTTGGTCCCTGATCGTCCTGGAACTGGAACTCTCGGCGTACTGCATCGGTCATTTGCTTCTCCGTCCTTTCCAAGCCCCGTACGTATCCATATGATATACAGCTCCAGAGAATTTTTATAAGTCCAAAATCTCATCAAACACTTTGATCCTCCTTGGTGAAACAAGATTGGTATGTGCCATGGACTCATGGTTTATGCCACTTCTGTCTCTGGTTATTTACTAAAAACTAAAGTGTACTGAAGATGTGGTCTTTGTTTAACTACATATGTATAAGGAGGACGTTATCCTACTTTCCATTCGCTATATTTATAAGCTTGTGTCGTATATGAATGGTCTGAAACTGCCAACATATTGTAAATTAAATTTTCATCTAACGCTATTCAGATTTATGCAATCGAGATTCGATTGGGGCTCCAGCATCCAAATCATTATTCTACGCGCGCTGCAAGCAACTAGCAACGCTCGAGTTTTTTATCCCTTCGACTTGGCCCGTTAACTGGACATGCAAGGTGAAAGCGACATCTAGATGGACTGGGCTGGCGGACACAGGCCTTCTTGCTTCTCATTTATTCTCTCGAATTGATACATGGTGGAGCCCACAAAAGGTTTTACATACAATTATAAATTAATATAGATAGTCGGCTTAAGTTTTTAAATAAAAGGGTACAAAGTAATTATAAAACAGATTTAATGTTTTGTGAAATAGAGTTTTTAGTATCTGGTTTGAAAGTTGGAGGTGTTGAAAGTTTTCTACTTGTGGATTCAAAGTTTCGTATATCCAGGCATGAAGTTATTTGAAGACTATCTGAAAGTTTGTTAATATAATGTTTTTCCTGGTACACGAAATCGAGGGCAATGAAAGTTTTATACTTGAAGCTTGAAAGTTTTTTTATCCTATGCTTGAAGTTTTATGTCTATAAGTTTAAAGTTATGGTGTCTCGAGCTTTTGTACTTGTTGTTTGAAAGTTTTAAAATCCAAATGTAAATTAACATTCAAATTAATTGAAAAGTTTTGTTGAACTAGCTTTAAAGCCTTTGAAACCAATTCAAAGTTTTCTTACCTATTTCTAATGTTTTTTTTAAAAAAAGTTCTGCAAAATGTTTTTAAAAGACTTATAGGTTTTTGATCAGCACAAAAGTTAATATGAATTAGCTTAAAATATTTTTAAATGTGTTTTCAGAGCTAGTTATAGAGATATCAATATTTTGAAATGTTCAAGAATTGATACTTTATTGGGTAATAGCTTGCAGCTCGGGCTACCATGCCAACTAATTATTGCTCACATGCACAAACACATCGTTGGCAGCTCGCTGTGTAGTAAAAAGCAGCACGGAACCGGAGAGTGGGAACGGGAAAGAGAAAGACATCGATGCGTATCGGCGTATCCCTACGCGCGCGTCAGTAGCCGATCTGTACATTTGCGCGTCGCCAACCCGCGTCAGTAGCTGGTCGGTAAAATCACGCGTCGCCAACGCGTGGCAGCGCTCTCGCGCCAAGCATGAGTGGAAGTCAATGGGCTCACAAATAAGAGTTTCGTGGTCACGCTGCTTAGACCCTTCACTCGAATTGAACCATCAGTTCATTTTAGGAATAAGTCTATTTTTAACCTCCGAATATTTCCAATTATTCAACTTTAACTTTGACCCTAAAATCATTAAACTAGACAAGTTGACTTAGTTTGGATGATTTAATGCTAACGTGGATCTGCGGGCTTGCTTAAAGCCACCACCATGTCTCACCTCGCCATTACTCTCTTCACACTCTTCTCCCCAACTAGCTTGTCCTCTTGGAACTTTAATTCTAACATTATAGCCGCCATCGGAGATCGAGCTTCAGATCTGCTGCTAGCGCTGATCAAGGGCAAGCACATCACCGTTCTAGAAGGTGAAGGTCCTCCTCAGAGATAGGAGATGGCAAGCTCTAGTGCATATAGTCAGGCACTGGGGAGCATTAGGTCTAGTAGTCGCTATGTGGACTCGCCGCCACCCCCAGTTCTTTTCAGAAAAAGGTTGTTGGAGTATGGCGTGTGCCCCCGTGTTTTGCAAATGACGCATCAAAGCCACATGATTCCTACCATGACAACATCAGAATTACCACCATCATGATGTAGGAGTACCATGCTATGGAGGTTTTGGCTGGATTTCCCTTTGCTAACAAGCTGAAACACAAGTCACTTAGGGCATATTTGGTTTGATCGGATTCTCAGAATCTAGCACAAAAATCTCCCAAGAGAGCCAAGCACACCTCATTTCTTATGTGGACTGTGGCCAAATCTGAGTATATGGTTGCACCTTGATAAATATCGGATAGTGTCCACACTATCCAATACTAAAAACTTCCACTAGCCAAACGATGCCTTTAGTATGATAGGGTGGTGGGCATCGTATATGCTCAAATGCTCAACCTAATACAACAATTGCATTAAAAGAGATCATGTTGAGTTGTCGTATCTCCTTTTCTTCAAACACCTTCTACGATGCACTTAATAGGACAAAACCTCTATCAGAAATAGCCATGTGTTGGAACAGCTCATGGGCCAACTTCTCATTGGGAATAAGCTCTCCTCTATACAAAAGAGGAACTTATGGTCCGCTTACTAGGAAAAGCAATTTCATCCATTGCACAAGAAATCGCCAGGCCCTAGATTCCTAGCTTATTTCCCTTCACCTGCACATGCCAGTACTCTTCGACAACCCCTCCATTGCCCTACAGTGGCTCCTTTGTCGGCCATGTGGTGGCTCCTCTACCCGTCTCGCCGCACCTCCTTGTCGCCCTTCGTCTTCCCCTCTGTCTGCTCTACTGTGCCTCCTCGTCGCCCACTGCTCACACCTTCGTCTGGCATGTCATGCCTTCTCATTGCCTTCCGCCGGTCACCCGTTAGGGCGTCGCCTCCACCAGTGTCGCCGAGCTCCCCTTTGGCATCACCCTTTTCCTCCACCACCAAGCCCACGTCCAGTCGGCGCACTTTGCTCCACATTTGAGGTCTAGAGGCTGCCAACACCAAACTCCCATCCATATCTGCCCACCTCCAAGTGAGATCTAGACATCTCTACTATTTTGTAACTGAGATTCAACTATATATGGAAGATGCTATTGGAGCTCGGGAGGAAGCCAAACTGCCAAACAGTGAGTTTTTTCTCTCTAGTAAGTGGTTGGTAGAGGAAGTTAAATAAGAACTATCTTCTTCTATAATCAAAGTTGTTCCAAACAGACCGTAGCGAGGCTTGTTATTGAAGCCCACGAAGTGCAATAGTGAGCCATCGTCATATTGCTATTGATGCTTTAGTCTGGCCCTAGTGTCGTAGGGCTTAAATGCACCTTTGGTTCCAAGTTAATGATCTTGTCTGTCGTCGCTGTTCACCAGCAGCAGCAACATAGTGTAGGTAGTATTTTCTCGAGCACTTGGCGGACACAGGAATAGAAATAGGGATGTCCACATCAATATCTTTAACGATAGACATGAACACAGCATGTTACGAGTCGACGGTGTTGATGCCACTCATAGAGGTTGGTGTTGCGGTCACAATAATGATGGTGATGATGCATCCAGGTGCCGGCTCAGTAGTAAGGCTATTCTAGTGTATGATAATATACCTATTTAATGCATGCTACAGAAGTATTTTTGATGATGTGACAAAAGAATTAATAAGAGGGGTGAGAAGAAAGCTATGAGACCTGATCAAAAGTGATTATTTTAGCTTACTAAGCTGCGGTTGTAAAGTCCAACTGTCAGGGTATCATCAAGCCGGACACCTGTCATCTTTATTTGTTTTCTGATCTCATACGCTCTAATCCTATAACAAGATATAGTTTTTATTTTTATACGATATATGGTGGTTTTAGATGAGAACGTATCCAGTGCACCCAGCCTACAGGTGCACCCCTGCAATCTTTGATTCACGACCGTCCGATCAAGACTGAACGCTCTGGATTCGTTCGCTGGATATTTTGCAAACACCCGCCCGCCTCCGCAGCCCTTGACGAGAGAGATTTACGAAAACCCCCTGCCTCCCCTCCTGCACCGCCGAACCTCTTGCTCAGCTCGATTGATCCCCTCCTCCCGGCGAAGCGCAACCCTAGCGGCCGCCGTCGCACAAGGCTGCGCCGCCAAGTGAGTCGGCGGTAGGGACGTCGCATTGGGGACCTTAATCCCTCCGCTCGTCGTCGCTGCCAACTACCTTGTCCATAGCAGCCTCCCAAGCCCTCTGGTCACTACCGTCGACCTCCTCTGCTGCTGTCGTTCCCCAGGTCGTCGGCGCCGGCGCCCCCTCGGCCTGCGACTCCCCGACGACCTCGGCTGCTACCCCCGATGGCCTCGTACACTGCCTACATCGAAGCCTTTCGGCCAGCGCCCAGTCGCCCACCATCAACTCGAAATCCAGGGTAGGAGCTAGACGTGAAGACAATGCGAGCATACCTAAAGTTTTTCACCTGAAGGAAGGCATTTCAAGGCTGCATATTTGTTTTTCACCGGAAGGAAGCATTCGAAGAATTCTAAACCTGAAGTTTGCAAAGTGATTTGTATTTTTTTTTTTACTCCCTGGAATGGCACTAGATGGGAATTCTTTTGCTCACTGGAATGGCACTAGATGGGAATTCTTTTGCCCACTATAAGTCTTCTTTTGTCATATTTTGTAAACGGCACTGAAATGCAGCTCTGCAAATCTGAATGTAATGCAAGTGGTCAAATTTGTTCCGGAGCCATTAAATACAATCTCTGAAATCTGAAATCTGAAATTTATGCAAATCTGAATTCTGAAATCTGAAATCTGAATTCTGAAATCTGAAATTTGTTCCAGAGCCATTAAGTACAATCTCTGAATTCTGAAATCTGAAATCTGAATGTAATGCAAATCTGAAATCTACCTCTTATAATGTGGTGTTCTTTGACAGAATATTATGACAAAAGAATGCTACAGAATGTGCATTACTATCAAAGCAATGGAGAAGTGTCATTTTATCAATGCAGCATACCATTTTCTGGTACGATCATGTTACTAATGCTTAGCACTGACCTTATTGCATAAACAAGAGAAAAATGAGCTTATGGGTTGTTTATAATCTGCCCAGGCACAATTCAACACCTCCTTTGGGTGGTTTTTTACAACATATCATAAAAAAAAAGATGCATATTGCAGCTTCAGGTAAAATATGCGTATTTCATTCACTTTTGTTGCATGTCTCTTATTTATGGTAATTATAGTCTCTCAAGTGTTCTGTTATTTCAGCCTTTAATTCATATACAACCTCCAAGGCATACAATGGATTAAGGCATTAGTCATTGATAAAGATGTATGTCTCCAGTCCATATACAAGCCAATGCAAAAAACAAAATGTTTGAGAAGTAAATTCGTACACATTTTGCATTATTAATCTGCAAATACATGAAACAATTCATTCATACATAATACATTCAACGAAATGATCTCATTGTTGAACAATCATGGTGTCAATTCATAGTACAAACTTCAGATCTACATCCTTCAAATGCCTTCCAGGGAGTAAAAAAAAATACAAATCACTTTGCAAACTTCAGGTTTAGAATTCTTCGAATACTTCCTTCCGGTGAAAAACAGATATGCAGCCTTGAAAAGCCTTCCTTTAGGTGAAAAACTTCAGGTATGCTCGCATTGTCTTCACGTCTGGCTCCTACCCTGGATTTTGAGTTGATGGTGGGCGAGTGGGCGCTGGGCGCTGGCCGAAAGGCTTCGATGTAGGCAGTGTACGAGGTCATCGGGGGTAGCAGCCAAGGTCGTCGGGGAGTCGCAGGTCGAGGGGATGCCGGCGCCGGCGACCTGGGGAACGACGGCAGCCGAGGAGGTCGACGGTAGTGACCAGAGGGCTTGGGAGGCTGCTATGGACAAGGTAGTCGGCAGCGACGACGAGCGGAGGGATTAAGGTCCCCAATGCGACGTCCCTACCGCCGACTCACTCGGCGTCGCAGCCTTGTGCGACAGCGGCCGCTAGGGTTGCGCTTCGCCGGGAGGAGGGGATCAATCGAGCTGAGCAAGAGGTTCGGCGGTGCAGGAGGGGAGGCAGGGGGTTTTCGTAAATCTCTCTCGTCAAGGGCTGTGGAGGCGGGCGGGTGTTTGCAAAATATCCAGCGAACGAATCCGGAGCGTTCAGTCTTGACCGGACGGCTGTGAATCAAAGATTGCAAGGGTGCACCTGTAGGCTGGGTGCACCGGATACGTTCTCGTTTTAGATACCGTAGAATGCATTGATAGCAGGCTTTTGCACTTGTGAGGCAGCAGAGTGCTTCGGCGTTGAGGTCAATGTCGGCTGTCAGCCTTTGGTTAGAAGGCACACAGAAACTGTACGGCTGTCCGGTGGAACGCCCTTCGACAGCACATCACCCAAGTCGCCGTTGACCGCGCCCTTCGCGCCCACGGCCTGGCCTGTGGGCCTTAGATCCCCGGTCCCACGTGCAGGGACAGCGTCTAGAATGCCATGCGTCGGGGTTTGGCCCCATCTCTGCGTGAGCCTACAGGCTACAGAAATTGTCAGCGGCGACTGATTCTCACTAATAGTCAGCGGTGACTCACCCCCTTTCCTCCCTGTTTGACCATGGATGTGAGTTGCCAAATCTCTCACCGTCCGCCGCCGGCTCCAAATCCTGGCGGCACATAGGTCTATTCACCGCCCGATGCTTTGACGCCGGCCTTTTGTGCCTTCCCTTCTCCAGATCTGGTTTGCCTGTGTGTGATTGTAACCTATTTCCTCATGCTTGCAGTCTTAATCCGATGAAGATGACGTCCGTGACCTGAATTGCTTGCACGGTCTGGCTGGACGGAGCAGGTTCGTCATTTTCCGTTGGCCTTTGTTTTGTTCTTGTAGTAGTAATAAACAACTTGTCTCCTTATCGGTGTTAAGGTCCGGGTTTCGCTTCCTGGTCAGAAAGTGGCAGAAAGAAAACAGGCACCTTTTTATGGGATTTAGGTTTAGTTGCTTTTGCAGTGTGCTCGCTATGTTGTAATTCGTGTGAGGGGATGCCTTGGTAGCGTTTTGGTTTATTCATTGGTCGCTATGGTTTTATGTGGCTGCCCTCTATGAAATTTCTGGGTTCCTTATGATGTCTTTAGTTAATAACAGCTAATGGTAGGTTCTTTGCTGCAGTTAAATACATTTGATTGGCTGCATAATTACCTTTTCAGGCATGGGTATTTCCTCTCTTGTGTTGTTTGGTTGGGTTGGGACCCTGCTCCTGCTTCTTGTCTTTAGAATACAAAGTCTCCTATTACGGCTTTGTGTTGGTAATCTAATCCATTATTTCTTCCGTTGCATTTCTCGCTTCCTACGGGGGCCATTTCCTGAAGAAAGGTGCAAGAAAGGATCACAATGCGAGCATAGGTACCATCCTATTGCTCGGTGTAGTCTTATGCTTTCCTGTGTGGTTTTTTTTTTTTGTGATTTCTTTGGTTAGTAGCCGCTAACTGTAAGTTTTGTTGCATTCCTTGCTTCCTACTTTGCAGCTTCTTGAAGAATGGTACATGAAATAACCACATTGCAAGGGTAGGTTCCATTCTTCTAATCTTGCTTTTGTCATCATTATAGCCTGTGTTTTGTCTAATTGATGGTTGTTTTGTACTGTAATGCTTTTATCTCTTTGTATGTGTCTTTGTCTGCATCATATATATGGCAGCACTGAGATGCTAGAAATCAGAATAGCATCCACAAAAGTAGAATTAAAACGGGGAGAATTAACATAAAAAGTCGAGCATAATCAAGGTTGCCCTAAACGGTAAACAGTCGGTCATCCTTCGTTTAGCGAATAGTCAGACTATACAGACGATTAAACGGACTAAAAAAATAGATTAAACAGATTAAGCGGTCTACACGGCCTACACAGTTAACTATTGAGTAGCGTTTAAACGGTGTGTACACGGGCTACACGGCCGTTTACGGAAACACTGAGCATAATAGTAGATTTGTAGCCTGTTACTTTCTTCCAAAAGTTTGTGCTTTATGATGGTATCCACTAAGCCGCCTTTTTGTCTCTATTGCTTCCTGCTTGATGATCTATTTCTTTTTAATTCTACTGTTGTTTTTTTTTCTTCCCACGTAGGCCATTTCCTAGGTGCAAGAAAGGATCAAAGTGTATTGGTAGGTCCCATTCTCTTGCTCAGTATGTTATAGGAAGTATAGCACTGGTGATTTCTATAATTCATATTACACCTAAACGAGTCTGTTACTTTCTTCCAAAATTGAGTGCTCTCTGATGGTATTCACTAACTCTGGGTTTTTGTTGCTTCCTGCTTAGCCATCTCCTGAAGAAAGGTGCAAGAAAGGATCATAGTGCAGGGGTAAGTACCATTCTCTTATTCGGCAGTCTTCTGCTTTTTGTGGTTGTAATTCATGTTGTACCTGATGGATAGTGGATATGTACCTTGTTGCTTTCTTCTAGAAGTGAAGATTAGTGTCATATGCACAGTTAATTTTCTTTTTGACCTTATGCTGTAGCTAAAATTGGAAGCAGTAGATGAGGCTGATGATATTTGGTTAATCCAAAGTTGAATCCTGTGTTGTGGTGTTGAATCTGGCTGCTCAACATTTAGGAAGTAGAACACAAGTGATTGTTATTTATTGTATTATACCTTAATGATAGTAGACTTGTAGTCTTTACTTTCTTCAAAAGCGAGTGCTTTCTTGATGGTATTCACTAACTCTGCTTTTTGTTGGCTTTCTTGCTTCCTGCTAGCCCATTCCCAAAGAACTGTCTGCTGCTGGACAAACCCTGGAATTATTCCTGCCTATTGTGGTGACTGTGGGCCAGTTGAAAAGGTAATTTCAGTTTTATAGATGCATGACTCGATGTGCTTGCTATGTGCTTAAGGGTTGTGCTACTGTCTTTGCGGATTGTGTTGTTTCAGTGACTTACGTTTGTGTGCCAGTCTACATACGTGTTCACCTGTGTATGTGTGTTGACCAGAGGACTTTACATAGCAAGTGTGGGAGCATCTTTCCCACCTCTGTTTAGATGTTTCTTTTTCTTCATGTCTGTTCTTCTAGACTATCAGACTCTCTAGGTGATAGCATCCTCTGTTCTTGCCTCTTTTTAGATGTCTTTTACACTGTAGAGTCTCTTTTCTTACCTTGGCCTATCGCACTCTCTCTAGGTGGTTGCAGCCTCTGTGTAGCCATGCCTTGTACACCTAGCTGTTCTGTTAGTTGTCATCTGTAGTGATCAAGCAGTATGAACTTATTTTCTTTCTACTCTTTGAAGTTTATCCTCTTCACTTGCCAGATCTGGTAATGGCCATAGAGCGTGCTACCCTCTTCTGCCTATCTCTACTACTTAAAACATGCAAACTGCTTCCCACTCCCCACTTTGTGTTTCATCAGCTCGCCCCAATGCATTCCGCCACATTTCGCCTCCCTGTCCCTGTTCTGCATCCAGCCCTGCGTGGCTGTGCCTCCCTTCCCTCCCCCGCAGCACCCTTCACACCCTCCCCCCTGCGTCACCAGTCGCCCCAACTGTCATGCGCCACGCCTCTTCCTCACTGCTAAATCGCCGCCGCCCACAAGAGGTTGTCGCTGCCGCCATCTATGACGAGTTCAAGCCCCTGCCATTTCGCCTGACTTCTGACCGTCGTTTCCGCTGCCGCTGCTCAACCTCCGATTCGTTTGTCCCCAACCACCATATCTGGCACCGTCCCGGCCGACAATCGTCGCTTCCGCAGCGTGTCCCGCTCCCGCCTTTGGTTTATTTCCCCACCTGCTCGCCCCCGTCCTCTACATTTTTTTTTTCACACTGTCATCCACCCTTCCCCAATCTTACAGTCATTTCCTTCCCAAATCCTTGCTCCTCGATCTAGCATATGATTAGAGTTCAGCCGAATGCCTGGGCAGGGAAGGCAGCCCCATCCTTGAGCAGAGAAGGCGGACGTGGATGCAGCGACCTCATCTTCAGGTGGAGGGGGATGCGGCTGTAGCAAGCAATCCTTGACTGGAGGATGCGGACACAGCAACTGTCCACATCGCTGAGAATGAGGAACCATGAATACCTCCAGTCCTTGTTCTTGATGCAGCATATGTGATTGAGGGCGTGTGCAGAAGTGGTGTAATCAAGCCGCGTAGGGTCATCCAATCCTTCAGTTCAGGACTTCATAATATATAGCCTCATGCATTTGCACACTCATTCTGCAGAGGGTGATTCCTTTTCTGACTAGTCAAGCAATTACTAGCAACTGATAACAACAACAACAACAACAACAACAACAACAAAGCCTTTTAGTCCCAAGCAAGTTGGGGTAGGCTAGAGTTGAAACCCAACAAGAGTCACCACGGACAGAGAGAACGAGAGGGGAAAGAGAAGAAAAGGGTTCAAAAGGACACTAAAGAGGAAGGAAAACCTAATTACGGTTCAGGCACACGAATAGCTTCTCTCCAAGCACTTCTATCCAAAGACAACTCCCTTTGAGTATCCCATCCTTTAAGTCCTTTTTTATCGCCTCCTCCCACGTCAACTTGGGCTGGCCCCTACCTCTCTTCACATTATTGTCATGTCTTATGATTCTGCTATGCACTGGTGCTTCTGGAGGTCTCCGTTGGACATGTCCAAACCATCTTAGCCGATGTTGGATAAGTTTTTCTTCGATTGGAGCTACCCCTAGCCGCTCACGTTGGGCCCTATCACTTGGGATTTTCAGCAGTTAACTATGACTTTCTGGCATGGTGATAGCCAAGTCACTCTTCAAGGGATTGCAGCAAAGCACCCTCCTCTGGCGGCCTGGACAGCTAAGGATCCGGACCTTTTGGCAGCCCTTTTGGATGAGCACCAGGAAGCATTCTTGCAACCGCAGGGGTTACCACCCTCTCGAGCCTATGATCATCGGATTCATCTAACGCAAGGTACCGATGCCGTGGCAGTTCGACCATACCGTTACCCCCAACTCCAAAAAGATGAGCTTGAAGTGCAGTGTCGGGATATGCTCAGTCAAGGTATCATCCGTGTGAGTACTTCGGCTTTCTCTTCTCCAGTATTGTTGGTAAGGAAGAAAGATGAGACGTGGCGCTTCTGCGTCGATTATCGCGCACTCAATGACAAGACCATCAAAGATAAATTTCCTATTCCGGTGGTGGAAGAGTTATTGGATGAATTACAAGGGGCGCGCTTTTTCACCAAATTGGATCTTCGTTCCGGTTATCATCAAGTACGCATGCATCCAGACGACATCCACAAGACAGCGTTTCGCACTCATCATGGGCACTTTGAGTTTCTCGTGATGCCTTTTGGACTCTCGAACGCGCCAGCTACCTTCCAAGCACTCATGAATGATGTTTTGGGTCCTTTCCTTCGCCGATTTGTCCTTGTTTTTTTTGATGATATCCTCATTTATAGCCCGTCTTGGGCGGAACACCTCTGTCATGTGCGCTTGGTGTTGCAGGAACTCGTTAAGCATGGATTGTTCCTTAAGCGCTCTAAGTGCTCTTTTGGGACATCTTCTGTGGCTTACTTAGGCCATGTTATATCCGTGGAGGGAGTTGCCATGGATCGTGAGAAGGTGGCGGCAGTGGCAGATTGGCCTATTCCCACAACGGTGCGGGCTGTCCGAGCTTTCCTAGGGTTGGCTGGTTACTATCGCCGCTTCATTGCGCATTATGGCGCAATTGCGGCTCCCTTGACTCGTCTTTTACGTAAAGAGGCATTTGTCTGGGGGGACGAAGCTACTCAAGCTTTTACCACACTTAAGCAAGCGCTCTCCTCAGCGCCTGTCCTTCAGCTACCGGATTTCAGTCACCCATTTATTATTGAATGCGATGCTTCAGGATTGGGATTTGGCGCTGTTCTTCATCAAGGTACAGGGCCAATTGCATTCTACAGCCATCTAATCGCTGCACGACATGCGAAACTTGCCGCCTATGAACGCGAACTCATTGGTCTAGTTCAGGCGGTCCGTCACTGGCGACCGTATGTGTGGGGACGGCCTTTTCTTGTGCGCACTGATCATTACAGTTTGAAGTTTCTTCTGGATCAGCGGTTGTCCACTATTCCACAGCATCAGTGGGCAAGTAAATTGGTTGGGTTTGATTTTTCGGTTGAATATCGTCCTGGTCGTTTGAACACGGTCGCTGATGCTCTTTCCCGACGTGATGGCGAGGCTACAGCAGTTTCGGTGCATGCCATCTCTAGTCCAACACTATCACTTTTTGATGATCTTCGGCGTGCTCTTCCTGATGACGCTGAGTGGGCTAATATTTACAAAGATGTGCAAATTGGACGCTTGACTGCACCCTGGTCTATTTGCGATGGTCTTGTTTTGTACAAGGGCCGTATCTTTGTGCCGGCATCATCTTCATTTGTCGCCGTTATTGTGGCCGATTGTCATGCGATTGGTCATGAAGGGGTGCAAAAGACTTTACATCGAGTATGTGCGGATTTTTATATCCTTCGTGCTCGGTAGGTTATCCAAGACTTTATCCGTGAGTGTATGACTTGTCAGCGCAATAAGACGGAACACCTGCATCCAGGTGGTCTTCTACAACCTCTAGAGGTACCACAGGCAGTTTGGTCGGATATCGCCATGGATTTCATTGAAGGTCTTCCAAAGTCAGGAGGTAAAACTGTCATCTTGACAGTGGTGGACCGCTTCTCTAAAGCGGCCCATTTTATTCCGTTGGCACATCCATATACCGCTATTTCTGTGAGCAATGTCTTCTTTGACACGATTGTACGGCTCCATGGGATTCCTACATCTATTGTCACCGATCATGATGTGGTGTTCACTAGCACGTTTTGGCAGGAATTATTTAAGCTGGCGGGAGTTAATCTACATATGAGTTCTGCTTATCATCCACAAACAGATGGTCAATCTGAGGTGACCAATAAAATTATTGCCATGTACTTGAGGTGTTTTGCCGGCGATCGTCAAAAGCAATGGATCTGCTGGTTACCATGGGTAGAATATTGCTATAATACTTCTTTTCAATCATCTTTCAAGACTACTCCGTTCCGTGTGGTTTACGGTCGTGATCCTCCCAGTTTACGAGCTTATGTGAAGGGGGAGGCACGTGTTCCGGTTGTTGAATCCCAAATGCTAGAGCGGGATGAATTTTTAGCTGAAGTTCGAGATCGTCTACTTCAAGCTCAGTCCTCTGCGGCTTCATACTACAATCGTTCCCATCGGGAGGTCGCTTTTGCGGTGGATGATTGGGTCTGGTTGCGTATTTCTCAAAGACCGGCTTCATCTCTAACGCCAATTGTTCCTGGAAAACTCAGTCCACGTTTCTATGGACCATATCAGGTGGCCCAATGTATTGGTTCAGTGGCTTATCGTCTTCGTCTCCCACCAGGCACGCGGATTCATGACGTCTTCCATGTTGGGCTACTCAAGAAGTTCCATGGTACACCTCCGGAAGAACTGGCTCCTTTGCCTTCCCTGGTGCGTGGGCGTGTTTAGGGATGGCAACGGGGAATTCCCCGTCGGGGAATGGCTCCCCATCCCCGTCCCCGCGTGGGGAAAAATTCCCCGTCCCCGTCCCCGCGAACGCTCACAGGGGACATTTTCTCCCCATCCCCGTCCCCGCGGGGAATAAATCCCCGACGGGGATCCCCGTCCCCGCTTAAATTGTATCTAATATGTATGTATTTGCTATTAATATAAAACATTATCATATATATGTGTTCTCATAGTTAATAAATCATCATATATGCATCAAAATGATCATATATATATATATATTGGATGATCACTTGACAAGGTCATTATTTATTTTTGTCATTAACTATTACATGAAAACATCATCACATTAAAGATTAGCGGGGCCCCGCGGGGAACGGGGACGGGGGATGCTTCCCCATCCCCGTCCCCGTTTACCCGACGGGGAAAGAAATTTCCCCATTTGCATCCCCACGGGGGAAGAAAGCTCCCCGTCCCCGTCCCCTAATAGGGGAATTCCCCGCGGGGAATCGGGGATCGGGGCCCCATTGCCATCTCTAGGCGTGTTCTGCCGGTGCCTGAAAGGGCCATTAGGGGCCGTGTTGTCCGTGGGAAACGTCAGGTGCTCATTCATTGGAAGGATCTTTCGGCTTCTCAAGCAACATGGGAGCATGTCGACGCATTTCTGCAGTTATATCCTAATTTTCAGCTCGAGGACGAGCTGTTTTTGGAGGAGGGGGGGAGATGTTAGGTTCGACGGCGCACACTATAAGCGCCGTCCCAAACCCTGATTGTTTATCTATAATTAGGTTAGGCTGTAACTCGGTTTGGGCCTTTGCCTATTTAGAGTTTCCATGTTTTGGGTTGAGTAGTTACCTTAATTAGATATTTCTATATCTATCTCTTGTAAACATACACTATAAAAGGGATTGAGGATTAATGAAAAGGGCAAGCAGCAGTTTACCTGTTGCCTTCCAACTCTTGTATCTCCCTCTCTGTTTTCCACGCACGCCGGCGTTTGGCCGACGTGCGGCCACCAACCCACGGCGCCTGTTCGCCGGATCTCCAAGCCGCCTATTCGCTGTCCCGTGCATCGCTACGATCTCCGAAGTCGAGCACGTAACATGGCTTTAGGTAGTTTGAGATGCAAACCAAAGCAGGTCTAGTAGCTGCTGCAGCCTGGACAGGAGTGGTGCCTTGCAACCCTTGGGCCTGCAGTGAACGCTGATGACAAGTTGACTGGGCGGCGCCCTGCTATCTCTGACCAGCATCATCTATGTCAGCAGCATGGATTAGGGGCAAGGGCAGGGGTGAGGTGCAGAACACCTAACTAGAGGGATCGAATTGGAGAGGACAGCCTGACGAATCCATTTTGTCGAACAACTGCCGGTGACGGCTGCTGACAAGAACCACAAACGGCGGCTACTAGGGTATCACAGCACAAGGACGAACAGGTGCGAGGGGACGAAGGGCATGCCTGTTCTTTTTCTTTCTGAGCAAAACGGTATGGAGACTTGGAGAGGTTGTGTACTGAGTGGCAATGGTGGGTAATTTTCCCACAACTTCACGAGTAGGTACAAAGCGTTGTTTTCTGGAGCACCCCTTGAGGAGTTCCACAAAAAAAACCTAGAGTTGGCCCCTAGATTCTTTTTTTTTTTCTTGGAGCTGGAGTTCATAGAGTTAGACCTGTTTGGCTGGAAGAAGTTAGAGCAGAGCTGAAATTGTTGGAGCGGAGCAGTCCCAAACACCTCCTAAGAACTCCACCTGCCTGCATATCATATCAGTGTAAATTTCGGTACATTTCTCTTCTCCCATTGAAAAAACTGACTATTCCTGTCCTTGCTGCCAGTCCCAGGTTGGTTTAGTTTGTGCTGATCGCCAACATAGTTTTGTTTACCTTGGAGGTATTTTGCATCAGACGGTATTAATTTGGTTATTTTTTTGACAATGTTTATAGTCTTGTGCACATAGTTGTTTTATTATTATATCTCGCATACACATTTCATTGGAGCTCATTAGAATGTATCTCTCCCAAGCTTATAAGTTCATTTTCCCAGTCAAGTTCGAAATTTTATCTTGTGAGGTCTGGTAGGATTCAGTGAAGTAAGACAGCTTTTGTTGTATGACAAATACTTAGGATTTCAGTGCATCTTCCCTTTCACTGCTTTCCTGCAATCCTTGCCTAAATTGTTCATTCTGTTCCAACATCTGATGATTTTTATTTTGCAAAGAAAGTAATTTTGCTGTTCCAGTGTCCACTTCTTTCTCAAGGTCACATTTCTGTAAGTGCATATCTCTGAGCGCCATCCCTACTTGCAACAAAACTGTTGAGAGAACTGAGAGCTCGGTGTACATAAGCCTATTTACATATTCGGTTTCCTCAAGTTTCAAATTGTTAGTAGTTTCATCTGAAACAGTCTTCAACAGAATTTCGTCCTCAAATAAATCAACAGGTCCTAAATCTTAACAGATATCCAGAACAGTCGGTTTGTGTGAAATGCCTTCCCTCAATTTTTCAAATGCATTAGCAATATTTTTCCTCTCCTAATGATATCCACATTCGTCCATTAACTCTGAAACTAACAGCTTTGCCAAATGATTTGCCTCACCATACTTCTGGCATTCAGTGGAAAGAGCAACCTTCTCTTCTTCTTCAGTATATCTTGGAATTGGATATGCAGTCAATATCTTAGTTGATGCATTACTTTGCTTTCTGAGGCTGCTAAGAAACTGTTTAATTTTACATCTGTTTTATGTTGCTGACTATGATGCCACATATTATTTCATTGAATTCCACGAGTTGACTATGATCCCAGAAAAGGTAGAAAGATGATCGCAGCACTATGTGTACTTGGGTTCATAGGGTCGCATGGTTGACTACTGCACTTGTTTCCATACGTTCTCTTCTTGAGGTTTTACTGTCTCTATAAAATGACAAGCTAAGTTCAACACATCCATGTCAAATATGGCATCTTGGTTTTACCTTTTTAAATATACAACATATTCCATTATGACTACTTTGCATCTTAAAACCTATTTTTCTTTTGACAATGTCTATAATTTAGAGCATATCATAAGTTTTTTTTAAAATAATTATTTCATCCATTCAATAATGTCATAACAGAATATAATATTACTTTTGGGTTCAAACTAGAAGCAATCAAAGATATCGGTATTGCATTCTGGTGCTACCACAAGCGGAGAACAGATTGGGAGGCAACACCAAACATAAAAAAAATCATGGCAGTGGCATATTATTTTAATAGGTGGTTCAAATATATGCATCATTGTCTAATGCACTGTGTTGTAAATGTGTCCCTAAGGCTATTTTCTCCGTATATGTTTAATTTCAGTTATGTATTAACTCACTTTTAACTCTAAGCAACTGAATACGGAATGACAGTTTTACTTCACTAGGGTGTGCAAAGGCCATTATACAGTGCTTGTGTGCTTTGTAGCACGGATACGAATACATGTAATTTATGTGGATTTGCGGTTGCGGAATGCAGGTGGTGGAGAGGGACAGCTGCAGTTGCAGTTCTGGAACAGGGTAGTTGGAGGGGTAACGGACCATGGGGATGACGGTGAACAACTTCAGCTATCTGGTTTGTTTAAATTATTGCTTTATGCTGGTCCGAATCATGGTTTATTCTTATGGAATGAGAGGAATGGCATGTTTTAGTTAGTTTGATTTTTTTTCCATTTTAAGGTTATCTAACTTGTTTCCATATTGTGACTATGCTAGCTGCTATTAGCCATGTATCAGTTGGTTATATGTTAATCACTAGCTGCTAACTATGCTTTGCTTGACTCTTGTTGACTCTAGCTAATAGCTGCACCTGTTTTTGTTTTGGGCAGTAATAGCAAAATAGATGTCTGATCAAGTATATTTGATGGAACAGTTAGATTTTGTAGGCTAAAAACCTGTGGTTTCTATAGTGTTTAACCATGCCAGTGAATGTTAGCAAATTAGCTAAAAAGGCTGGACAGTTGAATAAATCATCCAAACATAGTGATAACCTTATGTATATGCCTTGTTTCTCTGAGAAAATATTTCTATTAGAAATGCTCAACCAACCTGCCTTGATGGGCTTTATTGATGTAAATGCTATGCTCGTGGTGATGGACATGATCAATCAGTTTTGAAGTGGACTAACATCATCCTATTAGTTTCTTTAAATAAGATTACCAGGTTAAAATTTTAAACCTGTGCCTTACCCATGTAATGGTAACCAGGTGTCAAATCTGTACAGGCTAGCAGGTCAAGATTGTACAGAAGGTAGGTGAGGTCTGGGGCATCTACAAGAACTGGGCACCTGATTGGGTTCCTACCAGTAAAGAGCGAAGATCAAGATGTGCATTGGAACAACAACACAGTTTGTTTTTCTGTCCAAAGTCGATCCATTCATGTATATGTATATGTATATGTATATCAGAACTATGCTAGCATTGTATATATCAAAGAAACAGTAATCAGTAGTTTAAACTAAATGCCCGCTGAAAGCACACTATGCGATCCCGTGCTGTTCCAACAGCGTCCGCCACCAGCCTGCACAAAAAGGAGACGGCGGATCACATGTTAGATAGATAATCAGTTTGACGAACCAGTCTGTGTGAGATATAAAGTGTTATCACTTACCGTGATGTGGTTGCTGATGAAGGTACAGCTGATGGAAACCCATCTCGCGTAGCGTATCCGTTCTGATCAGACATCCGATGTATTTGCACTTCTGAGTTGACTTTCTATGCTTCTTCTTGCAGTGCTCCTCAAATACCTGGAAATCAAAACAAAAAAGAGCTGAAAAAAGGTAACAAACAATTGCTTCACAATCACCTCCGGACTTTGCCCCATTAAATATGATGCCTACTTTTATTTTCAGGACTCTTCCTTGTTTTGCTACCATTGAGGACATGGTGGACAACAAGAATAATAGAGATGAAGCTGTCATTGCTCAAACTGAAGAAGAGCAGGTGGAAGTGACACAGGAAAGCATGGTAGATGACTTGTCTCAAGAAAAAGCGGTGCTTGGTATTAAAAATGCAGAATCTGTTTCAGCTGAAATGGTAAATGAAAAGGAACATGGGTGACATCCCAAATCTGGCAGCCAAGAGAGGGTGGCTAATATCACAACTGACAACATATGTGGAGGTGGGGTCAAGGGGCAAACTCAAGCTAGAAGGGCAAGTGAAAGGCTTAAAAAAGTTACCAGCTTGACAACTGGGGAGAGGAATGCTCAGATGGCCAGGAAAAGAAAATTAGAAGGTAACAGTTATCTGACTTCTAATTGTTTTGCTGTTCTTGAGAATGAAGATATTATTGAGTTATCTGCTGAAATGGGTGTATCTTTACCTAATGATGCTTTTGTATCTATTGATCTTTTGAAAAAATTGGAGTTGGCGCGGAGAGCCTTAGCACAAAAACAGATTTAAGCTGAACAAATAAAAAAAGTTGTGGAAGTAAATGAAACAGTAACAGAAGGGTGGATGGTGGATGAGTCATCTGAATCAGATGACTTTGTTGTGGTTAAATCTAGAAAAAAAAAGAAAAAGGGAGAAAACAATTTTCTATATCCCCCAAGGAATATAATAGGAAAAAGGTACAGGAAAATCCTGGCCTTAAAGGGAATGGGAAAGGGAAAATCCCCCCAAAACCTACCAGAAAAACTAAAGGCATAGAAAAAATAAAATGAAAAGGCCTCATTTGGAATTGTAGGGGGCTACAAAAAGGAGTGGCCTCCTATCTTAAAGATCTTATATCAAAATATAATTTTCTTATTGTTCTCCAGGAGACCATGATTGAAAATTGTAGTGATTCCTTGATTAGAAAATTTGATGAACACAATAATTTCCTATGGAAGTGGATTCCCTCCAAAGGCAAAAACAGGAGGCATTTTGTGTGGAATAAATACTGATGTACTTGATGTAGGAGCTTCTAGGCTTGAGCAAGCTGGAGCTGCAGAGCTTTGTCCAGGAGGGTACGAAGGTGCTGATCCAGGCTGCGGCAATGTTGATGACGCCACAACAGCAGGCGCAACAAAGATGATGGCCCCTCGGAGGATCGCATTCGGCAATGGAGAAGAAGACTGATAGTTGGAAAAAGAATGTGCGGACAGAAGAAAAGAGAAGAAAAGTCTGACCATGGTAGGGGTCGAGTTTGGGGGTTATTTTGTAGGAACTTGTAATTTGGTCACTGTCTAAAAGAGATGGGATATCCATGCTGCGAGTCGGCCTTAGTCTAGTCCTCTCCTGTTGATGCCTGATGCAAGCATTGACAGGCGCAGGTTGCTGAAAACATATAACTAGTCATATCTCCTCCCCCGTCCCTGTCTTTCTGTTTCTGTCTTGGTCTGTTAAAACCTTCTTGTATTTCTGTTGTGTCTCATAATGGAAATGGGGAGTCCCCTCGGTTCAAAAAGAAGTAACTACTTAACTACTTATTTTTCTGACCAGATTGACATGCAAAAGAAAAATGACCAGATTGACATGCAAAAGAAAAAAAACAGACCAAACAAAAAAAAAAAGGGAGTCTGGCCAGGATTCGAACGCTGACCAGAAAGATCGGAATGACAAGGGCAACCACTGAAACAAACAGTCTTACATGCTACAACAGGCATTGAATAAATAATGTTCACCTTGCGAAGCAATGGGTTCGTGTTCCCCTTTTCGAAGTAGCACGCCGGGCAGAGGAGGCGGTCGCCGTTGCCGCCGGCGCCGAGCTTTAGCCAGCGCTCCCGGCAGTAGAGCGCGTAGCGGATCGCCGACTCCTCCGCGCGTTCGCTGCCTTGCCTCTCGATGAAGAGGTTCTTGATCCCGTCGTCGACGGATGAATCTTCGTCGTCACCAGCGGCAGCGGCGGCGGCGGCGCCCACCGGCTGCTTCTTCACCGCGGCGCCGCCCGGTTTCTTGTGGCGGCGTTCCGCCTGGCGCTTCATGCGCGCGGCGTGCTTCTCTCTCCGCCGCGCGGCTTCATCTCCCGAAACGGCTGCGGCGCCATCGCCTACGGGGGTGGCCGCGCCGTACTCCTCGTTCTTGGCTGCGGCCGCGGGGTTCTTGGTGGCGGCGGCCGCAGGATTCTTGGCGGCGGGCGCAGGATTGTTGGAGGCGGGCGCAGGATTGTTGGAGGCGGGCTCGGCGGCGGGGTTCTGCTCATCTTCATGCGCCGTGGCGTCAGCGCCCCCCGAGGACGCCTCGCCATCTCCCGACGCGGGTCTGCGGGCGCCGCGCTCGGCGCCGTCGCGGGCCTGCTCTCCTCCTCGCGCCGCGCACCCGGCGTTCCTGGGGAAGACGGCCGCGACGACCCGGAGCAGCCACGCCGGGGCCCTCCGGCTCACCCACCCCGTGAACACGCGCCAGGCCGCCGCGCCGCGCCACTGCTCGCGGGCTCCCCGCTCCTCTCGCGGCGCGGCGTTCCTCTTGCGCTTCGGCCGCGCGGCTCGTTTCTGCTGAGGGCGCCCCATCCCCGCGGCCGGCGGAGAGCGGAGGAGGGAGAGAGGCGGGGGCGCAGAGGTTCTCCGGTTGGAAGCGCGCGTTAGGCCGTTAGCTCTGTGCGGGGGAATTTTTTATTTTTTTTGAAGTTGGAAGTGTGAGGGGGAATTTTGGGGAAGGAGAAGACGGCTTATTTTTCTATTTATTGCCCATCGATCCTTCCTCTGGGCCGGCCCAAAGGCCCAATTCTAATCTCTTAGCATTTATTGACAATATCCATCACAAGAAACCAGCCAGACACTCATCCACACAAAAAAAAAAAAGGGGGCGACTACCCAACGGGATCCCGTCGGGGGAGCAACCCGACGGGATCGCTTCCCGCACGCCGCGTGTCCCCCGTGCGTGCTTCTGCAGCTTCGCCTCCGCACGGTGGCGAGGCTCCTGCAGCTCCGCCTCCGCACGACTGCGCGCCTTCCGCACGACGCGTGTCTAGCGCTAGCGCTGC
>SPJY01031644.1:1106313-1131722 GCA_005191435.1 Raddia distichophylla
ATAGACTTATTTTTTACCACACTTTGCTACAAATGTGGTGTCCAATTTAACCGCCACAAAAAATGTGGCTTGCCACATTTGTCAAGTGTAAGGCTATCTCCAACAAGCTCTCCTAAAGCACTCTCTACCCTAAAATAGGGGACAAATTCTTTTCCTATATGCTCTAACAGCATTCTCTATTTCGTTCCCTAAAATAGAGGTTTTCTCTCCATTCCCTTATATTTAGGGGTTCTCTTTCCTTCCTCTATACAATTCTTCATATAGGGAACGCTGTTGAAGATGGAAGAAATATAGAGAGAGATTATTTTTAAAAGGAGCCTGTATATGAGACTATAGGGGATCAAATTTAGGTATTCCTTTTAGAGAGTTGAGGACAAATTTTTCTCAAGAAAGAACAAATCATGATAGCAAATGGTCTCTAACAAAGACAATGCATAATTGTTTCCATACTGAAAGTGAGAACAATAAAACAATTGATGCATACATATACCACGCGTACACGTTGTTCTTTTGCTCAAGCACCTTTGCAGATTGTCGAAAGACGTTGACGTGTATTTGGGAAGAAGGGAAGAATGATAAGATCAAGGCACCAATGCATATGTGGAAGTGCTCCTTCTTCTGGAATCCAGTTCGTCCCCCAGAAGCACATCAAGATTTCACGTCATACTATGTAATGGAAGATCAACTAGAGTCGAGGACGACTCCAAATAAAGAAGGGGATAATGATGAGGACATCGGTACATCGTAATAACTTCGTATAGCATACATTATACGAAGTTATACGAGCAACACGCCATCCATTGTGTCATATTGTGGTAGCTCGCGGATAAAGGAATTGTTTGATGATGACTGTTTTGAAAAGAGATCTCCATTCATTTGCTCATATGTCACATGTGAATCACTTGTTAAAAAACTGCATGGCCCAAATAAATCTTGGTCTTTTCCATACAATTTGATGCAATGCTTAAAAAATTTGAGGACAAATTTTTCTCAAGAAAGAACAAATCATGATAGCAAATGGTCTCTAACAAAGACAATGCATAATTGTTTCCATACTGAAAGTGAGAACAATAAAACAATTGATGCATACATATACCACGCGTACACGTTGTTCTTTTGCTCAAGCACCTTTGCAGATTGTCGAAAGACGTTGACGTGTATTTGGGAAGAAGGGAAGAATGATAAGATCAAGGCACCAATGCATATGTGGAAGTGCTCCTTCTTCTGGAATCCAGTTCGTCCCCCAGAAGCACATCAAGATTTCACGTCATACTATGTAATGGAAGATCAACTAGAGTCGAGGACGACTCCAAATAAAGAAGGGGATAATGATGAGGACATCGGTACATCGGATACACCCATGGGATCAATGACCAAAGTCCTTCCAAGTGACCCGCCACCTTTGATCGTCATGCAAGGAACAAACACACGAGCCAGTGCGCGACAAGTCAATTATCAGGTAAACTCGTTTCTTGGGTTAAATAATTATACTTTGGAGAATAGACTGCTACCTAATAATAATATTATGCATAGGAAATTGAAGAAGCACCAGCTACAAGGTACCAACGCACCAATAAAGGCAATAAAACTTGGTGGGAATGCAAAGGGATTCCACTCGGCCATCAATGACCAGTCTGAATTAAAAACGGCCTAGAGAATGCAAACGGACTCCGTTTGGAACGTGTGAGCACTCTTTGGATCGCCATCTTTCCAACGGATCCAACCTCACCTTCAAATTCCTACTGAGCTGGACACAGGAGTCAAAAGAAATCGACGGACAGCCAGCAAACAATCTCTTCGGGTGCTGCACCAACTTTAAATGCATCTTGAGTCCCCATGTAACTAGTGCTGCGTGTTGGCTTCTCCAAACCAGCAACTCTCCTCTATATAAGGCGTGTTCCTCTAAGTTCTTAGGTAGGTTTTGTTTATTTGTTGTTGTCTTCCAGAATGGAGAAACACTCTCGAAATCCCTAGTGTCGATTGACGTATCGATTCCGAGCTTCAGAACCTCAGTTCGAGTGTGTGCTTTACCCTTGTTCTTGCGAGTTCTTCGATTGCTTGCAAGGATAGACCTTCGTGGTCAGGTCATCCGGGCTTTGGCACGGTTGATAACAATCAGGAGTGTGGTTTAGCGATTGCGGGCGCTTATCCTTGTGTGGTTTGTAGCCGGATCGTCAAAGTCATACTCCGCCCAAATCGAAGTTATCCCTCTCACCGGAAGATCGGGAACCCGTGAGCGCATCATTTGGTATCAGAGCGCATCAACAGGCCGGCAGCCGGGAGGAATCGCCTGCCGTAGGGCAGGCCGCTGAATGCGAAACCGCCGAAGTCAATGGCGGCGGCGGCGGCGGCTACACAGGGCCATGGTCTGCCGCTTCGGTCCGCTCCCCTTGCGCGCCGACAGCTGGGACCAAAGGCGCCGTCTTTGCTGCAAGTTGACTAGGAGGCTGGGTCGCATCGCAGCTCCAGACATGGCTTGGCTGAATCGACGGCTAGCCGGCCCTGGCGCGGCTTGCCGTTCCCGTCTGGGTTGATGCGGTCGGCCGCCGGCCGTTGCCGCGCCCGGCTAAGCTCGGAAGCTCCAATCGGCGGCTTGAGCCACCAATCCGCTGCAGATCGACAGTTAATCACGCCTGATCTGCGGTTTACTGGCGCTCCTAGCAGGCTAGCCTGGACGCGGTTGGCCGGCGGCGGCGCTGGTCCCTCCCCCCGCCGCTTTTCTTTTTTTTTTTGGCGAATTTCCCCGCCGCTTTTCTCGAGTACCTGGCTGTCAGAGGACCTTGTTCTGGCACCTGGGCGTGGTGGGCTGGGCCACCGACGGCATGCAAAGGCCTTTCTTTTTTTTTCTTTTTTTCTTTTTCATCTCAACACTTCTTGCGTAATCATATTTATGGTAGCCTACTTTGTTTTTTTAAAAAAACAATGGTTCATAATAGCTTATGCTATTTAATATTTCCTCTGTTCTCAAACAGCGTTATCTACGTTTGTAGTAAGTCAAACTATTTCAAATTTAATCAAATTTATAAAAAAAAAATAACATTTTTATCACAAATGGCCATCATTAAAGCTATTATGAACTATATTTTTATAGTTTACTTTTTTGGTGCGATAGATTTTAATATTTCTTCAATGAACTTAACTAAATTTAGGATAGTTTAACTTAGGGTAGACACAGAAAACACTATCGAAATGTTTGGTTCACCTCATTGGAAATGAAAACATGTTGCAAGAGTTCTAGAGATGGGATCACTGGTTGTCGCCTTTGTTTGTTTGCATGCAGTGATGATATCAGAAATGCTACAGATGAGGCGTCCGATGTCTGAGTAAAAGTTCAGATGCTCTTGTTCCAAAACCAGACGGCTCCCACTTAAATAATTAGCATATCGGACACATCCGATGGACGAGGACGCCTCTCGCTAAAAAATCTCTTGTGATTTCTATTTGTTCTAGCCATATGCCCTCCCCACCGTTCATTTCATTTTTTTCTTGTTTCTCTCTCCTATCTCCCTCTCGGTTGATTCCAGATCTTTCTCGCTACTTCACCATCCGGCATCAACTCCATGGCTTGCTGCTGTACATGCCTTCAATCCTCATGTACCACACCACGCCATGGATTGGCGCAAGAGCAGCAAGATCCTGATGGCCTGCCAGCCCTCCCTCTTCCTACATTCCTGATGGCCCAATGACTCTTACACATGCAGGCTCAGTGGGAGGAGAGGGAAGATGAGCTCAAGGTGGGGGTGGCAAGCTTGCTAGGTGGTGTTGTGCATCATGACGCTTGCCTTGGGGAGCTTCTAGCATTAGAGGCCCTCTCCATTGAGTATCTTTGTTCAAGCCTCTAAACCCGGTGGATCCCATGGCATGTTTCTTCTCACGAGGGGGGACGTGGGTTTTCCAATAGGAGATCTACAATGTTCCAACTGCTAGCTTTCGATGTTGCAATGTGAAGTTTTAGATGTTTCTAATGGTGATTTTTTGTATGTTGCAAATATATGATCCCCGATGTTGCAAAGTTTTCATGTTGAGATTATCTTTTTTCAACCTAACAATCTATGAATTTGGATGTCGTATTTTTGCAGTGGGGGATCTGTGATGTCCAGCAACTAGCTTCAGGTGTTGCAATATGAAGATTTTGGATGTTTTAATGGGTGATTTTAGATGTTGCAAGTAACTAGCTTCAGGTGTTGCAATATGGAGATTTTGGATGTTTCGATGGGTGATTTCATATGTTGCAATGCATAAATAATCTAGAAAGCTCAGTGTGGTTTGCTAGTTCATTTTCGTTAATCACATCTTTGTGATGTTGCAGTCGTTATTATTGGATGTTCCAACAGCTATTTTGGTTTTGTTGCAATGATTTTTGGGGTCTAGATGTTGCACACTTTAACTAGATTTTGGTTTGTTTCATCCACATGGAGATATGGAGATAGAGATCGAGATCTTTTTAGGGTGTTGTAGTAGCTTTGGGTGTGATCGGATGGACTTTTTGTGGCTGTTTTGGCTGGGGCTGTACAGCCATGCAGCTCAACAGACATAGCATCCGAGCGGCTGTGCAGTATTTTTTCTTGTTAGCCGTGACACAACATATCATTGGCTGCAGGTTCCTACTGTAGCTGGCTGCTGCTGTGCAGTGCAGCACAGCCGCAGTGAGCTCATCCGATCGGACAGCCAAAGATTTAATTTGTTTCAATAACTCTTTATTTTTTGCAGTAGCTTTTTCGTCCAGATGGCTTACAGCGTACTTGAGATGCCTCAACAATTGCGTTTTAGATATTGTAGCCTCGCATCTCTCTTTTTCGTCCAGTGACGCTCACCGGATCAATACAGGGGTGACACGCAGCGCGCGGCACAGCAGGGGAGAGGGGGACCAAGTGAGCACTGCACATGCAGAGGGTAATGATTTTGGTGGGGCCCGCTGTCTAGACGCCGGCATCCAGATTGGACGTCCAGGTGTTAGCAATTCCGTAATGATATTAGTTAGTATTGCATGGAGTATTTTACATGTGTTTAGTTTGCGGCTCAAGGGTCACAAGTACTATTGATCTCATCCGTCCTCATCTACAAGACGTCAGTGCACAAATGGACCAACCAATAAAATAGTGCCTCCCTGTTCTTAAATATTTATCACGGTTGATTTTTTTCCCTAATACTTTAGCATTTCGTCTTATTCAAAAAAATCATAAAAAATAATTTTAAAATATAGAAAAATTTAGAAAACCCGAAAATAATCCACAAAAATCATAAAAAATGTACAAAATTCATAAAAAACCGAACAAATCATTTAAAAATCTAGAAAAATTTAGAAAACCCGAAAATAATTCACACAATTTATTAAAAAAACAAAAATTTCATAAAAACCAATAAGTATAAAAAAATCGTTTAAAAATTAGACAGGCGGTGGAAATTACCAAGCTAGAGTACGGTAGGGGCATTGATATCGGTTTTTTTATGTTTTTTTTATTTTTGTTAATTTTTTGAATTATTTTTGCGGTGGAAACCATTTTTGTGAGTTTTTAAATTATTTTTTTTATACTATTGGTTTTTTATGATTTTTTTGGTTTTTGTAATGAATTTTGTGAATTAGTTTTTAGTTTTCTAAATTTTTAAGTGATTTGTTCGGTTTTTTATGAATTTTGTACATTTTTATGAATTTTGTGGGTTATTTTTGGGTTTTCTAAATTTTCCTATATTTTAAAATTATTTTTATGAATTTTATGGAATTTGTTTGAATTTTCTAAAATTTTATAAATTTTATAATTATTTTTTATGAACTTTCTGGATTTTTTATGAATTTTATGAATTATTTTTGGTTTTTTATGTATTTTTATAGATTTTTTTAATGTTTTTGTTAATTTTTTCGGATTTTTGGGGCCACGTCATCGCCACATCGGCACTTAACGGCCACGTGGGTGCCACGTCACCGTTTAACGGGATCCTAACTGCCCAGGACTAACGGTGCAAACGGAGACAAGTTCCAGGAGCTGAGAAAGCAATTTCAAAGTTTAGGGGATTTCGTGCAATTTGGTACAAGTTCCGGGAGCTACAATGCAATTTTCTCTTAAAAAAAAATATAAGTTATGTTACTAATTTTAATAATAAAACACACATTATATAAATAATAACTTATGAAAGTTTTTGAATTAGACGAAGGTTAATGGTTATGAAATGAAGTTAATCACGATAAATATTAAAAACGGAGAGAGTACACATCTTTTTATAATGGCGCATATATAATATTAAAACAGTGCAAATAGTGTACAACATTTTGGGATCTCCCACGTCAAAGTACAAACCTGTGGCACTTTAGCTACTACATGTGAGTCAATGCATTGACTCATACAAATGTGCTTCTCTACCTAGGTACATAGCGATATAGAAATATGTATTATACAGTTCTTCTGGAACAAACACAAGTGATATCCCCATCGCGGCGATGTGCCAATGTAGAGAAGTGGTCACAATGAGTCCTCATTATCGCACTTTGATAGTACACCGGCGATCCCCTCAACTGTTTGATCGGCATGTATTGGTATTTTGTCACCGGATGAGTGAGATTTGTAGGTTAAGAAGCGGCAGTGTGCTCGTTCTCTCTCAATGGTTGGACAATCGAGCCCACAATTTATACTGGTTCAGGCACCGCATCACGGGCGCAGGGCGCTGCCTCTGACGCGGGGTGTGCACCGCCCCGCCGCGTGCCTAGGAGCAGTAGTGCGTGCATGCCGACCCCGCCGCCGCCGGGCGCGCCACCAGTCCCTTCCCCTCGTGTGTGAAGAGAAGAAAAAACAAAGAAAAAAATAGAGAGAATGTGTCATTGACGTATGGGGCCCATATGTCAGCGGGGAAGAGAATGTGTCACTGACATACGGGTCCCACTTTTTATTTTTCCTTTTATTTTCTTAGTTGGTTGCCACGCAAGCGTGCAATGTGGCAAACCCAGCGCCACATCAGCGTCATACCACGCGAAAACCACCTTTGAATGGGTAGGGGGCTTGTGTATAGATTCAGGAGTTTATAGGTGCCTCTGGTGCGTAGTTTTAATGTCAAAGGGTGTTACACAAAAAGTAGGCAAAGTTCAAGGGGTCAGAAGACATTTTTCCTTTATTATAAATAAAATTGAGTTAGGGGTCAAACAAATCGTGAAGGAGCTCCCTCAAAAACAAATCTTGGAAGAGTATTTGAGCCATGGTCCATTACCAACTCTAGTTCATGAGGCATAGGAACATCGTCCTCCTAGCTTTCGATGGCGGCGCGCTCGATGTGTTGGCGTGGAGTCTTGTGGAAGTTCTAGCTTCGCGTCTGTCAGCGTGACGGCGGCATGCGCTGTAGACGTATTAGACTTCCTCTTCCTGACGGGAGGCCTTGGTGCCTTTAAATAGGCATAGCGAGGCCGGCGTGCAGCTACTTGAGAGGCGATCGTGTAGCTTTCATGGGTTGTTGGTGCCTCTAGAACTGGTCTGCTCAATTTCTCCGGCGCCAGCAACATTGTGGGGGGCGTCGAAGGAGGAGAGAGATGCCTTGCCGGCTGTCCAGTTGTGCTGCACCGGACATCAGGATTCAGGAGCTGCGGCGGCAACGCATCGTCAGAACTTGCGAGACGCAGAATAGGAGCCAATAGTTGCTCGTGATCTGTTGGAAAGCAAGAGGATAAAGGCAGGGTAAAATAGTCCATTGCCTTGGCAAGAAAAATGAGAGAAAATGAAATAAAATTGAGAGAAACACCTGAAACGAAGAATTTGCAAGTCCGGATGTTAAATTTTGATTTAGTAAGGCGTGCGTATTAGGTGTTAAATATCGAAATCTCTCGTTTGGGCTACGGACCAA
The DNA here is from genome assembly GCA_005191435.1 of Raddia distichophylla. NCBI lineage: Eukaryota > Viridiplantae > Streptophyta > Magnoliopsida > Poales > Poaceae > Raddia > Raddia distichophylla. The sequence continues at coordinate 1,114,135 of SPJY01031644.1, forward strand.
GTCTCAACGTGTTTTGGGCTACAAGTTCTATTTAGGGCATGTTTGGCAGGGCTTCTCTAGTGGCTTCTCCACCGACTTCTGGTGAAGCCTTACCAAATGGTATCCACCAAAACGGCTTCAGTCGAGGAGTCATGCAGGAGCCGGAGCCGTTTTTGTATAGAATAGGAGAAGCCACTAAGAGCCCGTTTGGTAGGGCTTCGGCTCCTCTGAAAACAGCTCCAGCTCTGGCTTTTTCAGTGGAGCTGTTTTTTTTATGAAGCCAAAGCTCTTTATAATTGTGTTTGGTAAAACGACTTATTCACTTTTGGCTAGAATGTATCGGACTTGTTAAAAGTCCACTGTGCCCCTGCTGCACTGCTCGCAGTGCATGCCTGCACATGGCGCTGTGCTGCTCGCCCGGTGTTCAGCTTGTGTGTACGTGTACTAGAGGTGAAAGCGCGCTTCGCGCGCTAGGTCAGAAGTTAATGCTGATTGCCAATGTGTTGATGTTCTAAAATTAAAAGTATAGGAACACGTATTTATACACAAGTATACACAAGGGGTCATATCCCAAAATAAAAGAGTAGCTTTAAGTCATAAGATTCGTTCATATCAGACAAAAAGGTTTCCTTCAAAGAAAAGGATCGTATCTTGCTCTTCACAAAAATATCCATATCTTAACAGTTTTTTGGAGCCATATCGTGCATCGTTATAATAAGCAATAATTGGTGGTGAATGAAATAAACAATGGAACCAAACATTAATAAAATAAACTACATGGCCAAACAAATTTTTTTGAAACAGAGCCAGCATAAGTATGTTCGTTATAGGATATGCAGCAAGTACAAAGGCAGCAGAGAAGACATTCCTTTTTATTAGCACCTCCATACCTGTTCATGGTGAGGCAAAACATTTATAGGTATTTGGTGAAATGTATCGGTACTAAACTCTAAATGCATGATAAGCTAATATCAAAATGCATTTAGGAAATAACCTAGGCTGGCATGGAGAAATCAAAGTAAAATAGCATTAAAAAAATATTGGGTGGTCCGTACTTTTTAGCACACATGAGAAAACCTGAACTTAATACCTGAATATCCACACTTAAACCTCTTGCTTCAGTACAAATAAAACCGACTGGCGGCAAAGTAGCTTCAGCAAACTTCTTGATCTGGGCTTTGTGACGAAATATATGGTCAAATAAACCTTGATAGTCTGATTCAGCTACATAAATAAAAAAACTCAAATGGCTATAAAAGCTTATGAAGGATACTATCAAAGGAAAGAACTAAAAAGTTCTAGACACACACCAGTGGATAGTATTAAAAGAGAAAAGTAAGAAGTGCATATCCACATATGTTCAACCCTATCAGTTATTAAAGTGCAAGAAATTGCAAGATAAGTATTTTAGTTTCCTACATATGACTATTGTCTAGTTGTAGCTCTGGACCACACATAAATTTTCACATCACATGTACAGGTATTTGGTGAAATGCTTTAATACTAAACATTCCAGATAGATAATTAGAGCCGTCAAGAGCTCTTGAGCACTGCTTGTTCTTGTCAGTAAACAATGCTATGTTCTCTAGATTGGGTATGAGCCAAAGCTCCTCTGATGAGGGTACTATGTTATGTTCATAACTAATTGCAAAAAATGGCATGTTCTCTAAAATGGGTATGTGCCAAAGCTCCTCTAATGAAGATAGCGCTCCAGATCAGGATGATGAAGACTCTAGTTATTCATCAATTATATTTGGACTTTCAATAAAGTAACCCATTTTGAGAAATATGCATGAGCAGTAAAAGAACAATCATTGCATGAGGCTGAAATTCAAAGATTGTCTACCAAATAAAGAAACAACAACTGTGATTATTAAACTAAGACGACAAAAGGAGCACAAAAATACATATGCTAATTTTTTTTTGTTGGCAACACTAAACGGAGAAAAACCCATGTACGTCTGTTAAAAAAAATGGAGAACTAAATGAAGGATACACAAGATAGTATAGCAAAATCTCATCCTTCTTCAAAATACGTCTAAGGTCTTTATGCATGAGGCAAGCAGTAAAGTGAAGCATCCAAGAACATGTATCCACCAATTGATGCATCTAGGCTACATGAATAAAACTGACATGGTTCCTCAAACTTCACCAGTATTTTCATATGAGAAATTACAAATACAGAAAGAAGAAACCTGCCTTTTCCTTACTTGCCTATTTTAGATGCACCATCATAACCAAGTGGAGAAGAACCTATTCCTGGAATTGTTTGCTCAATATAACCAACAATTATGTTTGCTCAATATAACCAACAGCTATGAGGCTCCAAGCAAATGGGATTGTCCTGCAGAAAAAGGCAAATTAATCAGTTGGGAACAGCCAAAGGTAACCACTCCCATTGCCCAATACGCTCAGAGCATGCAGTAGCAAATTTCTCCCAATGGTAGTAAATGCATATAAGATGTCAGTAAAAGTTAGAAGTAGCAAAAAAATTCCAAAATCTGAATTGTATCTGGAGCTCAAGTCCCACTTGCGCCTTCACTGAAGGGAAAATGTTCCAAAATCTGAGGGTTTCGTCACCAGCTCCTGTCACTATTGTCTGCAAACGAAACACACACATTACATCCTCATGTTTCTTCACAGAATGATGTGTAGTTTGGAAAAAGAACTACCTGTCCGTCAGGCGACATTGCAAGGTAAAGTACACACAATGTATGTCCAGTTAGAGTTGCGACCTGTTTTTTTCAAACAAAAAAAATCGGTGTCAAGTGATACTACATTAGTAGAAACCTTTCTTGAAACTGTACATGTATTAAAGGTTCAAAAGAACTCATATACTCCTTGAAATAGTCAGTTTCAAATGAAATAGCCCCTCGGCATAATATTATACTTAGGTCTACAACCATGCCTGTACGGTTTCTTGTAAGCATAACATGCCCATTATGGACGATACCATGGGAAGTGGTTTTGATTGCTTAATATTTACTTTTATGTGGGGTGTTTAAGTAATCCTTAAGCCCACAGAAAGAAAATGGGAGTTTCTGAAGCAAGGCATAACACAACTTGCAAAATGAAGTACTTTGAGAGTTTTTGCCAATTGTCACGAGACCCTCAGCATAATATTATACTTAACATGTATAACATGCATATACTGTTATTGTAAGTATAACATGTCCATTACAGACGGTTCCATAGGAAGTGGTTTTAATTGCTTAATATTTATATTTACATGGGGTGTTTAAGTAATCCTTAAGCCCACAGAAAGCAAAATGGGAGTTTCTAAAGCAAGACATAACACAACTTGCAGAATGAAGTCATGGTAGAGCCAACTTGCAGAATGAAGCCATGGTAGAGCTTTTGCCAATTGCCAACAGATCGACATGATTATATCAGGCACATTATCAGGAGAACATGTGTGAAGTACTGAGATTTGTAATTATGTAAACATACCTTTGACATAGATGGATACTTCCACACCATGATTTGGTTTTGGGAATACCCATGGGTGCTCACAAGCTCATTCACATTTTTACACCAGGCAAGATTGCAAACCTGAAGTAAAGAACAGTTGAAGATTAGAGACAACATAAGTGCACAACCTAAAGGCTAGTGTTTTTGTTCAGAACTACAACTTGCCTGGCTGCCTGTGTCAATACAATTTATCAAATTTCCATTAGCCGTGTTTGGTGACCTCCCATTTTCGTAATCTGCTTACAGCGAGAGCTATCCCAAATCTGCTGGAGCATATGAATATGTCATATTCTCAATACCAGATACACCTGGCAAAACCTTGGCGCTGGGGAGGACGGCGCCATGGAACCTCGCGGCAGGGAAAAGCTCGTTGGCAGCAGCAAGAAGTCGTGAAAAGTAGGGGAAGGCAGGACCGGCCGCGGCAGGATTCATTCTCCGCAAAGACAGCAGCGGGGGCGGAGGATCCCGGCGTCGAATCGGCGGGTTGTGACCCGACTGCACAAATCTGGCGTACCTGGGGCCGCCGTCGTGGACCTGCTCTCCTCGGCAGCGGTGGCACTCGGACGTGGAGGGGCCGGAGGCCGTCGTGGCTGCGGGAGTAGCTGCGGAAGCATGGGCGCGCCGTCGCCGGACGTGGGAGTAGTCGTGGTTGCCGCCTGAGGAAGGAGAGGGGAGAGAGAGGTGTGGACTATGGAAGTTGTACGTAGAATGTAGGTAGGTGGCGCCGCGCCATTAAAGTGTTGTACTAGGTACTTTGATGTTTGATCACATGGGATGAGTGTTAACCTTTTCCTGCTCAGTTATGAGTAGAGCTTATTTGTAAGCCCTCTAAAATGGAAAACGAAAAAATTCAGTTTTTTTGCAACAAAAAAAATAACCGGTTCGTTGAGATAACAATGTCAAGTCTGAACATAGAAAGGCAATCATACTAGAAGCAATGCTCAAACTCGAAAGTGGTAAGATGTTGCCGAATGTGGGATATTTCCTTGGTCTTTGACATTTGCAAGCCACTGTGATTCTGTTTTTAGATCTTTTAGGCCTTATTTTCGAAGAACTTAAAAGCCCCCCCAAGGATTAATGAGAACCTCATGTGACATGTGACCACAATCGAAAAGGTATATGAGCACCTCTGATAAGGGCAGCTGCAATGGTAACGCTTATGTGGCAATGCCCGCCTCAATTACGGAGAAAATGCAAAAGATCACACATCCAACAATAAGTTCACAGCATACAAGTTGGCATGGCTCTCACCATGTTTTTTTTTTCAATTTTACCAATTGGATTATCATCACCTTTCACAATCCAATTCTCCACCACGACCTTCTCTTTCCCTCATCACCTCTCTCCCTAGCCACTCTCTAGGGTCCGCGCAGCACCACCCGGCCCCACTGTCACTGCCAGCCCCGCGCCCATCTAGAGTTTGCCCATCGTTCCACATCCACACGACCGGACCCCGCCCATGTCCCCTCGGTGTTGTCAGACGCGCACGGCCCTAGCTCCACCTCCACCATACTGGCAGCCTGCACACACGTGTCATGTACCACCTCCACATAGTAGGGGCTGCCGCTTTGCTTCATGCGCCCCTCACCCCTACCCCTCCTCATTGTGTCCGTTGTTGTCCTCAAGGAAGGAATAGAGAAGGGCAAGCAAGAAATACTATGAGGCCTGTTTGGCATGGGAAGGCATGCTATCACCTCAAGTTTGAGGGCATTTAGTTAGCGGCTTCAACTCTCTAGGCATCGGGGAAAGAGCGTGTGCTCTGTCCAATAACAGAGGGAAGGAAACTAGAGAGAGACATTGGATCGACTCGTTGGCAATTATTTGGCTAATGGGCCAATTGGTAATTTTTTGTTAATCATTTTATATTTTGCTAATCGTCGGGTCGGGGGTGGCGCCAGCAGCCACTACTACGACGCCGCGGCGGTCACCAGTGCCGCCGCACGGATGGTGCCCGTGTTGGCGGCTCTGGCTCTTGTGCTGCTTTGAGCTTTACGCGAGCTGTGGTGTGTGTGTGATGCTTGTAGAATGTAGGTAGGCGGCGCCGCGCCATTACAGTGTTGTACTAGGTACTTTGATGTTTGATCACATGGATGAGTGTTAACCTTTTTTCTGCTCACTGCTCAGTTATGAGTAGATTAAATATCAGCTTATTTGTAAGCAAACTAAAATGGAAAACGAAAGAATTCCGAGTTTTTCTATAAACGAAAAAAAACGGTTCATTAAAATAAGAATGCCAAGTCTGAACATAGAAAAACATTCATACTAGAAGCAATGCTCAATCTCGAAAGTGGTAAAATGTTGCCAAATGTAGCACCAATTTTATTTTCGGTCCAGTCGGAGGGAAACCCCTCTCTAACCAGAGCGGTTTTGGCCCTTGTCCTTCCATTTTTGGGACGTCGCGCGGGCTGATTACTCTTTTTTTGCTTTTTTTTTCTTTTTTGGTTATGCCTTCTTGTTCTTTTCATCCATTTTTTATATCCATTTTTTACTTCTTTTTTCTTTTCATTTGCTTACTTTTTTCATATTTTTTTTCGTTTTTTGTTTGTACTTACTTGTTATAGTTTTTATTTTCTAAGTTGGAGAATATTTTATTTTTAAAGAGAGAATATTTTTAAGCTAGAATATTTTTTTTTGTGAAGATAAATTTTTTACTTGTAAATATCGAATATTGTATTTTGTTCTAGAATATTTTCTTCTGTAAATTTAGAATTTTTTTTAGTGAAGTTAGAATATTTTGCTGGTGCATGCTAAATATCGATCTAGTGTACAAATATTTTTTAAAAAAAAATGTATTCAAGTATGATCTTGTTTTGAAGCTTTTTTTACAAGGAACATAATAGTATGGTCGGATTTTGATCTGGACTTATGGTTTGACCGCTATGACATTTTTTAGTTTGTAATCATTGTGGGGGGTCCGTGTCATGACGAGGCAACATAGATGGCATTAGATCTGGTCGAAGTGGGGACCCGATCTAACTAGTCAAGCACTAACAGCCCCCCCCCCCCCCCCCCCCCCCCCCCCCTCGTATAATGTATGCTATACGAAAAGCACTGTAGTTCTGTTCTTAGATCTTTTAGGCCTTATTTTTGAAGAACTTAAAAGCCCAAGGATTAATGAGAGCCTCATGTGGCATGTGAGCACAATCGAAAAGGGATATGAGCACCTCTGTTAAGGGCAGCCCCTATGTGGCAATGTCTGCGTCAATTAAGGAGAAAATACAAAAGAACACACATCCAACAATACGTTCACAAGTCGACATGGCTCTCACCATGTTTTTTTTTTCAATTTTACCCATTATTTTATCATCAACTTTCCCAATCCAGTTCTCCACCACGACCTTCTCTTTCCCCATCTTCATCACCTCTCCCTAGCCTCTATCTAGGGTCCGTGCACAGCCCCGCCCCCATTGTCACCGTCAGCCCCCGCCACGCCTAGTCTGTCATCCCACATCCACGCAATCGGACCCTACTCCGCCTCCTCGGTGATGTCGGACGCATGCACGACCCTTTCTCCACCTCTGCCATACCGATGGCCACATGCACGTGTCATGTCCCACCTCCACATGGTGGGGGTCGTGTGTCGCCCCCACTGCATCCCCCCTCTCTATGGGGCCTGTTTGGCATGGAAAGGCGTGCTATCACCTCTTGCTAGGGCTAACGAGAGCCATTTCTTTCACATGTCTCTATTTTCAGTGTGGATCCTACATGGAAGTTTTATAGAGAGGACATTTAGTTGGCAACTGTAGCTCTCTAGGCATCGGGGAAAGAGTGTATGCTCTGTCCAATAACAAAGGAAAGGAAAATAGAGAGACGTTGAGATGGCTCATTGGCCATGATTTGGCTAATGGGCCGATTGATAAATTTTGAGTTTATTGTTTTATACTTTTATTATTAACCCATTTTGTGATTGCGATCAACTTTTTTTATTGGTGATTATTGCCTGAAAAAGGATGGTAATTCTAGTTACCTTTGATCATTGCACATGTATTGATATATGTATTACTGCACATTTATTAATTTATATGTATGTACGTAGATGAGTCGGCCTCCGTGCTCAGCAGCCAGCACTCGCACTCCCACAGCAGCGGCCACTAGGGTTTAAACTCCCCCCAACACCCCTCGCCGCCGGCGCCGTGCCGCCGCCGCCGCCGCCGCCAGCCAGATCACCCCCGCCCCAACCCCCAGCCGGACACGAGGATGGTGGGTCTCGGCGCGATGCCGGGGTACGGGATCTAGTCGATGCTCAAGGAGGGCCACCGCCACCTCTCCGAGCTCGAGGAGGCCGTGCTCAAGAACATCGACGCCTGCCGCGAGCTCTCCGCCATCACGCGCACCTCCCTCGGCCCCAACGGTAAGTGCTCTGGGCTTGTGGCTTGAGGCTGTCTCCAACAGGAATCTCTAAATTTGATCCTCTATAGCCTCATATACAGGTTCCCTTTAAAAAAAATCTCACCTTATATTTCTTCCATCTCCAGCAGCGTTCCCTATATGGAGAATTGTATAGGGGGAGAAGAGAGAACCCCTATATATAAGGGGATGGAGAGAAAAACCCTATTTTAGGGAACGGAATAGGGAATGCTGTTGAAGCACATAGGGGAAGAATCCATCCCCTATTTTAGGATAGAGGGTGCTTTAGGGGAGTCTGTTGGAGACAGCCTGAGGAGCGAGGGGGATCTGGAGCGGGGAGAGCGTGCTCGGCCTGTAGCGTGAGGCCGCCGGATTGCGCCCGCGGTGGACGGGCAGTGGTCACACTCCACACTTCACACTTCTGCTAAGTGTAATGACTAATGAATACGAACTACTCCCTCTGTATCGTTTTGTTTGACGTTTCCGACCAGGTGGGAAAAATTAAGAAATATGTGAAATGTCTATTTTGCCCTCCGTCTCTATCCCGTTTGCCGAGTGACAAGGAGATCCAATTACGCCAGCGGGTTCCAAAGCCCCGGGCCTGGAGGTTGTCGAGTAGGTAGGGCCAGGCAACGGAATCGAATGCCTTTTCAAGGTCAAGCTTAAGAAGGAGGGCTGGGATTCGCTTTTGGTGTAGAAATTTGGCAGTGCCTTGAACAAGGAGGAAGTTAGTTTGGATGTGGCGCTTTTTAATAAAGGCGCTCTGACAAGGCGAGATGAGGTCCTCCATGAAAGGGGCTAGCCTGAGGGAGAGGATCTTTGTGAAGAGCTTGCCTAGACTGTGGATGAGGCTGATTGGACGGATATATCATTTTAGATATGCTTTTCAATACATCCAATGGGACGTCCTTACAGAGGCAACAATAGAATTACAGGAGACAAAGAAAAATAAAGACACATAGGTAAAGCATGCACAAGATCAAAATCAACAATAAGGAAATTTTACATCAGTATGGAATCACTTACAGTAACACGTTTGAGTGGAGCAGAATTATTTATCTCTACGTATCAACTTTCTTGTGGAAGTAGTATATGTGGCTTCTGTGGTTGGCTGTCATTAAAGAATAGGATGAGGTAGCACCGTAGCAGGTGTCGAGGTCGCACGGCTCCCCACGCTCGTGCCATGGCGGCGCCGAGAGGCGTGCGCGGCCAGCAGCAAGGGATGGCGGCGGGCAGAAGAGAGAGAAAGGAGAGAGAGGTATGCGGGGGAAGCTAGGGTTCCTGCAGGGGCGGGGGCGGGGGCGGGGAGCACCCGCAAAGCTGACCGCAGGGTGGTATTTGTAAAATCAACAGAGAACTCGAATTTTGTCTTCTTCGTGTTGAAATATATTTTACATTAGGGTCCTGAAAGGAAAATCATTGAATACGAAGTCAGTACGGGAATGATAAATTGGACTGCAGGTTGATTTTTAATAATGGAAAGTATATTTCTGCTAAATAGCCAAGCCACGCGTCAGCACAGCAAGGCTTCGCGGGCGCTCCGAGCGCTCTGGTGAGAGCAAACCCGTGTATCTTTTAACTAAAGAAGATCGTTGTCCAGTTTAAAGCCGTATTAAAACAACCCCAAAATTCCTTAATTGGAGATGGATTATTGAGGAATTGCTGGAGATACAATAAGAACGGCACATTCAAAGTTACTAAACCAATATCCACTGTCTGTCTGTCAGCTACAACTTAATACATGAGCTCAGCTTTGTGTGATAGGGCTGAAAGAACACATCCTGAACTGAACCATTTGACGCATCACCACTACAACACACCAGGAAAGAACACGCAAATTTTACATGGTATAGCATCTCAATTCTGAACCATGAAATCCTCCCAATCCAGGCACCCAAAATCTTCTACCAAAGCCTACACAAGATAAAGATGCTTTCCACTTCAAAGCCGTGCAAAGAAAACAGGAAGCAGAGCTAATCCTCATCCATCCCGCCACCAGGCTGGGCGTCTCTTCTTGGCCCTCCCGCTGGCTTCGCCATGATGATCTGGAAGTTCACATAAAATTCAAATGTTAGCCTGTGGGCTATGGAATGCAAGCATTGGAAAAAGCTAGTACAGAAGTTTGGCGGTCCTACCTGGTCAACACGTAGCACAGTGCATGCAGCATCGACGGAGTATTTTAGGGCAAAAAACCTGTAAAGCGAAACAAGCGAAGTGAGAGACTGCTGCGATATCAATGTAAGCAGCTTAAAGGAAAAATACCCGAAATAATCCACTTTTAAATCGTAATTTATAAAATAAACCACAGTTTGAAGAAATACCCGAAATGGCACCTGCTCCCGCCACCCCAGATGGCGGCCGCCACGCGGAACGGCGGGAGCTCTGCTCCCGCCACTCGGCACGGCGGGGTCTCTCCAGACTGCGACACGTGGCAAGGGGAGCTGCAGAACTGGGACACGTGGCGGCTCCAGAGAGCTCCCGCCATCCCGCACGGCGGGAGCTCCCTGCATGCACGGCCGTCGCGTCATCGCATGCATGCGCGCTCGCGTGCCTTTTTCCTTCGATCCGTTCCTAGCCTTCTGTCCTCCTCTGGAGTCTGGACCTGGAGCCATCGAGCCGAGCATCCGGAGAAAAAAAAGGAAGAAGTGAACAGCACCGGCACGGGGATCTTAAAGCATTAATAGTTTATATAAAGTAACTGGAGCTGCGACTGTAGATGAACAGCAATGGATGGGCTGTTAATTAGTGTTTATAAGCTAAGAACCAGCCAGAACACACATTCATTCCACTTAAGTATTTCTGTCTGCATCGCTTCCTATTTTTTATTTTCCTAATTGAGTGTGCTTTTGCTTGTGCATGCATATATATGCATGGGCCATGCATGGCTCAGTACTGAGAAAAGCACGCGAGCGCGCGTGCATGCGATGACGCGACGGCCGTGCATGCAGGGAGCTCCCGCCGTGCGGGATGGCGGGAGCTCTCTGGAGCCGCCACGTGTTCCAGCTCTGCAGCTCCCCCTGCCACGTGTCGCCGCCTGGAGAGTCCCCGCCGTGCCGAGTGGCGGGAGCAGAGCTCCCACCGTTCCGCGTGGCGGCCGCCATCTGGGGTGGCGGGAGCAGGTGCCATTTCGGGTATTTCTTCAAACTGTGGTTTATTTTATAAATTACGATTTAAAAGTGGATTATTTCGGGTATTTTTCCGTGGTGTTGATACCTCTGCAACTGAAACAAAGGGAACTGTGTTGATCCATTCTGCTGAGCAGGTATATTCTTACCATGAGAAATATTTTTGGCTACACATGATAGTTTCGAGTGTTGCAAACTGTATAGTTTACTTCTTGTATTCTACTTTGTGAGTAGATGTGCATCCAACAGTACATTCCTTTTTCATAACTAGTGGATTTCTTTCTTAAAATATGCTGTAACTTAAAATGCAGCAGACAGCCAGACAATATTGCTGTGCTTCTATAGTGCATTGCACGCTGTAATCAGCAAATATCTTCTGCAGCCTGTAACACCTGTGCTTTTGCAGCTAGAAAATTATTCCAAGACCGAGGAGGCTAAGGTCGAGGAGCTTATCAAAGCGGTCGCTGACTCCGGTGCCAAGGTCATTGTCAGTGGAGCTGCAGTTGGCGATATGGCGTTACATTTCTGTGAACGTTACAAGTGAGTGTTTTGCTTTTTATGTGTGTTCTGACATGAACAGATTACCCGAATTCTGCGCCCAATATTTCTTCTAGGCTGGAGAATTATCATGTGTTGTATCCTCTTTAAAACCCTCAATTAGGATATGCAGACTCTGTTTCAGTGGAGGAAATCGGTGGTACTCGAGTATGTCCCACCCTCTTTGTGCTTTTAAAGGAGATGTAGCTTTATTCTTCCTCACCACATTAAGTTTGTTTTATTTATATTATAGGTTACTGTCGTCAAGAACGAAGAAGGTGGAAATTCAGTGGCTACTGTTGTCTTGAGAGGCAGTACTGATAGTATACTAGATGATCTTGAAAGAGCTGTTGATGATGGTGTCAATACTTACAAGGTATATCTGTGGTACCTTCTGTGGTATCTATAGTGGATGTGATCTATGTCTTTCATTGTGTACTTCGTACATTTTTTATCTGTTTAGATAATCTGACTGTTGGTGTTTATACTAGTCAATGTGCAGGGACAGTAGGATAATTCCTGATGCTGCTGCAACAGAAATAGAACTGGCAAAGAGATTGAAGGAGTTCTCTTTGAAGGAAACAGGGCAAGTATATTTCTAACATGATAGTTATTTTTTTTTTGTTTTCATGCACACGGTAAGCTGGAGTACATCTGAAACATGTTGCTGGTTAAAAAGAGAAGTATCTTTATATCTTTTATTGACTGGCTAAGTTGGCAAAAATACAAGATCCATTGACACGTACAGGATACATTATGATTTTAAATTTTAATAAATATAGAAATGCTTATATTTTTGTTTGAAAAGCATCCAATATTTATTGGGACATGATGATAGATGGAATAAAAGTGTTTGAGATGCGACCTTGTTGAAGCATGATGCTTTCATCTTCAAATCTAGAGACAACTGGAGAGTTTATATCGAGCTCTATGGTTTTGTTGGGCTTGATCTATTTGGCCTGTCAAAAATGTTGTTAAGACAATTGATTTTTGTATTTTGGTGGATGAGACCATGGAATGTTGGATTATATGCTATATTTCCCCCAATCATTATTGAATTTTATTTGTTAATACAATTATGCAGTTTGGATCAGTACGCCATTGCAAAATTTGCTGAAAGCTTTGAAATGGTTCCAAGAATCCTGGCTGAAAATGCTGGACTTGGCGCAATGGAGATAATCTCGTCTCTTTATGCTGAGCATGCTAATGGCAACTCGAAAGTTGGCACTGACCTGGAGGAAGGTGCCTGCAAGGACGTCTCTACCTTAAAAATATGGGACCTCTACGTCACAAAGTAAGTCAGTATGATCAATAGACTCTAACAACAGATGTAGAAATAATGTGTAAAGTTAGTTGGTGTACGTTTTTTTATCTGGTATGGTGCTAGAACATGTGCTCGTTTTAGCGGTGATGGCTGTCTTGGATGTGGAAGATGCTTGCACCATTGGTTGCCCACATGCATGCTGTCTTTTCAAATTTGGGGCATGGGTTTGCATTTTGCACAAAGGCTGTAACTGTTTAAGCTGGGAAAAATACCCGAAATAATCCACTTTTAAATCGTAATTTATAAAATAAACCACAGTTTGAAGAAATACCCGAAATGGCACCTGCTCCCGCCACCCCAGATGGCGGCCGCCACGCGGAACGGCGGGAGCTCTGCTCCCGCCACTCGGCACGGCGGGGACTCTCCAGGCGGCGACACGTGGCAGGGGGAGCTGCAGAGCTGGAACACGTGGCGGCTCCAGAGAGCTCCCGCCATCCCGCACGGCGGGAGCTCCCTGCATGCACGGCCGTCGCGTCATCGCATGCACGCGCGCTCGCGTGCTTTTCTCAGTACTGAGCCATGCATGGCCCATGCATATATATGCATGCACAAGCAAAAGCACACTCAATTAGGAAAATAAAAAATAGGAAGCGATGCAGACAGAAATACTTAAGTGGAATGAATGTGTGTTCTGGCTGGTTCTTAGCTTATAAACACTAATTAACAGCCCATCCATTGCTGTTCATCTACAGTCGCAGCTCCAGTTACTTTATATAAACTATTAATGCTTTAAGATCCCCGTGCCGGTGCTGTTCACTTCTTCCTTTTTTTTCTCCGGATGCTCGGCTCGATGGCTCCAGGTCCAGACTCCAGAGGAGGACAGAAGGCTAGGAACGGATCGAAGGAAAAAGGCACGCGAGCGCGCATGCATGCGATGACGCGACGGCCGTGCATGCAGGGAGCTCCCGCCGTGCGGGATGGCGGGAGCTCTCTGGAGCCGCCACGTGTCCCAGTTCTGCAGCTCCCCTTGCCACGTGTCGCAGTCTGGAGAGACCCCGCCGTGCCGAGTGGCGGGAGCAGAGCTCCCGCCGTTCCGCGTGGCGGCCGCCATCTGGGGTGGCGGGAGCAGGTGCCATTTCGGGTATTTCTTCAAACTGTGGTTTATTTTATAAATTACGATTTAAAAGTGGATTATTTCGGGTATTTTTCCGATGGAAACACTATTAAATCAAATAGTAGTGTTGTAGTGTGGTTTTGACTTGTAAGGTTTCCCAATTAATCTGTTGGGCAACATTGCCAGCTCAGCCGCTCAGGGGAAGTAATGAGCACCAGCGAGTTGTGCTCCGTGATGATCACGACGAGCCCATCCCACCTATCCAAGCTGCGATCATTTGACGCAAAACTCAGTTAAAGCGTAACTAGTGATAAGCACTCAATTACTCTACTCAATTGAGATGGGCACAAACAATGGTTGGTGCTTACGATAAGGGCGGTGTTGGAGCCTATTTTTACTTTGCGGGTGTTTAATTAGTCGCAGATTATGCAAGTAAACGTTGGTGGCAGGCTGCTTGGGTGCGTTGATTTGGGGTCACGTGAGGGCAAGTTGGGAGTGGGGGACGGGACGGACGTGTCGGCGTTGAGGGAGGCGACGGATAAAGGGGGGAAGCTGGACCGGAGCTCGCTGCCATGGCCCATGGCCGCAGCGCAGGCTTTTAACTAATACGAGTACAATACTCCATTATCATCATCATCATCTCTCGAAAGATAGGCGCGGTGCGGGTCTGGGGTGAGCGAACCAACCGGTTCATCCGGTTCGGCATGGGACTTTGGAGCGACTGGACGCGGGGCGGGGGTTCCCATCCAACGGCTACGATGGCATCGTTGTACGGCCGAGATTGTGGCGGACCAGGAGCCCTGTCAGCCATGGCTGATGGGAGCCCTATATATATATTTGTCCTCTGGGGATGAATAGTTATTCATCCTCTTGAGCCGGTTTGGACCAATATGGTGGAACCCAACAAGGTTTGACCGCATGAAAAAAACTGAGATAATATAACGATATCTCGTATATTTGTCCATTAATTTTGATAGCAATTAATACCGGCTCCTAACATGGTGCGCATGAACCAGCCATCCATTCTCTCTCCATAATTTAGTTAGTCTCTTAATTACCTTAATTAGCGAAAGCAATTAATTGTCATCGGCCACGAAATGCTCAATGGTGGATCCACATTTTGTGGATCACATTAACTGCACAGAAATTGCATCACGGTGTGACGGTGGCTGCCATTTGACTTGCGACGAGGATGCAGAGTTGCAGACGCGTCCTGCCTCCACCGCTGCCTGCGCCCACGTCGGAGCGTCCCGCTCTATGTCCGGCACCGCCCGCCCGACGTCGGCACCTCTCTGCGCCTCGCCGGTGAAGCCACCGGCGCTTCCTGCCTCCGACGCTGCCCAGCTCCAGCGAGCTACTTCCGGACGCCGTTGACCTCATATCCGGTGAGCCTCGCCGCTTCCATCAACTCCGGTGAACCTCGCCGCTTCCATCTACTCCGGTGAACCTCGCTGCTCTCATCACCCGCGTGTGATCTGAGCAGGCGGCCTCCACCCCGGTGGTGCGGACTTGCTCCCCGGCGGCCGGCGATATTTCTTATGGCGGCCGGCCCGGCATGCGGCGGCGGCGCCACCCACGTCGCCCGCGCGTCCCCCCACGGCGACGGCGCCCTCATCACCCGCGTGTCCCTCGGTGGCGGCGCCGCCCACGTTGCCCGTACGCCCCCGGCGGCGCCGCTGCCCTTGTCGCCCTGGCATGAAGGCAACGGCAGGCTCGACTGCTCCACGGCGAGTCGGCGTATGGCGGCTTCTCCCGCGAGCCAATAGATGGCTACGACATCTTCCCCACCGGAGCGACCCATCCCCGCTGGTTCCTATGTCCACCCGCCGTCGAAGCCACGAACCGCCCGCCCCGATGCCTCCCACGACAGCCGCCGGCGCCGCACGCGCTCGGCCCACGCCAGCGACTCCCTCCCTCCCACCGCCGGCAACTCCGGCGCCCGGACCATGCCTGCACCGTCCCTTTGTTGCTTGTTGTTTGTAATCGGTAGTAACATGTTTGTAAATGATCATAAAATGAAGTAATGGTCGTAAAATTTCGTTAGGGTTGTTTTGTAATTGAATGTAAGCTCTTGTAAATGGTAGTGAACTCATAATAAAAAATTATATACTGCCATATCATTTCTTTTTTGCCATATTAGTACTTACTAATTCAGAGACGTAAACAACAGTAATCAATAATAACAGTAAAGAAGTAAAAATAGTAATCCGTTTGTCAATCAGATTAACAAATTCATATGGTAACAAAACAATTCAAAAATATTTTAATGCGGCAATCAATGCACGAGATCTGGTCTACATGTAAAATCTCGCGATATATCGTCAGTAATAGGTAGTAATAGACCGTAACACATATTAGAACATTAATTGCGAGCCAGTTTGCTCATCAAACTGACTCGTCGGACGAATAGCTATTCATCCCCAGAGTAGGAATAACGGTTCAGTATGTGTGTGTATAGATACTCTTACTTACTCTAACGGTTTTTTCTCTAAATGATTTGAAGCCTTTTCAGACATCGAGCTTAATCTTGGTATAAGAGAAGACTTTTCATTGTTCGACTACATGTAAAGTCACTCATTTCCAATCTAGAAAAATATCTTGATGTCTCTTGCTATCTAACTTCTTGCAATATGGGTAGTGCATATATATGGGTACATTTCTGTTCAAAAGGGAAAATGTTTCTCCGCCATCATCAAGTGTAATGTATTGACTTCGAAAATGCTCACCTTTTTGGTCATTATGTAAACCTGAAACAAAATTACCAGGCTAGAGGTCCTTTGCATCAAACCTTGGGCTAGAGACATTGCTATTGGTTGTTTCTTCCTGATAATTCTATTAGCCTGTCGTTTCTTTGTTCACTGTATACATCCATTGTTATTGTTACTAATCTATAGGTTTTCATGTCTTTAACAATTTGTTCTAATAGCAAGTTCGAAGGAATGATTTGTCTTGCTTAGATTGGAAGTTGTATTGCTTTACAAAAATTGTTCAAGCAGAGGGGGCAAGATGCATTTCAGTTATTTCCTTGCTTATATATCTTTTGCTTTCCTTTGAATTCTAATGTGTTACGTACCATATAGGCTGACCCTATTTATTCAAGGTATGTTTCGCTTTTGCTTTCTTGATTTTCCTTGAAGACAATTGTCTTCGTGTAGTATGGATAATGAATATTGAAAACTTTGTGTCAGCCCGCTTCATTATATTTGTTCAATCAAGTAGCTTACAAGACGATCGAATCATGTTCTATTAAAAAAAACTGAACTGTGCGAAGCGCGCTGCTTGGCGCTAGTGTGTGTGTGTAATTTGCCATTATAAAGTTACGGTTTTGCTCCCTGGCAGTCGCCTGGGCGGCAGCGAAGCCGCCCAGGCAACTTCTCCTGCCAGCAATTTTGGGGGAGGAGGCAGCGAGAGGGGGAGAGAGAAAGGAGGGAGTGCACACCTGCGCCGTCGCCTTCTTCCTCCTCGTCGCGCCGCCATCTTCCTCCTCGCCGGCGTTGTCCTCTCCACCGCGCCGGGTTAGGGTTCGAGGTCGCCACCGGGCTTAGAGGGATGGCCGGAGAGGCGACGGCCCGGCGGCTGGTGGGGGGTGGAGTTAGGGCGGCGGCGGAGGCGGCGACGGCGCCGCCGGAGCCGGGGGAGGGGGTGAAGGCGGTTGGGGCGGCGGTGGCGGGCGGTCAAGGCGCCGGCCGGGTTAGGGTGGGCGGGGCGGCACGGCGGAGGGGGGATTTGGGGGCGGAGCGGCCGGCGGCGA
>SPJY01031644.1:1138998-1208675 GCA_005191435.1 Raddia distichophylla
CGGGTACCTCTCTTTCCATACCCGACCCGAACCCGTCTAAAAAATTTCGGGTATTATCCAAACCCGACCCAAGACCAGACGGTTAAAAAATTTCTTAACCCATTTTCTTACCGCCACGAATCGGGTCAGGTACCCGTCGGATAGTACCCGATCCATTTTCACCTCGGATAATAGGAGGTTTTTGCACCATAAAAAGGTTCCTGCCATAGATACATATAACAATTATATTATTTTTGGAAATTTATAATATTTTTATTAAGAGTAGATCTAAAAAATAAAGCAATCTAATTTCACATATTGGCAACGCATCAATTGCAACGCATGCATTCCGTAGTTTATCCACCTAGCCTACCACGGATTAGAGTTTGCAACGCAAAAATGCGTGGTTACCATATTTTCTGCAACGCATAAAAAAAACGTTGTGAGGTATGCGTTGGCAAAGGGGGTTTCTTCTTGTAGTGCGCAGGCTGCAAGGACTAGCCAACGGGGGGTGGGCCGAGCCGGCTACACACGCACAGGGAACACTCAGCCTATCAGCCAAGCTTATACAACAAGTAAAGATAAAGAAGAATTATATCCCAAATAGGGAAGATATGATTGTAATCCCAGATAACTACGTGTCCGGCAAGAAATGATAGAGATAGGAATTATACCTCGTAACCGATCAGGACTGTATCTTGTAACCCTGCCCCCCACTATATAAGGCGGGCAGGGGATCCTGGTTCGATATGCACATCTCTACGCCCATCCATACACATCCCTTGGTTTGATCATCAGATCACCATCATAATCCCAAAAACACATGATTAAGGTATTACCTCCACCGTGAAGGCCTGAACCTATATAATCCCTTGTCTTGTGTTACCATCGAGTTTGGATCCAGCGTATAACCCCATATATAATCATTGCCGACAACACCCCTGGTTTAACAAACGTCGACAAACTTGCTACTAAGACTGTGGTTAGGGCCTTGGGGGTTTTTTTTAGTTGTAGTGGTGAGATTCATAGTACGTGGTTGTCTTGTTCTTTTTGAAAAAGATATGATTTGAATTTTGGAATATGCTTTTCTTTTCATAGTAGACCCTGTTCGGAAGGTCATTACAAATTCTGGATGCATGTTGCTTTAGTGTAGAATTAAACAGTTGTCCCCTCTTTAGACATATTTGTTAAGGTATCATTTTTTTTCACATTATCTTATCTTCTTATTGTCTAAAGTGCTCCAGAGGTATATGTTGCTTGTACCAAACAGTTCTTATAAGTTTCATCGGAAGGATTTCTTTTACATTTTCAGGAAAAAAATGGTTTTGTTCCAAGCAATTTTGGCAACCGACAAGCTGATAAGCAGGAGTTGGAGTTAACACCTTTTGTCTTGATGCCGTATTCCTTAGGAAGCGCAGACAAGTGGGTTTTGTTGACAATTGTTATACTAAATGACATCACTTTTAAAATAATTGATATACAACTTCAAATAATTCTCCTATACCTTTTCACCTTGCAGCTGTGAGTACTGATTTGGTGGAACACATCCAATGTTGTATATTGCTACAATGTCCTGCTTAGCGTGAGGGGAAGCAAAAAAAAAAAAGTTACTTAGTGAAGTGGGGAATTATTGCCATGTTATAGGCTCGGCATGTTTTGTAGTCCATCTATGTTAGTTTGATTTGATGATTTATTATTGGCCAACAAGGTCAGACATTTTAGTGAAATTGATTTGGTACTCAATTTTGAAGCCATTAAGTTGATATATATGTAATTATGTTATGTGTGATTAATTTGGTATTCTTAGCATCAATTCAAACATCAGTGTGTGTAACTTGACTGATCGAGGATCAGTTCAATATTGAATTTGATCAGTTTGTTAAAGTTATTGCTAAACATTTAATAGTGGGTCGGTTTTTGTTCTTCACATGCTCTCTTGAACTAAAATACTGCTTTCATAAATATGATACGTCTGTATCCTTTAGGCATGACTCAAACTCAGAAATGGCTAAAACACGATGCAGTGTGCTGGTTGAATTTTAAAAACCAGGCCTACAACCTGGTGCAATTGAGTGATGCATTTTTAACCTTCATTTTCAGATTCGACTGCCTGGTGTTGCTCTATCCATACAACCTTATCATTTCTGCAAATCCCAAATAGCCTGCAAAACATCTCTTCTTGTTCTCAACTGGCTTGAAACTAATGCAAATTTTGCTTTGGGTGTGAACAGCAATAGGGTATTGCCAACTTGGTCATTTGTGCTATTGAAGGAGAGTGCATGCTGAATTTGACGGTAACCCTGGAATTAAAATAGAGGAGAGCAACCCTCTGAGTTATTATTTATTGTGGTCTTAGCATGCATTTACCTTTTTTCCTGTTAACCAGCATGTATTCCCGATGATTTATCGCATCATGCAGGGTGCTGAACATTACTACCGATTGTCAACTAGACCACTCAAGTATTAATGGTGTGCTTATGCGCAAAAGAATTACTAGCGGGGTTCTACATAGTACTAATAGCTCAAGGACACAAAGGCAGGCTGACCGAGTTTTGTGTATCAAAATGTTTGTCATTTTTGACTTTTGAACAAACGTTTGACCATTCGTCTTATTCAAAAAATTAGAACAAATATGTAAAAAAAATAAGTCATACTTAAATTATATTTAGTGATAAAACAAGTCACAACAAAATAAATGACATTTACATAATTTTTTTGAATAAGACGAATGTTTCGGGGATAAAATTACGGCCCATTGCCATGGCCCACTCCCTGACGGCCCAACCAAACAGCCTACTAGGGCTTAGCTCCCTAGAAGGTTCAGCTGGCCCATATGCATCCTGCCGAACAGCTTCCTGGCTGGCACGGTGCGTAACGGCCAAGGATTCGTGTTCGAGTCCGACTCGAACAGAGTTCTGCACGGCTACGTGAAGACTCGGACGTGGTTTTCCGGATTGGAACAGACGTCGTGATCCCCAAGAATTGGAGTATACCTTATCTACCTCGGGATGTATTTGGCATGTACTGAGTTCGTTACGATCTCGTAGTTAGCCCGGCCCGATTATCTCTCGGTAGGTCGGTTCCTCAACAATATATAAACCAAGCCCCTACGGCGTGTAGAGGGCATAGGATCTTGCACCTGATCATCGCATCGTCGCATACTACTTCCTGTACACCCATAATCTCGCCGAGACTTGTTCGTCTCGTCGAGTCTCCTCTTGTAATCATCTTTGATATAAAGAAAGGCTGGACGTAGGGCTATTATCTCCCCCGAGAGGCCTGAACCAGGATAAAAACACTTGTCTCCCTGTTGCTCGTTGGTTGCTGTTCGCTCTGTTCGGCGTGTCTCCTATCTCCTCTTCTCAAGAACCTTAGTTGACTTGAGATCGATATCTCAACCGTCGACAGTTGGTGCCGTCCGTGGGGACTTAGTAGATCGAGCATGTCGAACTCCATCAGCGACCAGGGATCTCTTCCTGAGGACTATGACTCAGAAGGACAGGATGTCTCATCCCCTGTCAGATCTGATCGATCCGTTCGATCTCGATCGCTTTCGGTATCTGGGACAGCAGTTTCCGACTATACTCCGGAGATGGCCTCAGATCACACTCCCGTCATTGACGATGACTACGGAACCGACGATCTATACGATGGTCTAGATCTCTCGGATTCCAAGACCATGTCGGTCGATTCTTCATGTGGAGACACAGTGATGACGTCGTCTGGTGCTGTCGACGGTTGGGATATCGACCCAAATCAACCAAGGTTCTTTAAAGTGGAGATAGGATACACGCCGAACAACCACGAACAGCAACGAACAGGAGACAGGGGTTTTTATCCTGGTTCAGGCCTCTCGGGAGAGATAATAGCCCTACGTCCAGCCTTTCTTATATATCAGAGATGAATACAAGAGGTGGCTCGACGAGACGAACAAGTCTCGGCGAGATTATGGGGTACAGGAAGTAATGCGCTATGATCAGGTGTCTATCAGATGCTAAAAGCTAGGTCAAGTCCCGCTTAATGGAGAAGACTTTCCCAGAACAGCGCGGGAAAAACCTGGAGGTCTATGTCGACGACATAGTTGTAAAGAGCAAGTTTGCTCCAGATCATGTAAAAGACCTGGCCGAGACTTTTCGTAATCTCACCAGGCATCGAATAAAATTAAATCCAGAGAAGTGTACCTTTGGTGTTCGGTCTGGAATGTTGCTCGGTTATATTATTGGTTCGCAAGGTATTTCTGCCAACCCTGAAAAAATCGAGGCCATTGAAAATATGAAGGCTCCAACTACCGTAAAGGAAGTACAGAGTCTCACCGGGCGGATGGCTGCTCTAAGCAGGTTTATTTCCCGTCAAGGCGAGCGCGGGCTGCCCTTCTTTAAGGCCCTGCGCAAGCACAATAGCTTCGAGTGGACAGAAGAAGCGGATAGATCCTTCCAGGATCTAAAGCGATACCTGTCCAATCCTCCCGTCTTGACTACCCCGCGATATGGCGAGCAGCTCCTGCTGTATCTAGGTTGCACGCCACAAGCGGTGAGTGCGGTCCTGACGGTCGAAAGGGAAGGCGTACAGCGACCAATTTATTACGTGAGCGAGGTACTTCATGGATCAAAGGAGCGTTACCCTGAGGTCCAGAAGCTGCTCTACGCCTTGCTCATGTCCTCCAGAAAGCTTCGCCACTACTTCCAGGCGCATCAAATACTGGTCCCAACCACGTTCCCTCTGGGCGAAATCCTACGGAACAAGGAATCTAGCGGACGTATAGCTAAGTGGGCAATGGAACTAGCAGAGTTTGATCTGTTATTTGCTGCCCGAACTGCTATTAAGTCACAGGTCCTAGCTGACTTCGTCGCTGAATGGACCTGCCCGCCCAAATCCCAGGAAGCTCCCGAGCAACCTGACGAACCCCCATGGACCATGTTTTTTGATGGCTCACGCACTGGAAACTCGGGGGCTGGTTTTGTTCTCATCTCCCCTCAAGGAGAACAGCTCCAGTATTCTATCCAATTACACTTTGTGGCGACTAACAACGCCGCGGAGTACGAGGCCCTCCTCGCGGGACTACGAGCGTGCAAGTCGCTTGGCGTCCAACGACTGACCGTGAAGGGAGATTCACAGTTGGTCATCAACCAGGTCAACAAGGAGTATCAGTGCTGCGATGACTCAATGGCGCGATACCTGGTTGAAGTGAGGAAGTTGGAGCGGCACTTTCGATTTTTCGAGGTGCTCTTCGTGCCCAGGAAGGACAACTTCTTGGCCGACCAGCTGTCCAAGTATGGATCCTCACGCGAACCTGCTCCGGCAGGGGTGCTCGTCGAGTACCTTTACAAGCCCTCAATCGCGTCTCCGGACGAGGCAACAGAGACAGGTGGTGCTGTCTCCGTTATCGAGCAGGCTGCGGATTGGACAACGCCATTTGTCCGCTATCTTGCAGATGGGACCCTGCCCGACGACGAAGCCGAGCGTTCCCGGCTTATAAGGCGTGCTGCCCCATACAAGCTTATGGGCGGCATCCTTTACCGTCGAGGTGCTCTAGGAGTTCTCTCCAAGTGCATCTCGCAGCAGGAGGGTTTGTTCCTTCTTAGGGACATACACGAGGGTGCCTGTGGCAACCACGCCTCCTTCAGAACTCTGGTCGGCAAAGCGTTTCGCATGGGATATTACTGGCCCACAGCGTTACAAGATGCCCGGGACATCGTGACTAAGTGCAAGGCTTGCCAATTTCACGCCCGGAAGGCACACAAGCCCGCCCAAGAGCTCCAAACAATCCCCCCATCCTGGCCTTTTTCCACATGGGGCTTGGATCTGCTCGGCCCATTCCCTAAGGGGTACAAGGGCTACACACACTTGCTCGTCGCCGTCGATACTTTCACAAAGTGGATTGAGGCAGAGCCTGTGTCTTCTCTTCACGCCAAAACGGCTGTTCGCTTTTTCAAAAGCAACGTGGTCACGCGCTTTGGGATCCCCCACAAGCTGATTACGGATAACGGTACCCAGTTCCGAAGCGAGCTATTCCAGGAATACTGCGAACAGCTGGGTACCAAGGTCTGCTTCGCCTCTGTGGCACATCCACAGAGCAATGGAGCAGTCGTGCGAGCTAACGGACAGATAGTCCAGGGTATCAAACGGCGGGTGTTTGCTGCTCTCAGCGAGCACAACAAAGCCTAGGTTGACGAAGTTCCTTCCGTCCTCTAGGCAGTTCGCACTACGGCCAGCCGGGAAACCGGGGAAACTCCTTTCCAATTGGTCTACGGTGCAGAAGCCATCTTGCCCGTCGAAGTAATACTCAGCTCGCCTCGCACGAGCTCAGTCAACTTGGTTGACTCAGAGCAAGAGCGCCTACTCGAACTCGATCTCCTCGAAGGCACACGCGATCGGGCACAAGTCAGAATGGCGCGCTACCAGCAAGATCTTCGCCGGCACGCTGCCAAATCAGTTCGACCAGGGGTCTTGAAGGCGGGCGACCTCGTTCTGCGCCGTGTCCAGAACCTGTCCAATGCCAACAAGTTAACTCCCCGTTGGGAGGGCCCGTTCATGGTCGTTTCAACTGCTCGCCCGGGGGCTGTTCGCCTGGCTATGGAGGACGAGAGAGAGCTGACCAGCACTTGGAACATCGACCAACTTCATAAGTTCTTTGTGTAGGTCTTTTGTTTTGCTTCGCGCTTTTTGTCGAACTTCGCGCCTTAGTTCGTCCAAATCTCTTGGGCTGCAATGTAAAGTTCAATCCAATCAAAGTGAATGTTCGCGGCCCCCGACAGCCCTTTTCACTCCTTGTCTTTTCAGACTACTCTTTCTCTTTGGTAACACTTGATGGCAACCCAGTCTTGCGAACTCTTGGCTCCGCGCTCTTCAGGGTTCCCTGTCCGTATCTAGTTTCAACGAGTTCCTAAACTCAGAGTTGCGTAACACGGCTACAGTTTGGTACTCCGTGGTAGCAGTCATATTTTTAGCACTCACCTTCAGATCAATAGCAAAAGAGTCCAACTTGATTGAATTTTCTGCTATACCAGCTTGTGTGTTTGGGGCCAAAATGTTCTCATCACCTGCTCTCGTAAGCCCCCTGTGTGGGAGCTGTTTGGTGATGAATCGGCTTTCTTGGCTAATCCTTACGCCATACGGGAGATAGCCGATTCTATCAAAGAGGTCCTTCCTGAGTGGGTAGTTACGCACTTACTTGAATTCGCAAACTTAGGTCTTCAAGTATCGTTTGTACCGGGGGCTAGGGTGTCGCTCTTTTGCTTGTACACCTGTTTGAGTTCACAAACTCAGGTTTTCGCACAGCTGTACAACGGGGGCTGGGAGTTAGGCTGGCGTTCTTTCGGTTTTCCTTAAAACTTTTTAGCGCTGTTTCGCCTTGCTCTTAGTTTCCTGCTCGTTCTTGTCTTTTTGCTGCTCTTTTTTGCAGGTAAAAGGTAAGTCTTTATTGCATTAACAAAAATTTCAGGTACAAGGCCCTTCCAGGTTATAGCCCTACTGCTATTTGGAAGCAAGCTGCTCCTTTAGCTCCTCAATTTCTAACTTGAGGCACACGACTTTCCCCTAGGCTTTGATTCCTTCTCGGGCTTCAGCTCGGAGACGCTCGGTTTCCTCCTTGCTTCGCTTGGCCAGCTCCGTGGCCTCTGCCCGAATGGCTTCGACCTCTTCGGTCTTGGCGCGCAGCTGTTCGGTGAGATCCTCGCTCTGACTAGCTCGCTGCTCGGTGGTCTTGAGCTGCTCGCCCAGCTTCTTGACCCTTCTTTCCGCGGTGCTGGCCCTCACGGCAAGCCCGCGAAGCTCCTCGGCTTCCTCCTGTGATACCCACAGGGTGGAAATCTTCTCCTGAAAAGCCGCGGAAGACTGCCTCTCCTCGGTCAGTTGGGCCTTCAGCTTCTTCACCTTCGCCTTCAGCCGGCTCCGGTTTTGGCCGGTGCAGAGGGCGCCCCCTCGGGCCCCCTCGACCGGAGATGCTCCTGGAAGGCCGCCAGAACAGCGCTCCTTCAGCTGGCTCCGGCTTTCGGCTGGTGCAGGAGGCTCCCCCTCGGGCCCCCTCTTCCGAAGCTGCTCCTGGAAGGCCGCTAGAACAGCGCTGCGTTCGACAGTGACGCCTTCCACGAGGTCATCCATGGTGCCCTTCATGAACTGAAAAAGAGAAGACCAAGTCAGTCGCTTTGGGCAGCTATAGCTCGAGCGGACAAGCTTTGGTTTTAAAGTTTACCTCTCCAAGCCGACGCTCCAGACCGTGGCGCAGGCGATCCTCAAGGCAGTGGGTCACAAAGCCTCGTCTGTTCGGGATGAGACCCGCGCGTCGATCTCTCCGCTTCGTCTCTCTCGTGCGGGCGCGTGCCTGCCTTGGGGCAGTTGCGACGGGCAAAGGAGTGTCGCCCTCGTGCTCCTGCCCTTCTTCTTGCTCTTCTGCCCGTTCGCAAGGAGTCTGGAGTCCAAATCTTTCGAATCCAGCAAAGAGGGGGTCGGATGTTCCGCTCGGCATCGGAACTTCCGATGGGATCCAGTGAGGGTACCGTCGGATGTTCCGACCGGCGTCGGAACTTCCGGTGCTATCCAGCAGGGGGTCCATCGGAACTTCCGTCTGATGTTCCGACGCGACCCAGCCTGTCTCCGATTTTAACCGTGTGGGTCCTGCTCCTTTTATCCCACAGGTTTTACCCTAGCTTTTAACTCTCCTTTTCTCTCTCCTCTTGGGCGGCGACTGCACAGGGGCGGCGGAACTTCCGGTTTGGTTGTGGCGAGGAGCTCCCCCTCGAGCTCTCTTGCTCGGTGTTGCTGCTGGAAGGCTCCCAAGATGGCGCCGCGCTCAATGACAACGCCTTCTTCGAGGTCCTCCATGGTTGCCCACAAGACCTGAATGAGAGAAGAATAAATCTGTCACACTGAGTTGCTCGTAACATAAGCGGGCAATTTTTGGGTTCTTGAAGCCTGTTCTTCAAGTTGTGGCGAAGGCGCTCCCCAAGCCCTTGGGTTGCGAAGCCCTGGCTACTCGGGACGGCCGCAGCACGATGCTCTCCGCACTGTGACTTCTTCCTGCCGGAGCGCGCCCGCTTAGGGGCTCGCCACCTCCCCCTGGTACCTTCGGCCCTAGGAGGGCTGGCGGCCGCGTCTTCCTCACCGCCAAGCTCCTGCACCTCCTCTTCTTCATCCGCCCGAGCACCCTCGGGAAATACCGGCGCCCCTCTGCTCGTAGACGTCGGTGGGGCCGCGGACAGGGCGACTTGCTCTCCCTGCTCGCCGCCATCTCCTTGCTCCCCGGCGGCAGGTCTCTCGTCCTGCTCGCCGGAAGTTGCCGTCGCCACAGGGATGATCTGCCCCTGCGACGAAGTGCCCGGCAGGACCCCCTGCTCGGTCCCGCCTCGGGCAGCCGGCAGAGCCAACACCTTGGCCCCGCTCTTCGTGGTGTTGCGCCTCGCTTCTTCGGCTTCGAGCCGATCGATCACGCCCTTCAGCGTATCGATTTGATCGGCGGAGCTTGTCGGAATCACAACCCACGCTGCCAGCTTGTCCTTGAGGGCAGCCAATCTCGTTGCCCTCGACGCACCGTGTAGGTGCTCGGGCAGCAAAGACTGCTCGATTGCCGCGTCTACATCATCGGAGGCGATCTCCTTCTGGGCAGCTGATGAAAAGGAAATGAGTTAAGTCCTGTGCGGTTCGGTAGAATGTAAGGGTGAGAGTATTGCTGTTACTTACATGCCGCGGGGAGCTTGACCTTCTTCTTTGCTCCATGACGGAGCTTACGACTCTTGCTCGGCGGATCCTCGGCTTCTTGTTCGCCTTGGCCTCCGGGCGCTCGCGGCGACAAACTCAGCTCTCTGCTGAGCTGAGCACTCTTTCTATGCAACGCAAGGAGAGCCTCCTTGCGCGCGACCTCCTCTTCGAGCCTCCTCTGCTCGGCGATCTGTTGCAGCCGTTCCATATGGCCTGGGTGAGCCCGTGCATAGCGCTTAAGCCACAGGGTCATGTTTCGTATCTCCTCGTCGCTTTGCTCGGTGAGGAGGGAGGGACTTGGGCGTTTCCCGCTTGGTTGGCCGCGTGTATGCTTGGCCTGCTCGACACGCTTCTTCGCCGCAGAGGGCTTTAGAGGCGGTTAGCGGCCGCCACGGCACGGCGAGCTCTGCGTCGGCTCGGCGGCCACCTTGGGCTTCACGGCCACCTTGGCCTTGCCCTTCCTCGCTTCCTCCTTGTCGGATCCTGAGAGCTCATCGACGATCCCGCCGATGATCAGCTGCTCGTCCTGCATATTAGGAAGCAAATGTAAGCATGCTATGATCGTATGATTCTAGCAAATCAGATGGAAGTTCTGTATGAGTTACCTCTGATGAGCGGACGAGCACGTTCCTCGGGCACATGTAGGCCACCACGCCGGTGACCTCAGCGTCCTTCCTAGCAGCCTTTAGCATGGCGTCGACCTGCTCGGTCACCCATGCATCCGTAGGTTTCTCTGCCCGAACAGAAGACTTTGTTAGTTCCTGTTCGGATGAATCACCAAAGAAGGGTTAAGCGTTTGAGGAACTTACCCGAACTTTCCCTGGTGATGTCCTCCCAGCCTTCTATCTTATAGAAGGGGTAGGACCTCTTCCGTAGTGGACAGATCCTGTTCGCCACGAAGTCTCGGATAATCTCTCTGCCCGTGAGCCCGAGGCCCACGAGAGAGGCAATCTTCGAAGTTAGGTACCACTCCTCGCTGGTTGGTTCCAGCCGTGGCATCTGTGTTCCCTTTGCCGGCGGTTGCCCGGTGAAGATGAGCTTGCTGTCGCCGCTCCTCTTGGTGTAGAACCACCTCATCCACCACGGCCCCATCGAGTCGAGCAGTGGTGGACAAGGGTACGGCGCGTCGTCGGCGGTTGCCCGGAGCTTGAGGTAGTAGCACCCAAGCCAGGAAGCGGCGGAGCTGCTCCTCATCACTGTGTAGTAGTGGAGGAACAGCCCCACCGGCGGATCAACTCCCAGGTAGCCCTCGCACAGCTGTGCGAAGACGGCCATCTGGAGGAATGAATTGGGGTTGAGGTTTGCGACCTCCAGCCCACTGATGTTCAGGAAGGCCTCCACGAAATCGCTTTCGGGAGACCTCAGCCCAAACATGGCAAACCGCTCGAAGTTGACAAACTCGTCCTCGAACGGCTTCAGCATCTCCTCCTCCCTGGGCAGTCTCTAGCTGTCGGCGTCGATGTGTCCCTCCGACTCTAAGGTCTTCAAATCCTCCTCGGTCATGCTAGTGCCTGAGAATTTGGCCATAGCAATCCCCAGGTTGGACGAGCAGCTTTGGAAGTGGGCTGTGGCTGTTTGATGCTAAGTGTTGTTGGAAAAGGGCTTGGGAAGGAAAGGCGTGCGAGAGCGGAAGTGGTGTGCCGCGGGCGACTTGGTGCCGTTTATAGCCCTGAACCGAGCTACTCTGCAACGGTTTTTACCACAAAACGGCTAGTTTTTACTGCAACGGCTAAGTAAAAACGGTCGCCCGTTCTGTCTACGCAGCGAAAGTTACCGTTAGAATCTGCCAACGGCTACTTCTTCCGATTCCTGTATCGAGGGCTTGGTGCTCTGCTCGGACAGATGTTGTTTCCTGTTCGGTGCAACAGAGTTGCTCGGCACTGGGCGGGTTTATTCGTTTCCGAGCAAGTCTTATTCGGTTGAACCATAACCTGTTTGGTCTTCTGTTGCATGTCCTGGTAGCAGCAAAATTAGCCTCTTTGTGACTTGAGTCTCAAGAGGAAGACCCCACTCTAGTGAGATATTCCACTTGAGTCTCGGGGGCTAGCTGTCGGGGATAAAATCACGGCCCCTTGCCATGGCCCACTCCCTGACGGCCTAATCGAACAGCCTCCTAGGGCCTAGCTCCCTAGAGGGCTTTATACGGCCCATGTGCATCCTGCCGAACAGCCTTCTGGATGGCACGGTGCGTGGCGGCCAAGACTTCGTGTTCGAGTCCGACTCGACCAAGAGTTCTGCACGGCACTCTTGGTCGACCCACAGTCTTCACGTAGCCGTGCAGAACTCTTGGTCGAGTCGGACTCGAACACGAAGTCTTGGCCGCCACGCACCGTGCCATCCAGAAGGCTGTTCGGCAGGATGCACATGGGCCGTATAAAGCCCTCTAGGGAGCTAGGCCCTAGGAGGCTGTTCGATTAGGCCGTCAGGGAGTGGGCCATGGCAAGGGGCCGTGATTTTATCCCCGACACGTTGAGTCTATTAAGATCGGTGTGATCGTGTGTGTTTTGAGTTCGTATTTTGCAGCCCAATCTAGATTAAGGAGGAGTATGTTTGAGTTAATCTAGAATTAGGAGTCGTGTTTAGCTCGTCTTTCCGACTGTGTGGGAAGGAAGGAAGGAAGGAAAGAGGTAGGGTCTGGGTCAGGGTGATTGGCATCGTCGGAGTGGTGCTGGGGATATGGGTAGTTGGCCAACTCATGAGAGATTGGAGGAGACAGAGAGAGTGAGTGATGGTGAGGAAGAAGACCGGGAATTGGAGATCTAGCCATTCAGGGGAGGAAGATGATGATGTGGATGCCATGTCAACATTTTAACAATGAGGTGGCCTCCATGTCCACATTATATGCGACATGAAAGCAAACTCAGCTTTTAACAATAGTTTTAACGGATTTAGGGCAAGCAAACAACATATTGAAAGAGCTAATTGGGACAACACTGCAAATTGAGAGAATCTCGGTGTAACTTGTTGGGAAACCACCTAGGAGGCGGTTCGGCCTGGCCTAAGGCCGACGCCCCTCCTGGTGGGTTCCACGTTGGACCTAGCCTAAATTCTAAGCAACACTATAAAAGAAGAGGTAGAGTCCCATGTTGTAGATCAGATCTGAGAATTAATAAAGAGAAGCTCCACCCTATATCTCTGTGTCCTCAGTGTTCTTAATCTTTCTCTCTGATTGATTGACCACGTTTATATATCGGACTACATCTGGTAGCGAGGTTTCTTAACACGTTATCAGCGTGCTCGCTCCTTGACGTGTCAATCAATCCACGAGGAAGAACGATCTACATCCACATCAACCACGAAGGTATTGTTTTGCGCATCGATCACCTAGTAGATTGCAATCTGTGCTTGTTTTCATTGCAGATCAACAATTCTTGTGCGTTTTTCCTAGTAGACTGAAAAATTTTTGCAATAAAATTTAGTAGATTAGAATTTTGCGAGCCTTGTACAAATCAATCTAGTAGATTGATTTCCCCACTGCCGCACGCAGCGGCCACCTCCACCACCGCCTCCCGGCCCCGGACGCCGGCGACGCCGCACCGGCCGGGCTGCGTGTGATGACCCAAATATTTATCACAAGCTAAAAGTCTGTCAAGACCATTAATTAATGATAACTACGATGATCTGGATGTATTGCTCCAACAATCAACCAAGGAGGATGACATTTTAGAGTATACATCAAAACAGAGTGTTACAGCAGAACAACCATTAGAGGCTAACATACATTCATTGCATACAGCAACCACGCAGGTCTGTCAACGATTGTTACAAGCTAACAGTCACATTAAGGTACAACTCAGAGTTTTAAAGTAAGCCCAATACCATAGCTGTACAATAGGAGTAAACAAGCTAGCAGATAACTAAAATACCCGTTATTATGACATTGCCTATATGAACGTCGTCTACTCGCTATTCTCGTATACGTAGTAACCCTCAAGGTCCTCCTTCCCCTCTGGGTAACCCTTAGCCCTCGCAGCTGCGACGTAGTCACCAAATTCCTCTCCATAGCTAGGATCTAACAAGGGTATAAATACAAGAGTGAATACACAGTATTCAGCAAGTATAGGTAGCAAAAATGCAAGATGTATCATTCCGTAGCCTTCCCAAGATTTCAATGCCAACCAAGACACTTAGAAAAATAATTTATTTGGAATAATTGATTCGTTTTAAATTTTAAATACTACTATCACTCGAGTATGAGAATGGATATGAATTCCGTAGTCCCCACTCAGACGGCATGATATCATGATTCAACCATGCGCAGGTGTATACCACTTTACCCATAGCTGCTCCAATTACATTGAAGCTCAGAGTGTTTACATCTAATTGGTATGTACATCTCCAACCCAGTAGATTAAAAGCCGTGGCGGTTCCCAACCATCCATCCAACTTTTGAACTCACTGTTGATGCCCTTGCCCTCGGTAGCAAACATCGCTGATGTAATATATCGTCCTAGGTTGGCCATCAATCGATGTCTTCCAGATGGGTGGGAACATGTGCAAACTTGCCACACTTCGCCTCTTAGTTATCTAAAATATGCAATGTGCAGAATGTACACCCTTATCGATTAACCTTCTCTGATTATCTCGTAAAACCATGGTCGATATGTTTGATACGGCTCATTGCTCAAATGATAGACTAATTACCTTATATAATATTACCAGTGCATGGCATCGCCATCACACCTCTAACTTTAAGTGATCCCATCACCCTGGATGGAACTCACTACTCTCATTTCAGCAATCCACACTTATTTATAAATACAAGATTTGAATGCAGCTACTAGAGGTGACAATATTTCCAAAATAATTGTGTAATTAAAATATTCCAATCGACATGATCAAAAGATAACTTGCCTTGATATGAATAATAAATCTCGGCTGCCTCTTCACTATCACGAGGATAAACCTCCGCTTGATTTAACGTGTTCCATGAAATTGCACAATTTGCTAAGTTTACCTACAACTTAATATATACACAGTAAATGAAATTTAATTATTGCTCCCACCGCTCACTGATGATTTATCGTATGGTTTTTAAATAAAATCTACTTTCTAGAGGAACTAAATCATTTTAGTGCTCTCATAAGGAATGATTCATTTAGATGTAAAACTCTGCATTTAGGTTTATTTTCTCCCTAGTGTTCACTGCCTAAAACCCTTTGTTTTTCTTTTATATCCACTACTCAGCAGCTTCTACTTCTAACTCTGCCCTTTTATTTTCTTCCTGTGGTCTTCTCTAAGTGCTACATGCAGCAGCTCATAACAGCAAAGCAGCAACATATGGCTAGCAGCAATTGCTGCGATTAACAGTGCAACGGTTAGCTGCAGCATTAACAGTGCGGCGGCTAGCTGCAGCGGCAGCAAGCAGCGACATGCAACAGCGAGCAGCAGCAAGAGCAACGGCGAGCAGCAGCAACGCATATCAGCAGCCAGCGGCGGCGGCGACCTGCTGCAATCGCGGCGGCGACACCAAGGCATTTCTTTGCTCCCCTCTTCCACTAAACTCTGATTTAGCCCTTGATTTTCCCTATGCATTTAGTTAATTTTCTTTAGATCTCCACCAGTGGTTTTGGGGGAAGATAACATACGCATGTGTAGATCTAATTAGAGGCTATGGATGCAAGGTTTCTAAGTAACTACTGCAAGATTTAGTTTAGAAATTAATGGATGCAAACCTATTATGCAGGATTTGAGAGGAGAAATCTCTGTTAGAACCTGGGTTTGGGGATTGGCTACGAGGAACTACAGATCAGAATTTGGCAGGAGCCTTGACTCAATGAATGGAACCGGCCAGCCTCCTCCTCGCGCGTGCGCCCGGGCTCTCGGTGGTGGCCTTCCTCACCTAGCCCCTGGTGGCCTTCGGCTCCCTCAGTCCCCAGTCACCATGACGGTCAGTGGTGTGGAGATGGATGGATTGCGGAAGATGAAAGTGAGATGTGGTGGAAATGAGCTGAAAAAAAAAACATGGGATGCGAATGGGGATTTTTCCCTTGGACACTACTTGTCCAAAAAGCTACAGTGCTAGGTGATGAGCTGGCTGAGAGTATGGTTACAGGTGTCTAGGGTTTTCTGCACTCTGCAGCTATACTGGTATATGAGCTAAGTACAAAGATAAAATGGATACAAATGCTAAAGACGGGCAGTACCTGAGTAAGGCATTGGACAGAGTGTCAAATTAAAGAATCTGGCTATGTCCTCAAATCAGGCTTACATAGGTCATTTTAAAATATTGATTAAGTTGTAATTTATTTCTTTTCCTAAATGTTCCTATAGTTGAACCTCATGTATATGAGATAATGACTTATGAGATATGGATGAATACTAAAATAATATAATCATGCAGATGGATTTGAAAGAAAAATTCGTTTTTCAAGCTTAATGACCGAGTTATAAAAGTTACACCTAGCAGATGCATATAAATCGGTGTGCCTCTAGTTTTTTTTAGAATTTACTTTTGATTAGTTTTAGTTTTCTAATAAAAAAATCTCTTTTCTAATTAAACAACTTTATATTATCACCAAGATAAAGGTTATGACAATCGGGTTGTTTCACCGCGCCCGCACACGCCGCCACCGCCGCCGGTGGCGCCACACTGGCCAGCCCGCGACCGCACGTCGCCGGGCGGTTCGGCCTGGCCTAGGGCTGGCGCCCCTCTTGGCGAGTCCCACGCTGGACCTAGCCTAAATCCTAAGCAACAATATAAAAGAAGAGGTGGAGCCCTATATTGTAGATCAGATCTGAGAATTAATAAAGAGAAACTCCACCCTATATCACTGTTTCCTCAGCGTTTTTAATCCTTCTCTGTAATTGATCATGTTTATATCTCGGACTACACAAGGTAGCGAGGTTTCTTTTAACATAACTTTCTTATCCCCATCCGCTCCGCTAGCTCGTTCCCCGCTCCCACGACCCACGCGGCGAATTTTAAGCCCTTTTGGACGGTCACCCGCTGGATCTGCCGGTTTTGCATTGCAGGTTGCAGACGTGCAGTTGCCTGTCCTTTTGGGGGGAGGAAAACGGCTTTGCGCTTGCAGCGCCCCACCCATCCATCGGCTGCTGTGCTCTGCCCGGTGTCCACTCTCGAGCCTTTGCTGCCATCAAAGTATGCACACATATATACGGGGCCTTAACGTATCATTAAATTTCTTGCACCGATTAGTTTATCTCGAAACATTTAAACCGATAGAAAAAACGGATGATATATTAATTTTAATATTCCTTCTCACCTTTAGATTTCTCCAAGCCTTACATGTGAACTTAATATATTGCAAGATTCTTTTAATTGTTGCCCAATGTGAAGATTTTGGAGGATGGAAATATTGATAATCTTTATTTACCGCATGAGATATATTTGGTCGGGTCAAGTTACATACTGCAACGCTCCAAATGTACTACTATACTTAGTGGCATCTTATATTGATAGATCTTCTCCTTCAAACTTAGACAACTTCTCCGTCACTAACATCGGTGTAGTTATCGGTTTACAAACCTTCATGCTAATTCTTCCAAAGACATATGTGGCGTACTTGGCTTGTGATAACACCAAATCACCATCACGTTGTTGTCCACAAAGGTATGGAGGCGGTTGCGCCTTCCAAAAGAAGTAGTTGTCACAAGTCAATCAAAGTTATCAAGGTGACCGAAATTGGGAGCAGCAGCCGCAGCAGCAACGTTCGTCGAAGGTGGATTTTCCATCGGATGGAATGAAGAGATAGTTCTAATACTATGTAAATTGCATGCACCATTTGGTTCATTAAAAGTTATAAATTGACGAGGAAAGACAGATAATATATTTATTTCAACACAATGTATCCTTTTTTCTGCCCTTCCTTTCTCGTGCATCGGCAGCTTAACCAAATAACCAGTCAACACAACTCAGGAATCGAAGACGACTGTTTTCTTGGTTCGTTCGTCCCAGTCAATTGAGTAGGCAGCGTCAGGTTGCCCAGCCACTGATTGCCTCTTTATATCTTTATCTGTCCACGCATGGCAATTTTGTCTTCTTTTTAAATTTTTGGTGTATTGATAAGTACGGACTTAGACCGATAAGACCTGCCTAAGCTAATGATAAGGATTCAAAAGCTCGCATCTCGTGGAATTTAAGGCTGTGTTCTTTTAGACCGTTCTTGAATGTTTGACTTGAGATTCGAATTTTGAGAGCTAATTCAAAGCTCTCGAGAGCCAACACATGAATTCAAAGCTAATTAATGATTGAATTTCGAGAGCTTCTCGAAATAATCTTGAGATTCAGATCCATTTCGTTTGACTTGCTTTTTAAAACGTTAAGATCCATATTCGAGACAACGAAAAAACAGACTAAAAAACTTAAAGCATATATATTTTCAAAACGTACATAAGTCGTTAAACTGTTAAGTCGTTAAGTAACCATTACTCTTTCTCCTTCCCTAACCAATGCAGATGGTCTTTCAACAGCGGCCAGACACCTGATTAAACCTTGGGCAAATCTAATATCAACCATACGTTACCACTTACCACATCGGGTGCCGACACCAATGCAGAATTGCAGATGGTCTTTCAACAGTGGCCAGACACCTGATTAAACCTTGGGCAAATCTAATATCAACCATACGTTACCACTTACCACAACTGAACAAATATACTAAAAACACTTCAAACCAAATGGAAACTAATCGTATTAAGAATTGCATTATAGTGTATGTAAAGCATTTGCAATGGATCTAGGCTTTATATTAGATAATATCGTGCAACTGGCCATTGTATGTTCATGTGCTACAACTGTTGTCCCTTCTTAGTTATGCACATAATAATATTATAAACTTTTTAACATTGGTCGTTCTTTTTTAAATGAACCACATTTCTATTTAAAACTGAATGAAAAAAAGAAAAAATAAAGTAACCATAAAAGTTGTCGTGCGCTGGGATTCGAGCTAGGGACCTTGCAAGTTGCAGCACGGACCCTACCAACCGAGCACAGCAAATGCATATTTTAGTATTTATTTGTAGTTTTGTACTCAAATGTGCAAGTGAAATTGAAAAACTCTTGGATATGATTTTTTTTAAAAAAAAATAATAATGGTACCCTTCTTCACAAAACAAGAACACCAAAAAAAGAAAATATAGAAAACTACTCAAATTTTTCAAGTTTATAGCAAGCGAAATATGAAGTTATATAAATCTAGAATTTTGAATCCTAACGAAGCTAACATGGATAACATAAAAAGATAGGAAGCTACCAATACGATGGCACATAAGGTTAGGCCGACAAAGCAATGGCATGAGAGGGATTATAAGGCTATAATAAAAAAAAATAACAATAAAGCTAAATTTTTAGATAAAACAGCATATCAGAATAAAAGATTAAATTAGAAATAAACAAAAATTATAGAGCTTACAATGGCCAATATAACTAAATATCTAAAAAACATATAACTAGACTATATTTGTGGCATATACTATATTTTTTACATGTGTAAAATGTCTTTAAAATGTTCAACACAAACCAATCAAAGAAAAAAGAGCAAAATGCACATCATTAGTTATACATGATCTAGATTACATCGGTGTAGGTCTTACAAGACTAGAGTCATTATTGTGTTTTATGATTAGACATAGATTATGGCATTGTTTGTTTCAGCTGAAAGTTGCTAAAAATTTTAATCTGAAAAATTTGTGACTACTTGAAAGATGTCTTAAAGAGTTTAAAATATTATGAAAAAAAATTAATAACTCGAAAAGAAATATTTAAAACCACACAAAAATGACAACAAAGTATTACATCCTTTGACTTATACAAAAATAACAAATTTTAATTTAATTTAATTTAATAGAACAAACAAGGCCAAAATTAGTTACCATGGTCAATATTGTGTTTGGTTGATTGGTCGGATGAGATGGGGTTGTTTGTGATTCATTTGTTTGGTAGTAGGATGGAAGGAGCGTTTCACCGTATATGTGTTTGGTTAGTGTATGTGGGGGAGATGAAATGACATTGAACGGTTTAGATTTAGGGAGATATTCTCTATTTATTTATGGTGTACATCATGAGTCTAGCATTTTGCTCGAACAAAACAGTTCCGTACAAACTCTTGTTCCACCTTATTTCATCCCGTCTTGTACCACCAACAAAACACACATGCACAACTATGTTGACAGGGCCTCAAATTTGCTTACCTTTGAAACTCGTCCTGTGAAACTACACTAGTCCCTGGACCAGTACACTAATGCCTCACATTACATAGCTAGATCATCATATATAATACCAAACGAAATATATTACAGAATGCAAATATTAACCAATTTATGGTACTTAACAACAAGAAGTCTTGAAGACGTTCATATTACAACAAAATGATGTTTTCTGGCGGAAGCTACGTCATGATTTTATACGAGGATCCTAGACTATGTTCCAATCCGATTTTAAGTATTTGAATTTGAATTTCCCCCAATTTGACTGAATTTTGAAATTTGGCTCCAATTTTTGGGTGTTACATATGTATCCAAAGTAAATTCAAATTTAGTTATGCAAATGTGTGGCGCACCTCTCGCTGGTCGAAACTGATTCAACCTTACAGATTTGTTAATTCCCCTGATCTTCGGGCATGCATGCATGGACTAGCATCTGTTCCAACGTTGCTTAAAGAAAGTATCGTCTTAGCATGTGCATATAGGAGTTAGAGTTGCATCCCTGTCCTTTTAGGCTGGGCACCCCAGCGGTTGACCACATGCAACTGCAATCATCAGCGATTTCTCTTTTGAAGGAAAGAAATCGTCAGTGATTTCAGTGAAACCATAGCAGCCCATGATGATTACACTTGTCATTCTTTCCGGCGCTGGGAGCATCGTATATCGTATTCATTCTACGATCCCACTGAGGTAGTGAGCTGGCCCCATGGCGACCTGACAAGTGACAAGGACGGCCAATTGACGCCAAATATGAACACAGGGCGTCCCGTTTTCTTGACCTTTTTTGAGTGGTTCCACACGGGAGCACGATGATTATCAGTCTCTCGATCGATTAGGGCTTCGCAAGCCGTAATAAAACGTGTAGGAATAAAGTCTTTATCGTTATAGTGTAAAGTGTGAAGATAATAAAACATGTAGGAATAAATTCTTTATCTTAGAATGCAGTGTAAAGTGTGAAAAAATTTAGAGAGATTAATAAAATGTGTTATAAATAGTATTATATAGTATACATTTAGGCCATGTTTGTTTGAGTGTCCAGTTCTAGGTTTAGAAGACAGAAACTCAAACAAACAGTCAGCTTTTCAAATCCTCTTCCAAGAAGTCAAAAACCTCCAAAAACCCAAATTTAACTGTGATTTGAGAAGTATTTTTTTGTGGCTTTTTTCAGAAGCAATTTTTAGAGAAGTTATAGCTCAAACAAACATGGCCTTAGGCCTTCTTTTCGCTTGAATTAAATTAAATTAAATGAAAATTGTCATCTAAAAGACCAAATGATGTAAGTACTTTGTACTTTTTTTGTGTGGCTTTAAATAGTGAGTATTAGAGCTTCTAAAATAATTTATATATTTTTTTGAACTTTTCAAAAGGTATCACGAAAAATCACAACTTTAATAGGCTAACTTGGCCGTCACAACACACCACCACTGCACATCTGCATTTATGAAGCTGACAGCGAAAGGCGTTGCGACGCAGGGATCAATTCATTCGTACGGACGCGAGGGGGTGACACCTGAAAGAGCATTGCTACGTGCATAGATGTAGCGCATCAGAATAAATGGATTCAATCAGCCAGAGGTTTAAAGCCACCTTCTGTGGCAGTTACTTCTGTACAGTTTAACTATAACGCAAAAAACGAACAAGTTTACAAGACAATGTAGAATGGCATGATCATCTGCTATCGATCAGCACGGTGAAGGATGCCATAGCAAGGATGTAAAGAGCTCATCAGTTCAACACCAAGATTGCTCGTTTGCTACATTACCCGGACACGCTTGCAACTTGGACTTGCAGCGTCTCTCACCCCTTTGGCTGTCACTGCATATGGCGCTGAAGCTACCGGAAGTGAAGGAGACTTGTCGAGGTATGCATATCGCTCGCTCCCTTTCCAGTGCAGAATCAGTCGGTTTGTGCATGAGTGGGACCAGCTGTCGCCTGCATTGTCCTCGTTTATTAGAATCAATGGTTTGCTAATTCATACAAATATTCAGGAAGGAATAGCATGTCGCAGAACTAGGAAAGGAACCAAAAGTCCATATATCCACCCAACTCCGCTGGAAATCTAGTAGTTATTACCATGACACTTGGAGGCCATCGGAATAACCATATTTTCTAGCAACTCATTTGCACATAACCTACAATAGGCAATAGCTGTTTCTTACTAAAGAATGGAGCCAAGAGCCACTTGCCGTCATATTGTTCAAAGAACAAACATAAAGAAGCAAAGGAACAAATCTAGACTTAAAATTCCAATGGATATACAAGCATGATAACAGATTATCACTCATTTTCGAAAAAGATAATTGATCATCACAGAGGTACGAAATGCAGATGTAGGCAGTTGTCAGATCTTAGCAAATGCAGCTTTCCTCAAGTGGAATTACATGTGTGCTTCATGCAGTACAGAAGGCAAGGTGTAGAAAATCACAGGAATAGGAAAATAGCTTTGTTTATTTGTGTAGTATTATTGAAGAACAACAGAAATCATAAGAGCATGATAGTGATTGAGCTTGAAATAGAGTTTACAGTACTATGAATAGGAACTGACCTAGAGCAAGAGTTAATTGAAATGCTCCTTCCGTAAATTTAGTAGTGACTTGGTTCAACAAGACAACCTGCTCAAAGAAATAAGATAGTAAGTAATAAGCCTCATTGAGTAGAGCATTCATAATTTAGTTATCATTGAGCTGTTTCTAATAAATGGACAAAATGAACAAGATGGGATAAAACAGTATGAACAAAACAGATAATGAAAGCAAAGATAATGAGAAAAACAGCTGTGCAATGGGCAAATGATGAAAAGGACAGCAACTATGCTCTACAAGCAAGTCATGCCCCATGTGTCAATAGTAGAGTTTCACCCAAAGAATAATATGGTCCTTCAACCATTCATGTCCACAGACAAAATCCCATTTACTGCTGCAGAATAGACCTGATTTAAGGTACAGGTGTAACGTAGCTCGCAAATCTCAATTCGACTAGCAGAATCTCACTAATTTACTCAAAGTTGTTTTGTAGCATTCAGTCAGAGACAATATTTATATCATTTTGCACAAATTATAATGGCATAATTTTTGCTAATATTTGAGTATGTCCAAAAGAAAAGATACAAGAGGTTTCCTAAAAAAATACAAGAGGTAGATGACCAGATGACATAATAGCATCATATATATTACAGAAGTTGGATAACGTATACACAGACATCTGTTCTACAAAACTAGTCCTGATAGTTGTTCCTCCATCACCTTTTTTTATATACAAAAAAGCAGGGGTTCCAGGCTTCCAGCATGTTACATGTAAAAGAGAATACAATTTGACAACTTACCGCCAAGTTATGTGTCTTTGCTAGTTTCATCAGCTTCAGTGATAATCCGCTGAGCAATCTGGTCCTCAGTGCTAGATCATCAAAATCTTGTCGAAAGTGGAAAGTGACACTATCAATAATAACTATCCGCACCTGCAGAAAAACAAAAGACTTTACTTTGAAAAGTACTAGGCAATTAAGGTTCCATTGTGAAAATTAAAATACTTAGAATGCAAATATTCTTCTGATAAAAAGACTTTTTGACAAAATTAAAAAAGGACAATTCAGGTAATTAAACGTGAGACACTGAGGCTCAATAGCTCAAGAGGATTACATCTTTATGCTCCCCGAGGAACTTCTCCAGATAGTTTATAACTGCAATTTGTTCAGTGTAGCTGCATATTCGGAAGTAGTAGATGTCTGCCAGGAAATGCTCAGGCTGTAGTTTTCCTTGTCCTAATGAAGCCTTGTCATGGCTGTGTGGAAAATACTCCAGTATGTCACTGACACATCCTTCAGCGATTTGGTAGGCACGTTCAACCATGAAACTGCCCTCTGTATCTGAAAAATCAAAGGCAATTATTTCAAGACTTTTTCACTGGCACACAAAAGGCGCATATTTTCCATGAACCTATTTACCTATATAAACTGCTTTTGCACCAAGGCCACCATATTCCCCTGGAATTTGGACATTGATTGCTAGTTGAATCCTGACAAAAGTGAACATTTTATTAAGGTAATCTTCTTCCAGACTTGCAATCAATAGCAGGTGAAGCATACCCCAGTTGAGTTTTACCGATTCCTGGAACACCACCTGAATAAAATTACTAGTGCTGATTAGGCCAATCAATTTAGATACATCAATGGATGAATTTTCCTTTTTTGCCAAACAACTCAATAGAGAGAACTGAAGGCATTATCATATGCTCATATGCCCAGACACAGCCAGACTGGAAGAAATAACTCACTAGTCAGCTATGAGTTAAAAGGTCAACTCACCTATCTCAGTAACTTCTTTACAGTGAATCCCTCCACCAAGTATGTTGTTAAGGTCACCAGAACCAGTAGTGATGTGTTTCTGTGATTGCTCGTCAGATAGCATATCCCATGCATTTTGGGCTCCTGTAATGCATTAACATGAGCGAAATTGTACTATTGTGATCTGTCACATCATCAAGGGTCTCTAAAATATCAAAAAGATTATTTCAAGCCAGCACTGCTGCTTCATAGATAAATCAGCAAATCGAAAAAAATCATTACAGATGCAAAATCACAAACATGTTCTTGTAAACAAAGGATACCAGTGCTTGTTTCAGTGCCTCCTCATCTAAACTTCAGGAAAGAACAACTTTACAGAATGGTACTTGTAGATTGCCAAGTAAATGTTGCAAGCCCTAAATACATATAACAACACGTATAGCATACATTTCTTCTAGGCTTCTCCAAGTTTATTTCTAAGCACTCAGGTCCTTCACTGAACATTCAAGAGTGTAATTCATGAGATCCAAGGTAGCTGATCCTTTTTCAACTTTCAATTTTGGAAGAGGATAACCTACCACTAGTTTTTTTAAAACAAACCAGGAAAATGCATTTCATTTTTAAAGAAGAGGTTAAGGCCTTGTTTGTTTCAGATTAAAGTTGAGTTGAGTTTTGCTGTAGCAAATTTGTGACCCCCTCGAATGGCATTTTAAAAATTTTAAAAAAATATGAAAAAATTATTTTACGAACTCTAAGAAGAACCGTTTGAAACCGCACAAAAATGACTACAAAATATTACACCATTTGGCTTATACAAAAATGAAAAATTCTCATTTAATTTAATTTAATCTGAAACAAACAGGGACTAAATAAAGGCCAAAGGAAGAATTTATAAAGAAGTTTTCTCCCCCTAAATTAAGTACCGGTCTAGATCGTAAAGCACTCACATTGGGATTACCCAATGCCCCTAATGCCTGATAACAAGGGACCTCTCCCTCATCCCAAAACCTCAGCTACA
The DNA here is from genome assembly GCA_005191435.1 of Raddia distichophylla. Classification (NCBI taxonomy): domain Eukaryota; kingdom Viridiplantae; phylum Streptophyta; class Magnoliopsida; order Poales; family Poaceae; genus Raddia; species Raddia distichophylla. The sequence goes on from SPJY01031644.1 coordinate 1,164,132, forward strand.
ACCACATGCATACTATACTATTAAATATCGCTTGTAAACTCCCTCTGTGGCCTAGTCTACGCATCCCACCTTAATGGGAGCGCATTCTTCATCAATATTGTATACGTACCTTGGTTGCTGACAAACCTGTCCATTCTAATTACTACAATACTATTACACACCATATTACTGTGACCATGCTGTTCTAAAGTTCCTTTGATATCGCCGTAAGAAACAGTGAGAACAGACAGATGGAGATGGCTAATAGAAACAAATAGCTATTGAATCAGAAGAATGGTTAGGCAGAAGCGTCAATGGACAGAAACAAGATCCATGCAATGTCCATTTCTGTTCACTGTTCTCTCCGCTTCGTACAGTTTCAGCTTACCAAAAATCGAGGACGACTTTTCTTGAAGAATGGGAGGATGATACAGCCATGATAGCAAGGTTCAAGAGCTCGCTGCCTAAACAGTGAACTAATAAGCGGTCTGCCTAGTCTAGAGAAGGATCGAGAGAAGGATAGTCACAGGCACACACACTGGCTGGCCGAGAGCAGAAAGGGGAGGGGAGCTGGGAGCATCGGCGAGTAAAGGAGTGGGGAGGGGCGGAGAGCAAAGGAGAGGGGAGGGAGCAGAACACCAGCGGCAAGCAAATGAGAGGGGAGGGGCGGACCAACGGCGAGCAAGGATGGCATGCAGGAGCGGAGCGTGTAGCGGCGGCCGGATGGAAGTAGCAGTGAGCAGATGAGGTACCTGTCGCTGACGCCGGTTGTCCGGTGGAGCTCGGCGGAGGCAAGCGGTGTCCGTGGTCCAGATGGGGGAGGAAACCGGTGGCGGCGGTGGAGCACGGTGGAGGGACGGCCGCCGCCGGCGGCGGCGGCGGCGGCTCTCCAATCCCCATACAGCGTTCTCTGGATCACCAACCCGAACGGCTCATGGGCCGCTCCCCTTATATTCACTGATTACTCAGGTGGGCCGAGTAACGAGCCGATTATGGCCGAGGCCTTTTTTTTCTTTTCAGCTAATATTAAACTAAGTTAAGGCTGTTATTTTCAACTCAACAGCTTAACGAACTATCTATGTTTTGAAAAGACATATGCTTTGGTTCTTTTACTGTGCTTTTTCGCTGTTTTGAAAACTAAGGTAGGTCCTAACACTTTTAAAATCAAGTTAAATGAAATGGATCCGAATCTCAAGACTATCGCAAGAAACTCTCGAAATTTAGTCATTTCAACCGTTCTGCTGTTAGATTAGCCAAAAGAACAGATCCTAAATTCAATTAAATTATTTAGATTGCCATTTTTTACGAGCCGAACGATGTAGTGCCTTATAGTTATGTTTATGAGGCTTTAAATGGTTTTTCTTATAATTTCTAATATACTCGCTCCGTTCTTTTTTGTTTGACGCCTTTGACTTTTGGACACGCCTTTGACCATTCGTCTTTTTTAAAAAAATTATGTAAATATCATTTATTTTGTTATGATTCGTTTTATCAATAAAGGTACTTTAACCATGACTTTTTTGCATGTTTGCATTAAATTTTTGAATAAGACGAGTGAGAAAATACGTATACAAAAGTCGAAGGCGTTAAACAAAAGAAATAGGGGGAGTGACTTTTTTATAATTATTAATATTTTTCAAAACTTTTCTCGAGGGGTCGGCTTTTTCGTATTAAAATTTTCAGCTACTTTCGACAAAAAAAAAAAAACAAGGCCCAAATCTCCTCGTTAAGCCACCGGCTACCGAGTAGACGGCGAGTACTTGCAGAGTTATACCAAGTTTTAGAATCATGATGGTTGGTTCTTTATTTTGTTCACACATTCATGCCAAAGATTCACAAAACTCGATAAAGGGTTAATAACAAGTGCTCGTGCTAAACAATTAAACTAACAAGTTAACTCGCTCCTTAAATAAAGTTATTTTAGATATGAGAATCAGCTGCTATTTAATGCATATACTTTAACCATTCTCAGGTATGAAGACACTGTAAGGAAGGATGTGTGAACACCTATAATCGGCTACTTTCGACAGAAAAAAGGCCCAAATCTCCTGGCTAAGCCACCGGCTAACGAGTAGACGGCGAGCACTTGCAGAGTTATACCAAGTTTTAGGCCCTGTTCTTTTGAGCTGATCTGAACGGCTGAACGGTTGAAATGATTGAACTTCGAGAGCTTCTCGAGATTCGAATACATTTTGTTTGACTTGCTTTTTAAAGCGTTAGAACCCATCTTCAAAACAACGAAAAAACAGACTAAAAAAACTCAAAACATATGTGTTTTCAAAGCGTAGATAAGTCGTTAAGCTGTTAAGACGTTAAGCTGTTAAGCTGAAAAGAGCCGGGTAGAATCATGATGGTTGGTTCTTTATTTTGTTCACACGTTGATGCCAAAGATTCACAAAACTCGATAAAGGGTTAATAACAAGTGCTCGTGCTAAGATCATCTCCAATGGTTATAGCCAACCGCTGGCTATAATAGTTATGTGGCACATCCACCTCAGCTAAAAGCCAGCATTCTTCAACAGTCTGGCTAGCACATGTAACATGGGTCCCACAGGATATTAATTTCTTTCTACTCCACCCTTCTCCTTCATCGTCTTCCCGTCGGCATCACCTCCACCCCGCAGCGGCCTCCCCTTCACCTCATCGGGCTGTGGCGGGCCTCCCCTCCCCTCCATCTTGCCTGCACCGCGGTAGCCTCCCCACCCCTCACCTCCAACCCTCCAGGCCGGTGAGCGAGACAACGCACCGTGGCTCTTCTCCGCGGCGACGACGACGATGTGGGCTCGGATCCGGCGGCGGCGACGATGGCGCGGCGTTGGCTCGGATCCGGCGGCTTCGGCGACGGCGGCGTGGCGCCGGCACGGATCCGGCGGCGTCGGTGGCGATGGCGCGGCGCGGGCTCGGCGCGGATCGGATCCGGCGGCGGCGGCGACGACGGCAAGGCGCGGGCTCGAATCTGGCGGCGGCGGCGGCGACGGCAAGGCGCGGGCTCGGATCCGGCAACGGCGGCGACTCCGGCTGTGGTGCAGTGGAGAGAGAGAGAGTGAGAGCGCTAGAGCAGTTTCATCGGGTGTGATGCTAGCGCCCGGCGCTTGGGGTAGCGCCGGCGCTAGCTCTGGGCTCTTCCTCTCTCTGCCACATAAGCGCAAAATCCTACGTGGAGGGCTTATAGCCAGCTGAGTCAGCCTCATTGGAGATGCTCTAAACAATTAAACTAACAAGTTAACTCGCTCCTTAAATAGAGTTATTTTAGATATGAGAATCAGCTGCTATTTAATGGATATACTTTAACCATTCTCAGGTACGAAGACACCGTAAGGAAGGATGTGTGAACACCTAACAGAAGACCTAGAGAAGCAAAGAAAAGTAAACGAGCAAGGCGTGAATGCAAAAGTGTTTAATTCGGTATTCGGTGTTCCACTTGGGCGTAGGAGATGTTTCCGGACTTTGTTTAGGATGTTTGATCACAGCATTAAAAGATTAGCTAATAATCTTATCAGTGAATCTAGTCCCATCATAAAATTCATCATGAACGGTGTCTAGATCTTGTCTCCAACTTTCATCCTACCGAACTCTTCATGTATTGTGCCAAACTTAATGGGACAGCTGGTCAATGCAGTGCGCAAATTTTTATTGGCAGAGCCTCACTTCCTCTCGTCTCTTACATACTGGAGGCACCCACTCGGCCTTGTTTGTTTCAGATTAATGTTAAGTTGCGTTTTACTATAGCAAATTTGTGACACCCTTAAAATATGTTTTAACGAGTTCAAAAAATTATGAAAAAATATTTTACAAACTTTAAAAATAACTATTTAAAACCCCACAAAAATGACTACAAAACATTACATCATTTGGCTTATATAAAAATAACAAATTTTCATTTAATTTAATTTAATTTAATCTGAAACAAACAAGTTGAAGTTAGACATAGACAATCTGAAATTTCAAATACAATGTTATGTACTCCCTCCATCCCAAAAAATAAGGCGTGCATGTATTTTAAAAAGTCAACAATCGTAACTTTTGACCGATATTTAAACTAAAAACTTATATTTTTCATGTTATGCATGTAATATGATTGGATTGATATTTGAAAGTTCTTTTATATGATGTTAGTTTTGTATTTTTTAATAATATATTTTGAAAGAAATTGATGGTCAAAGCTCTGCTTTAAAGACCGCACCAAAAAATTATATGCCTTATTTTTTGGGATGGAGGGAGTATGTTATTAGGTTTTGATGCCACCAACTAAAACATCCTGAGACTTTGCATTTCTTTTTTGTTGTTCTTGCAAGTTATTTGTGATTGTAATGAAGACTGCAATCCACATGACTTAGTTGAGTGGACAAAATAAAACTAGCCATTGGGAGCAAAATCCGCTTTACAGGTTGTTAAGTTTATAACGATTGGCTGCAGAAGATTCGTCAGATTCACGAGTATTTTTTTGATTCTACGCGTGTGACCCCATGTTTTAATATTAATATTTGTTCTACATGTTCGTGTAAGTGGTATGATTTCGATAGTATTTTCGATTCTAAGTTATGACGCCATGTTTCAATATCAATATTTGTTCTACATGTTCATGTAAGTGGTATGTAATAGCTTGATGAAGAACCAAATCTCTAATATTAAAAAAGAGGCTTGTGGTGATGGTGGCTTTATCAACTTTCAATCTCCACCGTTTATCTCTACTCTTACATCTCCGCTGAAATTAGAGCCAACCAATCGTTCTAAAAAAATTTCAAATTAGATCTATAAATTGAATTGTTCCACCTATTAATATCCCATGTCTTCTCTTTTCTTTCATTCTTTCAAAAAGATTCAAATCATGTCTATCCATTTAATAGTTCCACCTATTATGTGTCTATTCATTCCTTTCATTGTATTAACTACACATAATCCCTCCCACACCTGTTCTTTCTTTTCACTCTTTCCCAAAAAAAATACATGTAGACCCTTTCATCTGATAGTTTCACCTATCTCGCGCCTACTCTTTTCCTTTAATTATTATATTAAAAAATTCAAATCACATTTGCCCATTAGATAGTTCCATCTATCCCGAACCTACTTTTCCTTTCATGGAGCTAGATTCATTTTTTGGTCTGCACTAGGAAGAAAACTAATGGCACTAGAAAAGAGACTCATAACAGAGATAGACACCAAATTATCTGATGATCTAGTTACACGGGGAAGAAAAAAAATTTGGCATGCAACTGCAACCATGGAAAGTATCACTAAAATAATCTTGTGGGCGTGTTTCAGTTGATAGGTTTTTTGGGACCTAATCCAGTTGTTCGGTAGTAGGGATGTGCGTGGTCAGCTCAGTCCTCTCCTCTCTCTCTCTTCGGCCTAGGAACACAAGATCAGACACTAAGTTTTACCCAGATTCAGACCCCTTGATCGGGTAACAACCCTAATCCTGCTCAAGTCTTTTGCAATGTATGAAGGCTAGTCTTGGGAGGCTCCGATCTCAGGATCGATCCGAGAACCCTCTTATAGATGCACTTCTCAGCCCTTATATACCCGTGCTGGCGTGGGTTACAACGTGCTACATTGTGCACATTAAATGATCCTACAACTATGGCCATCATTCCTCCGGTACTAGTCCTCGTTGCCATCGCTCCAGCCCCAGCTTCTGACAACGAAACAGCTTGGATAGGACAGAGCGGCCTGCCTGCCCCGAGCGCTCTTCTGTCACACCATAGTAGACGCGAACAAGACGGCTACGGAGACGGCTACAGCATAGCTAACCTCACTAGCGGGACGGGGGAAATCATGCTGTTAGAGCCCCGCCCACTCCGTCAGAGCGGTTCCGTCGCATTGAATGCTCCGAATTCGGTGTATCCCGAAGAAATCCTTAGCAAGGGAGCTTCCTTGCACCTTCGCCCAGTGTCCCTGACAGTGGGACCCGCATACCCCCTGCTGCCCCAGTGTGCTCGCCCAGCACCTGCTTGCCAAACGCCTGCTCGCCGGACGCCACGCCTACCGCTCGCCCGACACCTGGGGCGCCGGACGCCACGTGTCCTGGTCGCCCGGTGTCTGGGGGCCTGGCCGCCCACCTGTGCGCCGGGCGCCACGTGTCTTAATCACACGGCTTGAACTTCACTTTGTTTGAAACCAGACCTTGATCTATTTGGACCTGATATCTCCAAGTATGGTACGCTGCCTAATTGGCCGCTGGTCCCACCTGGTGGCATTTCGGGGGCACACCTCATGTAGAATACACCGACAAAGCTTCCCATGTAAAAGGAATGGAGGCTAAAATTTTAGGATCATGCAAAATTTTCCATGCAACGAAAAAATGGCACCAATTTCATTGTTCAAAAATGGTGCCAATTTTTTAGTGGGCTATAAAAAGTGTAGTGAATATCTCATGGCATCTCATGCCCCCATACAATCTGTTCTCTCTAGACACATGCTGTTTACATCTCTTTCAAATGGCATTTTGATCAAAGAGGATTCGAGCTTCAAGTCCATTAACTTTGAGCATCCTAAATTCCATGAGATCAACAAGTTAGTGCTGCTTTTATTGTACCATTAGCCGAATATCATCATTCACCAAACTTTTTAAGCCTTTATAATTCCATGCTGCCCTAATTTACAATTTCATATATTACCTTGTAAATCACTCTTTACAATTTCATATATTACTCTTATTTATGTATTTATTTTTCTACTCACGGACATTTACTAGCAGTCACGTGAAGAAACTTATTCCTTTTTATAAAAAATCTTAGAGTGCAGGGATCCGATTTTTAGGTCGTCCCTGCTGTGCATTTACCTGTTCAAGTCCCTGGATCAAGTAGCTTGAACACGTAGGCATACAGCTTTGGATCACAACCAAAGGCGCATAAAACCAGAATGATTAAAAACTTGCCAACATGGCAATTACAACAAGTCTTTGGGCACCATAGCCCTTACATCAAGAAACCGCGGAAGCCTTATTACAATATTCAAATAGAATCCACAGGAAAACGAGTGACGTCCCACAACCACAGGCACACTGGAGGCACAACGCTTAGATAGCTAATACTCATCATCTTGAATCCCAGCCGCGAATCCATCGTCTTCATAGCACTCTTCCTTCGGATACTCCTCCGATGGTCCAACACCTGCTCGTTGGAATGAGCAGCCCCGCATGAAAAGCGAGGGTGAGTACGCGAATACTCAACAAGCGAGGCTAACTAAATGCAACTAAGGCTCCGAAAGAATGGGTTTAGGGGTCATTTTTGCATAAAGCCATCTTTTCAAAGGTTTTTCCTATATTTTGAAACATGAGGAAAAACGTGATTAAAACAAGTATTTTGTTTTCAATTTCTTTTCTTTCCTTCGGCCGCAACCGAAATTTCCCAAGTGGCTAGATCATGGTTCCCCGCCATGAATCTATACCCTCATCACTCACAGTTCCCCACTGTGAGGAGAATAAAAGAAATCTCTTTTGAAAAACATTTTGAAAATCGAAACGAACACTACCAAAGAGGCAGCTCCTCGTTGTCTGCCCTTGACCATGGGCATGGCTATCATAACAGTTGTACACTCTGCAGAGGTTGCACGCTTTACCCACGAGACAGGATTTCCTGGGCCAAAGGGTCTTCCTGACAAGGCCTTTGGCAATCTTCCTCCTAATCCGGTAACCCCGCTCCCAACAACACAACAGTGGGTACTATTGGCCTTGACTTAGTACCACACTTGACTGGCTGCGGGTTGCACCATTGGCCTCAGCATAGTACAACCCAAGACCATTGCCCTTAGGATAGTTCCACCGGATGGGCACCGAACTAGGATTCCAAAAGCTACTAAACCAGGGCCTGCCCACATAGGCACTCGATGATCGCACTGTAGTACTTAGCTTGACTACCTCAAGGAATCGGTCCTTAGCGATCGGGGTGGGTCCTACACTTGACCGCATTATTACAATAAGTCTTTGGGCACAACAGCCCTTACATCAAGAAACCGCGGAAGTCTTATTACAATATTCAAATAGAAACCGCAGGAAAACGAGTGACGTCCCACAACCACAGGCACACTGGAGGCACAACGCTTAGATAGCTAATACTCATCGTCTTGAATCCCAGCCGCGAATCCATCGTCTTCATAAGACTCTTCCTCCGGATACTCCTCCGATGGTCCAACACTTGCTCGTTGAAATGAGTAGCCCCGCATGAAAAGCGAGGGTGAGTACGCGAATACTCAAGAAGTGAGGCTAACTAAATGCAACTAAGGCTCCAAAAGAATGGGTTTAGGGGTCATTTTTGCATAAAGCCAGCTTTTCAAAGGGTTTTCCTATATTTTGAAATATGAGGAAAAAAGTGATTAAAACAAGTATTTTGTTTTCAATTTCTTTTCTTTCCTTTGGCTGCAGCCGAAATTTCCCAAGTGGCTAGATCATGGTTCCCCTCCATGAACCTATACCCTCAGCACTCACAGTTCCCCACTGTGAGGAGAATAAAAGATATCTCTTTTGAAAAACATTTTGAAAATCGAAACGAACACTACCAAAGAGGCAGCTCCCCGTCGTCCGCCCTTGACCATGGGCATGGCTATCATGACAGTTTTACACTCTGCAGAGGTTGCACGCTTTACCCACGAGACAGGATATATCGGGCCAAAGGGTCTTCCTGACAAGGCCTTTGGTAGTCTTCCTCCTAATCCGGTAACCCCGCTCCCAACAACACAACAATGGGTACCATTGGCCTTGGCTTAGTACCACACTCGACTGGCTGCGGGTTGCACCATTGGCCTCAGCATAGTACAACTGAAGACCATTGCCCTCAGGATAGTCCCACCGGATGGGCACCGAACTAGGATTCCAAAAGCTACTAAGCCCGGGCCTGCCCACACATGCACTCGATGATCGCATTGTAGTACTTAGCTTGACTACCTCAAGGAATCGGTACTTAGCTTGACCCAATCTCGTGCAACATTGGCCTCAGCATAATGCACACCACCTTGCATCCAGCCAACCCAATCAGGTTTTGCAAAATATCTTTATCCCGATAGTTCCCCACTATTATCTACACCCATTTTAAATATGACAAGCACAACTGTCTGTTCAAAACACACGTAATTCATCGTCATGGCAGTTTAAACAGGTGCAGATAGCGACATTGCAATTCTAAGCAAATCTAGTGAGAGCAAAACCTAATTTCAATGGAGGGCTATAATATAAGACTTTATGTTTTGTCCTATGGCAGCAAAGAATGTTTTAGTACAAATTAAATAAATATTTGTGGATAGCTACTCTAAGTACATGCACATTTTAGAAACATCTATAAATGCATTATAAAACCATAGGTGGCAAGGTTCAGCACTTGCTTTGACGGGTACAATTCTCACAATCACCAGCAGCGTCCTCAAATCGTCCCAAATCGTCCGATCCTATCGAATGACAAAGAGGCAGGACAAATTCAATAATACGCAAAAGCCAAAAATGGATGAATGCAATGCATATGAAAATTTTACAACAGGTTGTTCTTGTTCAAAAGAAATTTTTAAAATTGTTTTCACAATTTTTAAATTTTTATTTTATTTATAAAAATTGTTACAGTAGTTAATCAAGAATTAACTCTCCAGAAATTAATTTTTGAACAAAACAGCGACAAAATTTTATGACAAATACTAGGCATTTTTACAAAACTATAAAAATTAGTTTCACATTTTTTTGAGCTATAGGAAATTTTAAAATAATTAAATGAACTTAGGTATTTTCTACAAAATACCAAAATTCGAAATTTTTTTAAAAAACAAAAGGGGCCGCCTGGCCCAAATCTAAAACAAGGGGGTAGCGGCAGCATGACCGGAGGCGGTGCACAGCGGCGGCGCGTGAGGAGGTGGGGAGCTTCGTGGGGGTGAGGGGAGGCTGATGGCGGCAGCGGCACGCCCGGGGAGGCAGTGGCTCATCGGCGCGGCGAGGGGGCAACGGCGGAGGAGGAGGCCGTGGCGGCGCTCCGGCGATGCCGGCGGCTCGGGTCCGGCCTGGGCTACATCCACAGGGGCAGAGGGAGGGTAGGACCTCACCGGAGACCTTCGATTCGGAGTACAGCAGAGGAATTTCGGGGGCAACAATGGAGCTTGGTTTGGGTTTTTTATAGGGCATTTGGTGACAAATTGTATGGCAAAACGACTCAAGTTGATGGCTTAGCAACTGAAGAAACTAAAATGGAGCGATGGACAGTAGTTTTGGCCATTAAAACTTCAGTAGCAAGCTCTTGATCTCCTTCTTCATGGTGGCTTCAATGGGGAATCCAAGGTGGCTGCGAAATTCCTTGAATTTTCAGAGGTGAAACTGAAGAGGAAAGGGTGGGGGAGAATGACAAGGGGCCCCACCACTTTACCAATTATTTTCCAATTTTCCCTTGAGAGAAAAGGCTAAAAAGGGCTCCAAAAATCATTTTTAGATTTTTCTGGAATTATTTTCTCATATAAAATAATTTATTGTTTAATTATATTTATTTTAAAACAAACTTTTCATTTTTAGCAAATTTTAGATCACAAGAACAATTTTCGGAAGATCTTAGCAATTTCTAGTCACTAGAAAAAGATTTTATTAATTTTTAAAGTAACATACTCATTCTTGGGTTTTCAATTTATAAATTAATTAGTTAAGGAATGCTCATGCATGAGTTTTTAATTTTGAAAAAATGAGGATGTTACATAGAGCATCATAACAACACCTTTGTAGAGCATGTCTAGAGTGCCTGAGTTGACGTTAGTTGTGTGTGGGGCTGAATGGATAAGCTGGCTGAATGAATAAGTTTAAGCCACTTTGAACATGTTGGTAATCTCATATTCTATGATGCTATTCACTATATCATCTAAGAGATTCCCTCATCATTTAGAGCTTCCTCTCACATTACATTGCATCCCAATAGTTTGTTCCTCCAGCATATTCTCTTACCCCTAAAAAGTCAAAGACAAAAATATAAGAAAAATAATATTAACTCTAGTATAATCTAAAGCACATCCTCTAACAAAAAAAATGATTTGATCCTAGGATCTACACTCCATCCTCTTAAAAAATGTATAAAAATTACAGAAATGTCAGCATGATCTCTAAATTTTTTTCTATAGTTCTTCTAGTCACTGTCTGCTTTCCTAGCCTATATCTTGAATGGAAAAATAGACCTTTCACTGTCGTTTCTATCTCCTCTGCAACCATATATATAGTATTTTATCAAGGAAAATATATTTTTTGGCAAAGAGTGTCACATTTAGATGACATATACGAAAAAGAGAAATTTGAACTAGCAAATGTACGCATTGTGTCATTGTACCGTGGCCTATAGGCAATTTTTTTTTTTTACATTTAAGATCGATATAAATATGGATTGTTTTGGATACAAAGGCAAAACAACTATGGATCGGTTTCAAAACGATGGCCCATAAACGGTCGAATTTTCCAAGTAAATAAACTAATCAATTTTGCTTTAAGAGATAGACTGTCAAATTTAGAGCGTGCTTAGAATAGCCGAGCCGAATGAATAAATACAATAAGCTGAAGAGAGCTCAATGTTAAGATGAACTTTTGAGAGTTTTGAATCTGCTTCGATTATGCTATTTTTAAAATAGAGGTTGCTTCGTGATTATAAAAAAATTTGGCCTAAACAGCTAAATTGTTTTATTTTTAGTTAAGATTAGTTATATGAACATGCACTTAGAGCATGGCCAGCAACCACTACATCTGCTGGCCTCCATCGTTGCTAACTGCTTAGGCCCGAGCGTCCGCCCACCAGCCCGCATAGAGTAGCATTTCAATCGCCCGCGCGTCCGCGCGTAGATTACTGTAGGCACAGTAAAATACCGAGCTTGCTGGGGATGTTCTTAGGCCTTGTTTGTTTCATCTTAAATTAAATTAAATTAAATAAAAATTTGTTATTTTTGTATAAACCTAAATGATGTAATATTTTGTAATCATTTTTGTGGGGCTTTAAATAGTTCTCCTTGGAGTTCATAAATTTTTTTTTCATAATTTTTTGTACTCTTTAAGATGTCTTTCTAGGGGTTACAACCTTTTCAAATTAAAGTTTTCCACATCTGTAGCCAGACGAAACAAACAAGACCTAAAAGTATTCTATGGCAAAGAAATAATTCGTAACAAAATCTAACAGATTCACCCACGATGTCCCACACTAATTTATATCTCTTTGCAGATTTATTCTTGGTTTTATCCTTTATTTTATGACTTTATGGGTTTAAGAAAACGCGGTTAACATCAGCAAACCTTAGACAACAGATTTGTCATTTATTCATAATTTTATGGACTGAATATTTACCATAATCAACAAGTTATTTGCCTTGAGAGTTCAATTAAATAAGTTTATAGATGTTTAAAAACTGATACCATTCGAGGGTTCCATAAATTTTTCCGCTCAAAACATTCCAGTTTTCTTATAAAATATAAAATTATTACAATTTCGAAATTCAAATCAATGAGATGAAACATATCTTTCCTTCATTCCATTCTTACAATGTTTTCATAAATGGCATAGCACATGCAAGTGTGCTTATTTTTAGGATAATGGTTTCCCTATGTCTTATAGATTGTCTTTGCTGACAGTCACTTACAAAATAGTTACACTTGATAGGCAATGGCACCAAAAAAATAGCCCAATAAACATAATCCATAAATCAGTAACTGTGTCAGCCCAGCGCGCGAAGCGCACTTCTTGATTATAGTATTATTGGTTACGGACTAGCAGAATGCATCGCACCCCTTAACCCATGCCATTTGCTATAATGTACCGTCTGTTCCAAATTGTAGTTCACTGTTGACTTTTAGAGACGTCTTTTGACCATTCGTCTTATTTAAAAAATTAGTGCAAACACGCAAAAATATATGTCTTGCTTAAAATATGCTTACTGATAACACAAATCGCAACAAAATAAATAATATTTAAATCAAGCAGCAGGCGATTCAAGTAGACTGTAGCCACACCGCAACGATTCAACGCTCAGCATCTCGCACGCTGTGGACGCTGCCAGCCCAACCAACGGCACGCACCCCACGGCCGCGCCGAGCCCAACCCCACGCCGATCGGGTCGGACCGGACCGCACCACCTCGCACGCACGCACCCATTCCATTCGGGCTCGGCTCGGCTCGGGCTCGGACAGGCCCCCCCTTCTCGGCTCGGCTCGGCTCTCTCCTCCCCTCCCCTCCCCTCTTCCCGGGGCCTTGTCTGCACCACCCCACGACGCACCACCACCCCCCCTCGCTGCCCCCGCGCGCGACTCCCCCACCACTGCGCACCGCCCTCCGGCGACGCCACCGCCTCCAGCGACGCCCTCCTGCCCTCGCAAGGCCTCCCCCAGCTTCCAGGCCCCCGCCCCGTGGCCTCCTCCTGGCTCAGCTGCTCCAAACCCTAACCCTAGCTCCCGTCGCGGGGCCACGCAGGTGCGCTCCCTGCTCCACCGGACGCTCTTCCCGGCCTACTTGTGGCTGGAGCTGCCTTCCGGAGACCGCAATTGGGGTGGGCAGGGTGGGCGCGCGTCGCGAGAGGTTTGAGTGAGCGCTGGGGCTGTGCTGCCCGCTGCTGAATTGTGCTGCATTTCGGTTGGCCTTGCGGTGATGCCACTGTGGTTTGCTCTCAGTAACCGCCGTGGCGTGCTCGGGATAAGGGATAACCGATGACATGCATGGCTATAATGTGCGACGTAGTATTAAGCTGTTTGTGTGGGCTTCTTGTTAGCGTGTGAAATGGAGTGCTTCTTGCTAAGAAATGACATCTTTTTTTGGCCTTGTTATGCTCGTGGTGGAGTGTTAATGGCTTGGTTTGTTACATGGCCTGTCGGTTAGTGTGCTTTGCTCGATTAGGCAAAAAGGGTGCTATGTCATTGTGTGTGCCTGTTTGATTGGGCAGGGTGATCTGTCACTGCATGTGTTATATTTGATTGGGTAAAGGCAAAAATTAAGTTATCGTGGTCACAAACATTTATTTATTTAATCATTTCTTTTGGTAAGGAATGCTTTTGCATGAACTGTGTATGTCAGGACTGTATTACCTGTTGTTTTTGTTTGCTTTAGTTTCCATGAGTTTTGTATCCTGTAACAGTCTTTCAGTTTACAGGAAATGGATTGCACATTTCGTGGATTTGTGAGGATGTGATGTTCGTTTGAAGGTATGGAGTGCTGATTAGAACGTGCTCGCAGTGATGTTTGGACAAAGCCTGCTTGTGTGCTTCAGTGGATACTGAGCCGTTCTCTATGGGAGGAATTGCTGAATGTGGCGTGAGCAACGATACAAAATCCTCACCGCGCCGTGTGGCCATAGAGAAAGCTCAAGAGGAACTAAGGTGCATTGAAATCCATGCTATTCTTAGATAGTTTATGCAGCCTATAGATTGTAGGTACCTGATGTTCTGTTATACACAAACTTCAGGCAGGAATTTGATGTCCGTGAAGAACGGAGGAGGGAGCTTGAATTTCTAGAGAAGGTATGTTGCTACAGCATTCTTATGATCTTGTACATTGACTTTGCATTGAACATTTTCCCCTGGTTTATTTACCTATTATTGCAGGGAGGCAATCCATTGGATTTCAAACTTGGACATGTAGCGTCACTCAGTGTACAGTCAACTTCTGTCACAGATCAGATAGCCGAACAAAATGTGATAAGGTGATAATAAATTCCTAGTCTATCATGTGATGGCAACGACATTGTCATTGGTCGATCTAAGTAAGCATTTTGTTTCTCTTTCACTGCAGTGAAGCTAAAGGCAGTTTTGCATTTGCTGCGTCACCACATGGCGATTCAGTTGAAAGTAGTGGCAAACCAGGGAGCTCATCATACCGTGAAGCCAACATAGCTGATAATCTTATGCTTTTGGATGGCGATACCAGCAATATAGGTGGGGAGAAAGTTGTGAAACGTGGCACTAAAAGATATAACACAGCTCAGCCTGATCTGTCAATGCGCAATGATGGTCAAAGCAATACAAAAGAAGCTGAAGATTCTGGTTTGTTCCGCCTTGGGGCAAAGAATCAAGCATATGCTCGACGCAGGTCAAAGTCAACCAGGGAGAATGCAAATACTGTGTCTGCTAGGTCCTTGTCAGTTCCTCCCCTAAGTTCTCAGCGAAAAGATGCAAAGGGGGTAATAGAAGAATCAAAAACCGATGATCATGTTGTCTCATCCATTTCTGGTTCAAAACCAACAAGTCCAAATGGTAACAATATGACGAAGAATGCATCATTAGATAATCAGGTGGCAGTGGAGATGGACAGTGTTCAAGAGATTCATGGAGGCAACCAAGTAGAGAAGCTTGCAACAACAAATGAAAGAGATGTTATGCAAGCTTTCGAAATCTCACCAAACAGTGTGACTGATAATTCACGACTTACTGGAACTGGTCATATTGCTACTGCAGTTGCTTCCATAGAATCCTGTGATGCTATTCCAAAAGAAGCTTCTTCAAGGACAAGTTCTTTCCCTTCCACTTCCAATGAGATCATGAGAGAAGCACACAATCCTGAAAAGGCAGGTAATGGTTCCTCTTACCAAAACATGGTTGATGCTCACACACATAGTATGGACAACAATGGTTCTGTTCCTCACCCTGCCATAGAAACTACTAATTTGAGTGTAAATGAAGTAGATCTAGCTCGTGCAAATGCCACCGGGACTATTGATGAGCTTTCAGTAAAAAATGGGACTACTGTATCAGTGAGGATTGGTGAAAAGTCTGATGAAAATGTGAGTAATATTGCACCTTATGATAAAGATGATAATGAAGACAGTCAACTGGATGGTAGTAGCCGACCCACGGTCGTGGATGACAGTACCTCCGTACAACTGGAATTCAGCAATGCTATGAAACATGAAATTGAATTTTCTAACAATGTGGTTGATGTGCAAAAAGATACAGGATATGTTGCTATTTCTGATAGTGACAAAGTGAATAAAGAAGCAGGTTCTGATTTGGATAGAAACAATAGTTGTTCCAATGATTGCAATGTTTCTGTTAAGTTGGCTTCTGCAACTATGCCCCCTGAACCGCTCACAGATGATCTTGCTAATTCTGCTCCATCAATGAAAAATCCTGTGCTTAACCTTGACAATGATGTTAAAAAATCTAATGGAACTGAGGCAAGTATGGAGAACAAGGAACCTGAAGATTCTATCGTTGCAAATAAGGAATATGAAGATTCTATCTTAAGAAAGGCTCGTCTTATAGAGGTACATTTAGATTGTAATGATGCTCTTCTTTTCTGATAATTTACTTGCTTCTGAAAAATGAAATCATAACTTGACAGGTGAACATTAAGAGAGCCGGTGAACAATCTCTCTGCAACATTTCTTTGGAGAAGAAGCGAAAGAGTCACTGGGAGTTTGTTCTGGAGGAGATGGCTTGGATGGCAAATGACTTCATGCAGGTATCTTTTCAGTGATCTTTGTTTTCATTCTTGTGGTCATGCAAGTTGTAAGATTTCTTACCTTGCTGTTCATTGTTGACCACTGACACATTTGGATATTATGTAACCTGACTACTTCAATATAACAGGAGCGCTTGTGGAAAAATGCAGCTGCAGCCCAGACATCCCACTGGATCGCCTTTAGTGGTCGAGCAAAATTTGAAGAAGCAACTATTCGCAGAAAGCAGAAATCTGTTGCTAGACTTCTTGCCAAGGGCATCATGAGTTTTTGGCATTCAGCTGAGACTTCACGAGATGCTAGTGGTGAGATACCTAAAGCAAGGCAAATAGAGAAATCCAATGGGCTTGTTGAAATGAAGCTGGCTGGAGCCGAAGCAGAAAAAGAACAGGTATTCAAGATCAATATAACATTGTTATTTTTTTCTATACTTTTATTCGTGTTCTATACTCATTAGCTCCGAAGATATCACTTGTACATTCTCTCATTAGAATGGTTTAGATTTCAGGTCTCCTTAGAAACCTCATAATGAAGCAGTTATCAGTGACGCTTCATATTTGCTCATGTGTTTTAAGTTGCATAAGCTTTGTTATATGCTTATGGTGAATTGGTGGTTGATATGTACACTGTTCTGATTTTGATCTGACCTATGAATTTGTACAGGTCTATGAATCTTTTGAACAGGAGAAGTCTAGGCTGTCTCATCAATCTCCTATCCAGAGTTATGCACTTCGATTTCTAGAGTACAACTGTAATATGCCCCAATGTTTGTCCTTAGCTGAAGCACCACCAACCCCTGACAGATTAAATGATTTTGGCATTTTGAAAGTGCCAGATCAACTTTCAGAAGTAATCCATCTGACTCTTTATTTACACATTTTTTTTTGCCATCCATCTTCTTGGTGCTCCTGTGGAAAAAAAATTGGTGGTACCTCAGACAAACACTACCCAAAACAGTCACTTATTGTTTCAGTAAGCAGAACCATGCACAAGATTATCTAACAATGCTGGTTAACGATTCCTTTTCAAATTTCAGGTAAATCTCTTTTACGAGGTAGCGCCTAGTGAAATGCGAGCTTACAGAGAGTCTGTGGAGCGCCTATTTTTGTATAATAAGGTAAGGAGATGCTCACAATACTCTGAAAACCCAAGGACAGTAATTTGTTTATGCTTTGTACCATTTTTCTTCTTCATGGTGTTTTTGTTAAAATGTTAAACTGCAGGATACACTGGAACATGCACTGTTCAGCATAACTTAGTACTAATACATTTTTTGCTGTTCCATTTTGCAAGTGGTATTCAATTATCAAGGAAACACATTGTTCCATTTTGGTACTAAACACATTCAGTTTTTTCACTTATGGACTCACACATTCCTGACTTATCACATTCAAATTAATTCACCTCTTGCTTTAAATATATTTGGCCTGTAATCTTTCATGTTATAGTTACTGTGTCAATGCTAAATTGTTAACAAGAAAGTTTATTATTCCCTGAATTTTGTATCATCGTGGAGTAATGCTATATAAACTGACACATAATCTGTTATCTGTCTCCTTATTTACTGATTCAGTGATCTATCATTACTCTCTATTTTCTTCCAAAAGTAACTTCTTTGTTGCATCCATGTGTAATCAAAATTGACAATATGTTTATTCCAGAAGGTTAGTAATTCTGGACTCAAGGATGATTATGAACCATCAACATGCGGTTCTGTTGCAGGTTTTACATACTCCTACTATACTATTTCTCTTGACCTTTATAATGATGTATTTCATGTTCTTATCAATGCTTCATTTTATCTAGATTTACATAGGGAGAATGTGTATGAAGATGATGAAGGCGAGGCATGCCCTTATTTATTTCCTGGAACATATGATGGCGGTTTGACATCGAAATTGAGTCACAGGAAAAAGCATCCAATGCTGCAAAGGATGAATGACACAAGAAGATATGATGCTGGTGTTGACATGCCTTATGATCCATCCTTGGAAAGCAAGTCTGGAAACCACCAATTTCTATCAAATGGCAAAAGACAGTCTGATTTTCTTTCTGTTCCTACGAAGCGCATTAGGACAGCTGTCAGACAACGGGTCGTAAGCCCATATTCTGCTGCTGTTGCTGGAACCCCTCAGTTCACAAATAAAACAGATGCCTCTAGTGGAGACACAAACTCCTACCAAGATGATCATAGCTCATTACATGGAGGATCTTTTCCCAGGAAGAATGTGGATATTGAATCTACAGTTGATTTTGACAGACAATTGTTGTATGATGGCAGTGAGGTATCTACTAAAACTAAAAAAAAGAAAAAGCCTAAGCACCCGGGTCACAAGATGCCACAAAATGTGGCTGAGTCCTGTACCTTGATGGCTGGAAAGGTCAAATTCTTTGTCAGCTCTTTTTTTTTTCTTGTTATGCTTACAATGTTTGATAAAGATTATTCTACTGATGTTTCAGGGCAATGCCCATGATTCTAAGCCTCATATTGATTTGATTGCTCGATATGAGCAGTTAATATTTTTGGATGCATTTGATCGTAGTGCATGAATTGGCATTTGCAGACAATTCTTACGGTCAAGTCAATCATTAGTGGTTTTGTGGTTGCTATACAAACACGTGATCTAGCAACAAAGTAGTGAATATCGGTCTAAAATTATATGTGGGGCTTGCAAGCAAACTACAGCAGTTATATGGTTTTTTGTATGGTATATTTTTGGGATCTGGGAGCATTATAGGGTTTAATAAAGCATAAGCAACATCTAGAAGCCTCCCTTCTCACTGCCACCACATTTTACTTCTGAATAGAAATGTAAAGCTTGCAGCTTCATTAATATCTGATGGAAACTTTCTCCCTTCTATGCCAGAAGGATTATTTGAAGAAGAGATCAGATACCCATCAATTTGATTCGAATGGGAATATTGGTATTTCCTTTCTCTCTGCTTCAGACATCACCTAATAATTAGATCTTGTTTTTATTTGAGGGAACACAGGAACAAATTCTTACGTGTTATGTTGACTTATTAGCAGTGATAAATGGTCAACATGCTGCGAAGAAGCCTAAATTGATGAATCAAGGAGCAGATATTTCATTAGAAGCTGTAACACCAGTTGGCTCAGTGGCATCTCCCGTCGCATCACAAATGAGTAACATGGCAAACCCTATGAAGATTATAAAGATTATTACTAATCGGGATCGTGCAAGAAAAAATAAACCACTCAAGGTATTTTATATCTTATGACATTCTGCTCGAATACCTCTTCTTGCATAGACACTGCATGTCATTGTTCAAGGTTTAAATTTATTTATTGGTAACACCAAATAGATCTTATGCTCATTTGATATTAGTTCAAATTGTAGCATAGTTGCTTTTTTAAGCAGTAGTAGATAAATTACTAAAAACTCATATTCTGTTTCTTCCTTTTTGTTTCTCTTATATATGTACATGAATGGACTGCCCTAGACTCTAGGAACCTGTGGAGCTATTGCTTTTTTGTTGTTTGCTGAACCATAGTACAAGCTTCCTTACAAATAATGCTGGAACTAGCAAGGGTTAGTGTGAGCTTGGCTGAGCCTTGGTTCAGTTTATATTCTATTGATTCCTTGATCAAATTACTTGAACATGATTGGGGCTAAGCTTGATAGCTTTTTTATTATTGTTATGTTTCAAATATGTTGCTATGAAAGAAAGAAACCTGGGGAAATTTTGTTGATGATTTTGACATTATAAAGTATCAAATATGACGTGGTTACATGCGGCATGCAATTAAGAGAATCGAAGAACTTGTGGACCAATCAGTCTAATCTCTAAACATCAATTATTTTTACAAAGGGCGTTTTTACGCCTACGTAAGTGGGGATTGAACCTAGTACCTCTTGCTCGTGCATCCCATACTCCACATGAAACTCATCAATAAAGGACAAATGATACACTGGAAATCTGATTGGTAATCATCTAAGAGAGCAATGGTAATTTGGGTCAGGACTATGCCCACTAGGAGACAGTGTTTTTGTACCCAATCTTGGCTGAGCTCAGATTCCAAAATCAGCCTGAATACCCAAGCTGCCCTAGAGATGAGCTCATTCTGGCCTGATGCCTGTTTGAATTAAGCCAAAGATTGAGTTGACACCAGCTTCATTTTTCCTTGTTCAACATTTTTTTGGTCTTGCTAAGAGCATAATAATTATATCATTCAGGCATCCTATAAAAACTTGCTTATCTTGATCATGAGCTACTTTCTAAAATTTTGATCTATTTGTTAGGTGGCTGCTGTTCATTCAGGCCCTGGAAGTCCATGGTCCAGTTTTGAGGATCAGGTTGGTGTGTGTTTGATGTTTTTGAAATAATATAATTTTCTACATGTTTATCTATATGTTTGAAGTTTTGCTGAAATTGGCTAACATCTTAATTCAATCAGGCTCTTGTTGTGCTTGTACATGATATGGGTCAAAACTGGGAATTGGTAAGCGACGCTCTGAACAGCATTCTCCAACTGAAGGTAATATTGGTTTTAGATAATAATTACTGTCACATTTTCTTGTAATTTCAACCCTTAATTATTTTTCCCTTGTCATGCAAGTTTGCCTTGTCAAATAAATTTTGTTCCAATCCATGCAATTTCTTAGCTATTCCTTTAACATTTTGTGCTTGTAAGTTTTGTTGCCAATGCCATGATCTGGAGGCAATATAAAAAAAAAGCTGTCTCCTACTTTTCTTGCTTATTTAATCAAGGTTTCTGGCATCCCAAATGTGCAGTGTATATCTAGAAAGCCTATTGAGTGTAAGGATCGCCATAAACTTCTCATGGATGGTGATGCTGCTGACAGCGCAGATGATTCGGGCTCATCTCAACACTACCAATCAACATTGCCTGGCATTCCGAAGGTTTGCTATCCTATTTATGTTTTAT
The DNA here is from genome assembly GCA_005191435.1 of Raddia distichophylla. Classification (NCBI taxonomy): domain Eukaryota; kingdom Viridiplantae; phylum Streptophyta; class Magnoliopsida; order Poales; family Poaceae; genus Raddia; species Raddia distichophylla. The sequence continues at coordinate 1,185,391 of SPJY01031644.1, forward strand.
TTTATCATACCTTTCACATTATCTGTGGAAATGGAATTTATAAATTTATGTTGATAAATCTATGATCTAATTGCCATAGGATTTCTTTCAATCTGCTGCAGCATTTATGAAAACCATTGTAGGTTGCAAGGAATAAGGGCACTTCTTGTACAGTAGTTCGTACATGCAACTGCATAAAGATGTTGAGTTTTCAACAATTAACACCATGATCCCTTTTCATTTGAATATCAGGGTAGTGCCAGACAGCTGTTCCAGCGCCTTCAAGGACCGTTCGAAGAAGAGACTCTTAAGGCACATTTTGAGAAAATAATATTCCTTGGGCAAAAAATGTATCCAAGTCGTAGGCAGGTTAGTAACCTCTTTTGAAAAAACTTAACACTGACTTGTTTTTGAGTGGGACTTGTATAATCGTGATTTATATTCATCAAGCCAAATCTGGCATGTTCTTTTATGCCCTTGTGTATAATAACATTACCCTACTGACTTACCATTGATAAAGACAATCATCCACTACCGTTTTCCATTTTTAAAGTTATTGAGAATGCTAGTTGCACTGTAGGGTGTGATGATGAAGTCGCTTTTTCATCTTTTTTTTTTGTGATGCACCTGCTTCTATTGACAACCAAATGTGCGTGTATTCTTTTCTTCTGTATCTTATGTATAGTACATAATCAACTGAAAGCAATCACCACCCTGCCCTTTTTCTGCAAGATCAAATCACATTTAGTATCAATATAAACTATGATATTGGCAATATGTTTGCGCTTAGATTTTGCTAGGTTGAAGCACTAATTCGTACCTAAGTACACAGGGCCCCTTCGTGCCCCTACCTCAAAGCCATATCCGCACCTTTCTTCCCTCCTTGTTGCATGCGAAGGGCATTAATCCATTAACTGCCATGTTTTCTTTTTCCTTTTTTTCTGTTTTTTTTGTTCATAAGACCATAACTTTTGGCTGGAGATTTTGATCAATGAATGGTTTTCACCTACATGTTCATGACATTGTTACGAACAAAGCTAAACTGTACTCCCCATGTAAATTATACCTTTTATATGCTTGACTACATTTTGACATTGTTCTTTTCAGCTAAAACCAGCGGTAGATTGTAATCTGAAAAAGTACCCTCAATAAGGGGCTTGAAGCCCAAAAAACTGTTTAAAAAGGTTTTGAGAGATCTGAGGAAAACCACTCAAAGACATACAAAAATGACTATAAAATGCTACAGCGTTTGGCTTGTACAAAAAGTAACAATTTTCAGCGGTAGTTTTTAATTTTAATTTAAGCTGAAAAGAACAAGGCTATGTACATTAGTTGACTAAATCGTGCTTGAAGTAGTAAATATATATTTTTTGGTACCGTCTGTCATACTGTACTAAAGTTGTTTCGTATATTGTAGTAAAGCTTGTGTATATGAAGTAATCTAGACATGTTCTGATCATAGTTGTTACGGCGCTTAAGTTGCGCGGTGGTCGCCCGGACTTTTTTACCTTTTAAGCGCTCAAGGCGTGCGGCGAGGCAGTGCCATAAACACATAAGTATGTTGAATAAAAACAAAGAAATTAACACTCTTATGGTCCAGTTCAAATCCAGTGCTGCATTTTTCATTTAGGAATTATAAAGGCCCAACTTAAAAGCCCAGTCTTCCGGCCCAATTGTCCTTAACCCTGAGACCAAGCCTCCTCCACTCCATCCAGTGCCGTGCCTCTATCTCCCCTGCTTCGGCAGCGGCCAAAGGGGTGGAGAGCGGCGGCAGGAGCACGCCCTTGCTCCAGATCTAAGAGGAAATCGGCGGCGGCGGAGCACGACGGCCGGCAATACAGTGACTAGTCGATGCCTCTGCCTCACTCTTCTCCCAATTACGCGACGATTTGGGGGGTTTGGGCTCGGGCTCTAGATCTGGGGTTTTCACTGTGTATTCTCTCTTCTCCCATGTCTATGGCGCCTGCCTCATACGCCAAGGCGACGCCACGGCCGATAAGGCGATGCCATACGCGCCGGTGATAAGGTATCGGCTAAGGCGTCCGCCAAAAAACGCCTTGACGCCTAAGTGTCTTTGAAGCGTCGCTTCAACGACGCCATAACAACTATGGTTCTGATTGAAATATCGAATTATACCTTTTTGAGTATCGAATATCATGTACATGAAGTATTGAGCATGCAGCGAGGGTCTCTTAGGCCCAGGAATGGAGAAAAGGAAGAGATGGGATCAAAGGCGGCATCATCGCCACCTAAAATCGCCTTGCCTCACCTCGACGCGCTTTGGACCGTCGAGAGGGGCTGTAACCCGCCTTGGCGGCTCCATCCCGTAGCTTGTTGACTAGGGCCAAATAGCAGCGATAAGCTGTGGTTGAGCACCTTGGAGCCGCCTTGGGCAACATTGGCTGGTGAAAACTGTTCGTCAGTTGGAACCTCCAGTCAAAAGTTGACAAACAAAATAAATAAAATAGGATACAAAACAAATAGTAAAAAATTGGAAAAATGGAAATTTTGGTCGGCAATGAGATTTCAATGCGAAGAGAAAAATTGACGGCTTAGGTTGGCCGTTTCATGCTTGGATTTTTCAAACATAGCATGATGTACGGAGGTATCTGTGCTTTCCAAAAGCACCATAGCATAACTGTGTGTGCGCGCGTGCACGTGTGCATGTGCATGTGCATGTGCTTGTGCGTGTGCATGTGCTTGTATGATATATGATTTAAACTGTGTTTTGTTTTAAAAATCTACACGTGTCTCCATGTTTGTTTGATCATTGTTATAACTTCTTGCAATTTGCAGTTATTTTCCTTTTTTTATTTTGCTGTCGTTGCTGATAACAGTAATATATGGTTCCTAATATGACTTTCCTTTTTGTGTGTTTCTGTGTTTTATGTTTTGGTCTTGCAGGGGGAGAGACAGGAACTCAAGCAGATAAATCCACTGCACACTTCTCACATTCTTGCACTTTCTCAAGCATGTCCAAGCAACATATCTGGTGGTGTTTTGACGTATGTGCCATACCCTTCAAACCTTCCAGCCCTGTTTGAAACGTGGGAATTTTTCCTGATTGCTGCAGGACCTGAGCCTTTTCTTATAAATTTCCTGCAGAATTCCTATAAAGTTCTTGCGTGCCAACTGGGTCCTTAGATCTTACTATGAGCTTCTTCAATTTATTATACCTGTTCCATAGCTATCTATCTTTATGCTCTATCTAATCCAAAAAAAATTTTATAGGCCGCTTGATCTTTGTGATGCGATTGCTTCAAACTCGGATGCACTATCTGTTGGTTACTCGGGATCTCATACAGGTGGATTAATTCTTCCAAACCATCATGGTTCCATTGGCCCTAATCTTCCTACTTCAAATATGAATGCTAGGCTACCAGGTTCTCCTGGTATGGTTCTAGGCAACAATTTGCCGTCGCCTTCAACATTGAATGCGCCCTCTAGGTAAATGACTCAAGTGTTCTATAGCTGGTATTAAAAATTGGTCTTAAATGTCATTTCTGTGTTTTTTTGTTGCAGGGAAGCTCAGAGATATGGTGTGCCTAGACCTACCTCTGTACAGTTTGATGAACAGCAGAGAATTCATTATAACCAGATGCTCAATGGCAGAAATCTTCAGCAACCTGGGGTTTCTGTCTCTGGTGCGTTGCCTGCTGGAGTTGATCGTGGTGTTCGAATGATGCCTGGTGCCCATGGTGTGGGAATGATGACTGGACTAAATCGTGGTACGCCTGTAACAAGGCCAGGTTTTCCAAGGCTTGGTTCCCCAGGAATGCTAAATATGGTTTCATCTGGAAACATGCTACCCAATAATGGACAGAGCATGCAAAACACTGTGAATGTTCATCCCAGTGCCAGACCTGGCCCAGGAAATACGGTTTTGAGACCATGTGATCCAATGCAGATGCTTCGGGTAAGCATTCCCTTTCATACTGCATTGTGGTTTTTAAATTTTAGCATATTCTGCTCAGCATCGACTGGTGTGCTAGAAGAATAAATATTTTCCAACCACATCATTTGTTCGCATGCTATGGATGGCACCATGGTTTCAACTTTCAAAAACCTGCACCAAAATAGTTATCCTTATGTTATGTGTTAACAGTGCATGTGTGGATTGTTGAGCTTACTGGCAGCCACTGTTTTGGCCAGTAATTGAGTCAACTTGCTGGTATAGGTCGTTTCAGATGGTTTATTTGTCTGAGCAACTTTTTCCCTGCTCCATTTATATCATAGAACATGTTACATAGGAAGAGTTATTTAAAGCTTAGACAGCATTGTGAAGTTAGCGATAACTTTAGGGTGGATTTGGTATGGCTCCAGCTCCAAGATTCTTCGTTGGAGCAGTGCTAAACAGAGTTAAAACTGGAGCAGAGCAGTGCGGCACCTTTGTGCGCATGGAAGATGTGGAGCACTGTAAAATACCGAGAGGCGCTGGGCATGAGCGGTTAGGGGTGGGCATCTTGTTTGTTGGGTTGTATCGGTTTGGTTTGTTTGGTTTTAGAAAATCCAATTTTTACAAACCACCAGCAGTTTTTTTTTTTCCAAAAAAATTTGACTAACCGGAATATTGGTACATTGCTTTATAAAAGAATTTGAAATACAAACGAGTGCACTGTTCCATGTTTGCAGTATGTTGGATGTACAAATAAACTTTGATGAGGTAACAAATCAACTTGTACAAACAAATCCAACAACATAATGGTGTCCATAATAACCAAAGATCTAGAGAAGAGAAAAGAAAGGGGATTAGGATGGTACGAGCAGCTGGAGGCTGGAGCTACCTTGGGAGCTCGGCCATGTCCACCAATGGTAGGGAGACAGGGAATGGTGGCACCTTGCGACAAACTCAACCATGGCCAACGTTGCTCGTCATAGCTCCAACTCAGTTGTGTCCACTGATAGCAGGGGGGCGGCGATGCCTCTTGACGGCTTATGACCTTGGCCACCTTGGCTGTGTGCACCAACAGCTGGTGGAGTGATTTGGTGGCTGCACAAGAAGCAGGATTGAGAGGTGAAGAGAGAGCCAGATAGGATTGCTAGGGGAAAGCGACGATTGGTAAGGGTTTGGTTTGCTGGGTTGGGGACACCGGACATGGGATGTGGGACTTGAGGTAAGTGGGTTGATTGGGCTGTGGATTGTGGACTGCGCCCCCCACACGTAGCTGACTTGCTGTATGTTGTAGGGGAGTCGGTTCCTTGGTCTATTCGGTTTTCCCAAGTTAAAAAATGAACTGAAAGGAACAATTAGTGATGCTTGCATCAACTCAACATTCTTAGCTATTTTTTGTTTGTTGCAAGTTAATGGATTAGCATACTTGTTATATCCAAAATTCAATCAAGAATTGAAAATTTCTCTTTCCTTTTTGACTGCTACACAGCTGATGCTATAATTTTTCTTGTAGCCTGGCCAGAACTTGGATGAGCATAGGCAGATGATGCAGGAGTTTCAGATGCAGGTCTCACAGGGAAATAGCCAGGCTGTCCATTTCAGTGGCACACCATTTTCCAATGCTGGAGCAACTTCACCAGTACAATCATTTCCTGTTCAGCAGTCTCAACCACATCAAATGCCACAACAGTCACACATGTTTGGAAATACACACAATTCTCATATCCAAGGAACAAGCCAGTCAAGCCCACAGCAACAAGCCTATGCTATGTGCTTGGCTAAAGAAAGACACATTCAACAGCGTATGATGCCCCAACAACAGCACCCACTTTCTGGAGCCAGTGCAGTACCGACTGTACAGAATGGTTTACAAATGCAACAGCAGGGACAAGGATCTGCATCCAGTCCTGTCCCATCTTCACAGTCACAGCATAAACAGCAGCATCCTGCACCAAATCCACAAGATAGCTCAGTGCTCTCCAATCAACCTGCTAGTACTGCATCACATAAGCAGAAGAAGCAACAGGGTCAGCAGCAGTCTAGACAAAATCAGCAGCAACGAAATCAAGGTACCCAACAAGCTAAGCTTATGAAGAGCTTAGGTCGAGGGAATATGATGCACCAGAGTCCTCCAGTTGATGCAACTCATGCCAGTGGGATTTCTACAACCTCCAAAAACCAAGCTTCTGATAAAAATTCAGTGCAGCAGGGCTCAGGGTATTTTGCTGGTAATAAAGGAATGGTTCCATCAATGCCTCAACCTGGGAATCAAAGTAAAATATATGCTTCTCAAATATCTCAGTCACCAATACAAGCATCAGACACTGGAAATCAAGGCTCATCGCAGGGTTCTCCAAGCAAGACCCTGTTACCATCCCAACAAGCTCCACTTCATTCAGCATCATCATTGGCCACACCCGCTCAGCAGCAGCAACAGCAACGGTACATGAATTCATCACAAAATAATTTCCAAAGATTGATGATGCAACAAAACCGTCATATGAACACTGATGGTAGGATAGAACTGGTTGTTGATCAAGTCCAACATAATCAGGTGATTCCATCTACATCCATTGCAAGAAGTACAGATTCAGGTAGCCCCGGTGTTTCATCTCTAAACCAGCGGAAACAAGAGTCACCCCTGGATCCAACTTCTGTTACCTCAACCTCACAGCTATCTAGTTCACCTCAAGATACTTTTGTTGGAAATGAATCGCTATTGTCAGCGACTAGCCAAGGGATGCTGCAAAGGCAAATGTCAGGTGGTGTACCTATACACGGGCATGGTATTGGTGGCCATAGGCAGCAACAACAGTCTCGGCAGCAGCAACAGCAACAACAGTCTCAGCGGCAGAGGGCAGTTGTTCAAGGGAGTGTATTTGCTCATACATCAAATTCTGGACCAGGATGATAAAGAAATTAAGCTGCTGGGTTGATAACTTTGGCAGAACATCCCGTTCCCTTGTATAGTTACTGTACAGGTATCCCTTATCATAAGTTTTAACTTGATGTTGGCTTTTGATACAATATTTTTAATCATTTGACCCAATTTTGCAGTAGGGTAGCTTCCACTTTTCTGATAAAAGTTTTGAGTGGTGGCTTCATGACATTACAAAATCAATAATTTGCTATTTGCTGCAACCGGTAAAAAAGTTCCAAGTAAAATACAAAACAAAGCAGACAAATAAAAAACAATTACAAGGTGCCAAATACAAACTTCATCTCAAATTGTGAACTGCACAATTCAACATTTGAAATGCCAAAATCAAGCAATTTTTCAAAAATAAAAACAATTTAAACTAATACAAAAACAAATGTATTAGGCGTCCATGTTATGGAAGCTTTGCTTGATAATCTCTTGACATTTTCTTCAATTTTCTGATCAATTGCGTTCACCTTGCTAGGTGTCCGTGCTATGGAAGCTGCGCGGATGATAGTGCTCTTTATTCCCCAACTTTGAGCTAATTGTAGTCACCTCAGTGCCAGGTAGATAATTATTTCTGTGCCATTTTGGCTCCACCTTTCAGGCAATTTGATTCTTGATTGCTAGAGGTGGTACTTGTAAGGGCAAGTTCCTTTTGTTGTTGAATTGTAACATGAATTTGGGCCCAGCTGTATATTTTGTCTATTGAGGTCCATGTTGTTAGAAACAGCCTTGTTTTGTATAAGCCTGTATATGTAGCTCACGAGTTAGTGAAATGCAAAAGCCCATCTTTGCGTCGTGGTCTTCACCGCCGTTCTTTCCGCTTCCCAAAACTCTCAAGACTTTCTGTTCCAAATTTTTTGTTAACTGTTGCCCGTTGGAAGAAGGGATCGGTTGCACGCCATGTTTTCTTTTGAGTTAATTGCATAGTGACATGTTAAAATTGTAGTCAATCTCACTTTACACTAAAGTTTAAAATTAATTTTCCTACCGTGCAACTTAGATCTCATTTCACTCTTAAAATTAAAAATTATTATTATTTGACTCGTTTTAACTTATCTTTATTTTGCAAGGAGCAATTTTGCCTCTTCTATAGCATGCGTTCCAGTCACCAGGAATTGCATATGCGCATGTAGCACTGGGTTCATGCTTTTCCATATTTTATAGCTCTAGTCAAATTGTAGTATTTGGTGCTCAAACTTAAAATGTTCTCAAGTTCTCCAGCGATGTTCACTAATTTTTCCTTCATTACAAATATAATAGGTGTCTACTTAATAAACTGAATTATCTATCCCAACTATCTAAACTTTTAGTACAAAATACGCAAATGAAATTCAACATTGTTATTAATTATTCGGATTAGTACCATTTTTAAAATATTTTAAAAAAACTTGTTTAGCCTTTTTATACCTCTTTTTGAAGGTCATCAACCTTTTCAACTACAACCAAAACTAAACTAAAACCACAAATTTAAGAGGGCAACATATCTAGTCCAAATGTTCATCGGGTGCTAACATGCTAATAACAGATCTGAACCATCAGATTCATGAGAAACGATCTTGATCTAGAGAGGTGAAAGTCCCTTTCTCACTTAGAAAGTGAAGGGGTTTTCCTGAAAGTGTTTAAATGAGAAGGGGGCTTCCATCTTTCAGATTTGGGCCTCTCCTCATGGATATAATGGTCTAGATCTGTTGTTAACATATTAGCACCCAGTGAACATTTTCACTGAATACGATGCCATCAAAGAGGGCCCATTGGCTTGGCTCCAACTCTAGCCGAGTCGTTGCACGCTCTGGCAATCCCACCTCCCAGGCCCAAGCTTTACAAACGTCTATCGCCCCCGGATGAGGAGGGCACTCCTCCCATAGGGTGGAGGCCATGGGACGTCGCTGGGGAGCTCTGTTATGTTATATTTGCCGGCGAGCTATGGGCTCATGGCGCCGCATCTCTCATAGGTCTCCCTTTCCTTGTCGACAAGGAGAGGCACTATAGGAAACGATAGGTTTCTCGACGGTTGAAACCATTGAGTCAGCTTGAGAGAAGTCTGTCTCGATGGCTGGTAGTCGAGGTCTAGTTGCTTATACCAAGTTGAACATGTATGAGATGATACAACCTGAATAGGATGGTCGTGCATGGTATTATTTAAGCAATATGTTTGGTTGGTTGAAAATTCTGCGAGATTTTGTTTGGTTCTCGTATGTGATGATGTTGGATGGTTAAAATAACACTTTATGTCGTGAGAAAATTCAACCTTATACACGACTTTATTTTGAACGGTTCAAATAAGATTTAATTTTAAGTTAATCATTCAAACAAAATTTTAAATTCAACATTCAAATCAAAGTCAATATTCGAATTGGATATTAAATTTGAATTTAATTTTAAATTCACAATAGATTTAACATTTGATATTTTAATCGAATTCAATTTTATATCAAACTTTAAATTCAAAATTTTAAATAAATTCATTTCGATCCAAATTTTAAATTAAAGATTCAAAATAGTTTGAAATTCAAATCGATTTTAAATTTAACATTCAATTAAAAATTTAATTTCAAAAATAAAATCGGACTTTAAATGCAAGATTCAAGCTATATTGAAAAGTCAAATCAAAGTTTCAAAATTCAAACCTTTTTTCAGATTCAATATTCCATTCTGATTGAAATTAAAATATTAAGTTTAAAATTGAAATAATATTTTAAATCCAAACCAAAATCAAAATTCTGAATGATTTTAAATTTTGAATGCTACAAAACAAAAACAATGAACTAAGAAGAAGTGGTAGCCCGCGACAAAAAGTTGTACGCCTCGTTTGGCCAAATCGAGCAAATGGAAATTTGCAACATATTGAAGAAATATTTCAGTTCACGTATCTCACCATCTAGAATGGTTTGGTACGATTTACCCAACCAAACAGATGAATAGACAAATGGTAACACCCTAGCCCAAAATCACTTAGAGCCTAGTGAAGAAACCTAAGGCCGAGAGGGGGGGGTGAATCGGACTATTTCAATTTATACTTTTGTTGCAATTAGTCACTTAGGCAAGTTAGGGCACACAGCTATCGCGTGAATTCTTACACAAGTCTAGTAGGCGAAAGCAATCAAAGCACAAGTGTAGGAGACACGAAGGCACTCGCAGGCAGTGGATATTAAGACGTGGTAAGTAAATGAGATAGAGAGGCGCAAACCGATCTTTTTACCGTGTTCAGTGCAAGCACCTACTCACGTTGAGGAAGCTTCCGGTCAAAGAAGTCAGGACTCTATCGTCCCTAGCCGTCAATCCACTCGGTGGTAGCTCTTTACCAACACATGGTAGGCGAGCTCCAAACCTTCACACGAATCGGCAGCCTCCACACGCGAAGGACCCCGAAACACCGACTTCACAAGCGAAGCCGACCTCGAGCACACCGAGGATTTAGCACATCTCCGACGCAATGAAAAAGAGCACCTTAGGTAGCAAGGTGGCCGCCGACGCAATGACGGGCTTTGCACACCCCGACGGACGGAGAGGAAGCACCGTAGGAAGCACGGTGACCTTCACGGAGAAGGGTTTGTTTTTGATATGCTTGACGGAGTTTGGCGGTGACGACGTCTCCCGGTGGCAAGAATCCCAAGAGCACAAGACCGGAGACACCGCAACTCACTCAATCCTCATCCCACCATGGAGGATGGCAAGACAACTATGGGAGAGGGCACGGACCTTGGAGGCGACGAGAAGGAGACTAGGGGTTGCTCTCTTCTTCTTCCTTACTCCTTCTCCCTCAATCTCTCACACTCAATCTCTCAAGCACATGGAACCCTAAAGTAAGGATCCATGGGAGAGAGCTCTCACACTTGGAGAAAGGTGGCTAGGGTTGCAAATGAGTCTCTCACTCCTCTCCCACGACCAGAAAAGCCCTTATATACTCCCCACTTCGAAACCCTAGGAAATAGATCTCAGATCCAGACTCAAGCCCTAGGCCGTACAACCCCCGACAACTCCTGGATAGTTCGAACGAAAGCAAGCGCTCCCTGTAAAAAATACAATTCGGGACAGAAGGGACACAACAAGGCCCGGACAGTCCGGCCGAAGGCAGGCACTTCCTGGAAATGGAACTTGCAAGCCAGGGAGGACAACACTTGGTCCGGACAGTCAGGCCTACAGGGCCGGACAGTCTGGCCAAAGGCATCACTTCAACAACATCCCCAGGCCCCTAGGCCGCCTACTGCCAGCTGAAAGCTTGCCGAATTTATATGATTTTTGCTGTTGCTCAAATGAAACACTTGTCAACATGAAGAAGATGAGTCTCGAAATTCTCTACAACTTTCATGTTTTGATATTTGTCAGCCGAGCACGGGAAGGTTCTCAAAAATATGAAATACCACAGATCTGCCCAGTGGCCCGGTCTCGGCCAGCAGCCCACAAAACCCTCTATTTCTGAGCATTGCCCGAACAAAGATATTTTTGAAGATTTAGAACTATTTGGCGCCAAACTTAAGCTCAACGGGTGAGAAGGTTCGTAGGCTTAGACGGAAAGTTTCGCACCCACAAAGTATTTCGGTTTTTGGATGGCTTAGTGGCTACGAAACCTCGGACAACTGGCTACCCCTTGGAATCCCTTGGACCTAACCCGAACTCTCTCGAAAACGAATGAGGATAAGAGACCGGAGATGTGCTCTGTGGGACCCTGCAGCCAGAGATTCGACGATCGGCAGGCATGATGGCCCTAGGCTACACACACGCAAGAAATCAAAAGAACTAGGAAACAAATCTTGACGTGATCCAGCTCTACAGCCCAGTTGCCATCAATTACCAAAATCAAATAAGCCCCTCGGGAACTTGCTCTTACACCTAGCCCACCTACGGGGCTGGCCCACGCATGCATAGCACCCACTTAGACTTTTCGGCCTCGCTTCGTCCAAAAGGGTTAGCCCCGGGGTGTTATGTTTTGCTCCAACAGGCATTATATGCTACTACAACTCTTTCTCAACTAGCAATATGGGACTAATCCCACCATCACATCCACATGGGCCTCACAACAGATCGGGCCAGAGTATTACACAAATATTCTATACACCTGGATATACAAAAATTCTATACAAAAACCATCTAATTCAAGTAATCGAAGACACTCTCGAGAGGAACTTTTTTGATGGCCTTTCCATCGGCGATCAAGAATCGCTGTTTTGGGGCACGACGGCTTAGGCCTCATTTATTTCATTCTTGAGTAAAGTTGAGTTTTACCATAGGAAAAATTGAGTTTTAAAAAGTGGTCTAATAATTCTAAAAATAATTAAAAATAGTTTTATAATCTTGGGAAGAACTAGTAAAATCCATGAAAAAATCATTATAAATTATTACAACATGTAGACTATATAAAAATAGCAATTCTTTTTGGAAGAGGGGTAAGAGAACTGCCGTCCTATTTCATTAATCAAAAGCAGAAAAAAAAACATGCACTCTGCTGCAACCCTGGCGAAAGCCAATCACACATCGGGCCACCATCGGGAACACCGCCTACAAAGTAGAGAGAAGGAAATGCAGCCTCATAGCTGCCACCTAGGCGAAAGACCGAACAGGAGAGAGATACAAGGGTGGGAGAAGGGGGAACACCACCAACACTCACATAGCGACGAGCGAATCCTAGAGCAGCAGACCCAGCGGAAAGCCCTAGCGCAAGATGGTGACTACGAGTCTATGACGCCTCCAACAAGGTAGCGACGGGGAGAGAACCTGCCGCCGTCATAAAACCGCTAGGGTTTTCACCCAAAGAAGGGGAAGGTCCGAAAGGTGATGTTTCCAACGAGGGAATGACACCAAAGTTAATGCCAACACCAGCCCGAAAGGGAAAGTCTTTCGCCAAAGACCTGCCCTGCTAGCGTTGAAGGCAGGGGTCGCCGATGGTCGATAGAACCAGAGGAACCGAGCCATTGGACACCCGCTCCGACCGCTCCGGACAACACCGCAAGATCCGGGCCTCCTACCCGCGGATTCGGCCATGAACGGAGCGGCCCCCCTAGACGGTCACCCGACAAGGACCTAGGGGGAGGGGACGAAGAAGAAGGAAAACTAGCGACAAAGCTCCACCACAGCGCGCGAAGGCGGGAACGAGGAGGGGAAGCTGCACGTCCAGCTTGGTGGCCTCACGACGGGGGAGAGGAGGAAGCCGCAACCACCGTCCACCTTGGCCTCCGCAGGCCGCCGCCACGCCTAGATGGGCAGCCATCGCCGGCCACCCTAGGCGTTGTGGGCCGGCACCACACCTAGAAGGCCCCTGAGAAGGGGCTGAAGCGAAGCACGCCGATGCGGCAGGACCGCCGAAGCCACGCCATAATCCATCCCCGGTTAGGAGGGCCGGGGCCATGCCGGACCCGACAACCCCCTCTGCCAAATCTGGAGTCAGAGCCACCGCCGCCAGCCACACCTGCAGCCGCAGTTCGGCGAGAAGGTGGGTGCCTCTCCACCACCACCCCGGTAGAGGAGGCACTGGTGGCCAGAGTGGCCAGGACCAGGGGCAGAGCAGTGGATGGGGGGAGGAGGACCGGGCGCTGCGTTAAAGCAGCAACTAAGGACTAGAGGGAGGGAGCGCGGCCCGAGCTCAGATTTGGGGGCTAGGAGGCCGAGGCTCGCCGGCCACGGGCGCCGCTGCCCACGCCGCACCGATAAAGGGGGTGGGACGCCGCCGCCTGCGCTGCGCCGAGGATAAAGGGCGCCGCCGTGGCCCTGCTGGGAGAGGAGCCGGCATGCACAGAGGATGGCGCGATAGTGTCGCCCGGGTTCTCGGCGGCGAGGAGCGTGAGTAGGCGGAGGGTGAGCCACCAGAGTGACACCTTGTCCGTGGGTCGCGCGCCGGACACAACGGCGAGGTACGCCGGGAGCTCGCCCACGCACAGCACCGCCGCGAGCACTGTAGCACAAGAGGGGGGACAACGCATTGGAGGAAGGGGCGCCGAAGACGAGACCTTACTGGCGGCGAAGAAGCTGCTCCCGGGCAAGCCGACCACCGGATCTGGCCGCTCACCGTCGGATCCGGTTAGCCGCCGCCGGAACCGACGCCACTACGTCGGAGAAAGGAGGTGGAAAGGGCTACATGGGAGGATGAAGCGGAGGAGGAGGAAGGAGGATGAGGAAGAGACGGCGGTGGCGGTGGCGGCAGCTCTAGGGTTTGGGTGTGAGCTTGCTGGATGGGCCCCCGTTGTCGCCCAGGGAGGACGACGCGAGGGCCTCCTGAGCATGAGAACTCTTCTATAGATATGTAAGTAACTAGAAATAGCAAAAAAATTTATTTAGTAAAACTCAACTCAACTTCAAGCCGAAACAATCAATGCCTTAGTGTCGACGGTGAGCCGACCCCTGGGCCATGTATGAGCGTCTCTTAAGGGACAGTACTCCTGATCTGCAAAGTGTGGGAAAAATTGGTTGAATAATATACATGTAAATAGAAATTGGAAAAATATGCGGCATACGACGGGATTTACAAAAATGATCTACTTTCCGCCACCGGGAACGGCAAATACGCCGCTTCCGCCACGCCGTGCCTTGGAACCGTGGCTTCCGCCACCCCGCGTGTCGGAAAGTGGCTTCCGCCACCCCAGGCGGAGGAAGCCGTGCTTTCGCCACCCCCGGCGGCGGAAGCCAGTTCCTGCGCCACGTGGCGGCTCCGCCCGGCCCTCGGCTCCTCCCGCGCGCGCCGTGATTCCCGCCTCGGATACCCTTGAATTGCGTGCCGATTTATTAAAGTGCGTGCTGAATTATTGCCCGGGTCATCGGCTGCACGCGGGAAAACAGTATCGGCTGGTGCGACGTCATTTCATGTCTCCCGATTATCTGTTAAACCTGTGTTTAATTTAATAAAAAAGTAATTAGCCATTAATAAATTGCATGCTTAGGATGATTTAATCACGCACGCACGTCTATATAAGGAGGAGGTGTCCTCGGTTCTCTGCACATTTTGTGCTGCCTGGTGCTCACTGCATTTGTGCTGCTCATGCTCTCGGTTCTCTGCACATCATTTGTGCTGCCCAGTGCTCACCTGCGCTTGCGCATTTGTGCTGGTCGGTGCTCAGCAACTCTTCCTCTTTTTACTGTCCGATGGTGCTCTGTTTTTCTCAATGTCTTCATCAAGGTGCTCTGTTTTTTGTTTTGAACCAGTCTAGAGGTAATGTAATATGTAGATGATATTTGATTTTTAAAAATTTTATTCATTATTTCATGTGTTGCAATGTGCAGGTGTTGATACCTCGTGAGCAGACTGTTTATTCGGGATATTTTCAGTAGGTAAGCATTTTAATAAACGATCGTGCTTACACTTGTATAATACAATAGAATAAAATATAGATTAATGTAGATTTATATAGTAGTAAAATGTAGCATTATATTGTACATGTGTGCTGTGTAAAATCATACGAAGATGTTGTTACACTCGCATGCGTACGAACAGAAGTTGGTTAGTTAATTAGTTTATTATGTGATTATAAAATAGTTTGTAATGGAGGTAAGAAACTATTAAGATCAAATCTGCATGTGATATTAACTCGTACCATCAAATCTGCATGTTTAATAAAGTCATGTAGTTGTTTAGTTAACTGAATATTTATCATGGTGTTAAAATAATCTGTAATGAAAGTACGAGGTTTGAACGAATCATTGCATGTATAATATTTATCGTGCTGTTAAAACGCAAGGAGAAGGGGCCCACAGTAGGATGATTAATTATACAACATTTATATGTTCGTAGTTATTAATGTATATAAAATCTACACGTTCAAACGCATGAAATTAAGAGCAAAAACATAAACAGCACAGTACGCCGACAAGGATAGTGAGAACGCAAAATCAACTGAGGACTTAGTGAGCACCAGAGGCAACAAGAACCGTAGTGAGCACCAGATCGAGGCAGCGAGAACCGTAGTGAGCACCTAAGGCAGTCAGAATGGAGTACAGCGGACTGTGTGCGACCCTTCCTTTTATAGCCGAAGTCATTGATTAAATTTTTCGTTACCATGTCATTTATTACACTAACTAAACATGGTCTGAATACTTCTAGCCTTCAGCCGCCCATGTGTCTATGCGACAGTCTTTGCGTTTTGAGGCAGTCCCAAGACTTGGGCTATACTTAGGGGAGAAGGTATTGAAAGTGCGCAAACTATGCGTACGACCGAACTACCGAGATGGAGAGGAGGGCAAAGTACCCTGTAAGTCACTTCTTACTTATTTCTTCCCTAACGAACATATACACACATATGCTAACTTTAATTTTTGTAGCCTCCATTATGCGAGTTTGTGCGATATTTGGACGCGGAGCAGACTCCCGAAATGGAGCGACAGATGCAGTGGGAGGCGGCGGGGCGCAGGGCTAGGACCGAGGAATGGTGGCAAGACGCCCTCAATGAAGAAAGAAATAAGCGTACGAGAGAAGAGTTTCAGGCACAGCGCGAGGCTGACCGACAGCGGCAGTTCAATGAGCGTGAGGCAGACCGTGCCAGAAAGCACGAGAGAGCTGCTAGAGCCAGGGAAGCAGGACCTAGTGCGTTTGCGAAGGGAAAATACCCCCGCTGCACCCAGTAGTATTATTATCGTGTATGACAACTATATTTTTTAATCTCCTAAGGCATGTAGGTTTAGTTATGATGCACTACTATGGTAGATTGTTTTATGCATCACGCATGTCATTGCTTGTATCATGTAATCCAAATTTTTATTATTTAATCTCCGGTTCTCTAAAACCATAAACCGTTTACTTGCTCCGACAGAAAAAACTAATCATCATCTCGAATTTTACCGTTGTTTACTTATTTTTATTTTTCCTACTTAATTAAACAAAGTGAAAAAATTAATCAAACAATGATAATGTCATAACGCTGTCGTATTTGATGATGTCAAAAAACGGAGGGAATCGAATAACAGAATGGTGCGTAATTTGTTCTAATTTTATAAATATTTTTTCATTCACGTTAAATTTTACAAAAAAAATTTCAGTCCCATCAATACATTTTCGCGTAAATAATTAAAATAAATACAATGCTCTTATGTCCTCTTAGATTAACATGAAATAATAGGACATTACAAGTGATCAAGCACCTAACAAAAATAATATATAATGTATCTCGTTTTCTGCGCATTTAACTTCATTTTCGGGGCCGTGGCAGACATTCGGCGCGGCCGCGCGCGGCGAGGAGGCCTGTGGACGCGTGGCAGCTGCTGATGGCTTCCGCCACCGGGGGTGGCCGAAACCCATGGCTTTTGCCATCTGGGGTGGCGGAAGCCATCCGGCGTGGCGGAAACGCCCTTTAGACATTCCAGGTGGCGGAAGCTGGGTATATTCCGGGCATTACCAAGCATTGCGACATACTTTCCCAATTTCTATTTATATATATATATATATATTATTCGACCAATTTTTCCGCAAAGTGTGTGCCTCAATGTTTTTATTTTTAATATAAGTGGGTCATACATAGTTGACTTTTGCCTAAAAACTGTGAACAGGTAATTAAAATTCGAATCCGTGCACCTATGCCTAACGGAATTCCTTCCATTATTTCTCGATGAGATGAGAGCTGGGCACCATACATACCAATTATACCATGCCATGGTTTCCGTTCTCCATAAAAAACTAATGGTTGAATTGTTGTGTACTATAAAGTAAAGAGTTTAGCACTGACCATGCATTTCCTTTATCTACTCTTATAAATGAAAATAAATTACCATTCAACGTTAGATGAAACCAATCACTAATATGTGGCCGTGCATTGCAGCAAGGTACAATAATATATGCAATACATATTATGTTAACCAGGTACAATAATATATGCAATAGTTATCTATAATATTGCTCATGTCATCTTATACACGACATGAAGGACAATCTATACAGTGATACCTCCGTCTTCTTTATAGACAGCTTCTCTACACACAAATGATCTTATTCTCGTGCTATAATTCATTATATAAAGGATTATAGAGATTGTCCAATTCTCTTTTTATGTCCTCTCATTCACATCATTGTTTATCCAACGTGGTAAGGTTTACAACATTTAAGGTGGATTATTGTTCGTGCTTTTGGACAAATAAAAAACTTTTTTTGAGGTGAATGCCGGTTCAATAATTCTGTTGGGTCCAACTTTCAAGCAAGGCGAGCGCCAGGCGTCGGACGTCCGACTCTTAGCGCGCGGTCCGGACCAACCCGGTCCGTTGGATCAACAGCGCCGCGCGGATCCGACGTGCTACCGTGCGCGCGCGTGCCAGCTTTGTTGTTAGTCGTTGCTAGCAGTGCGTTTGATTAAATTTTCAATTAAACTTTTGATTTTTGTACAAAATTTAAACAGTGTTCAAAATGCGCGGAATAAATTTCATAATTCTTCTAAAATCGAGAGCAACCCATTTTAAATACTTTTTAAATTTTTTATTTTTTTTAACTTTTTCAATTTTTTTATGTGAAACTATGAGAAGGCACTTATGAAACTTACACATATACTAGCGAAACTTGGTTGTGTGTTGATGAAACTTGGTTGTATGCTGATGAAATCTGATGAAACTTGGATGAAACTTTTATGTAACCTGATGAAACTTGGATGGAACCTGTTGAAACTTGAATTGACCTGATGAAACTTGAAGAAACTTATATGAGACCTGTTGAAACTTGATGAAACTTGCATTAAACCTGATGAAACTTGACAGTTCGGCAAGTTTAACGAATATGAAATCCAAGTTTCCGTAGGCGAAACCCAAGTTTCAGTAGGCGAAACCCAAGTTTCATCAGGTAAGTTTGAAGAGTTATATAGCAACATATATTTTGTTTTGTTCGAAAAATACGAGAAACACGTTGGCGCAAACGGTTTGTGAATTGGAGCACCCAGTCAAAAAATATGGCCTTCAAAAGAAAATGATGTGGGACCCACCCTGTATGCGCACAGTGTTTTAATTCCTGCGCGTTTCACGTGCAGCGCGCGGTAGTCTGGAGGCGCCAGACTCCCGGTCACTAGCGTTTCCCTTCAAGCAATAGCCTGTGAAGAATCGAAGCGGGTCTTTCGGACTTTTTGGACGACCTCTCCCAAACGCTTTCCCCATTACACCCTTGATTTTCATAAAATCAGATTTCCAGGTCCAGAGAGCTGCAACAAAGTCTAGAGATCGGATCCTATTTACAGTTCCTACTAAATTCCAAAACAATCACCATCATCCAAACACTACCTAGGAAAAGCAACAAGGCACCCATCAGCATGATCTAGATATGCTGAATTGCTGATGACATTGTTGTACGTAGCCTATTTTGTCATTTATCTTTCGTATGCATTCCAGCTAATTTTGCAGATGATAAGTAGTTTCCTTAATTTGTTATCTGCTGGGTTGAAGAAGAGAACAATATCGAAGAGTAACATGAGTAATTAAGGATACCAAGATTCAACAAGATTGAATTAATTCCTAGTTTGTTTTTTTTTCTTTTGACGTTGAAACAGTAGTTGCCTGAAAATTAACGAAACATTTCTCACGATTACAAACCGTCACGAAGATCCATTAACCTGATGGTCGTTGTGCGTCTACGAGGAATGATCCGTTTTCTGCTAGCCACTTAAGATCAACGTGGAGTTTTATGAATTGTGATTCCATGTCCATAACACTCCTGGATGCAGCATTCAAATTCCCTCCTGTCCAAGCTAGGATAATGAAGATAATTAAATCAAATGCTTACAACAATACATCACAGTTGACATGTGGCCAAGACCAGCAATGTGTGGCATCGATCTCTTCAAGTCTGAGAGGAATCAGTGACACAGATATCGATCTACATGACAATGTGCATTTTCTGCTCATCTGGACCACATTTGTCCGACGGGTGATGCTTTTCTGTTTCTCGATCGGTGGCTGTAGCTCCAGGCTCGCGGTTCAGTTCGGTTTTGTTAAATTAAACTAAAAATTAAAGTTTTTAAAAAAGAGATATGAAAAGGTTAAAAAATTATTTTTAAAATATATTTGAGATTTTTTAGCAAAACCCTATAAAGTCTCAAAAAAACATTACAAAATGTTATATCGAATAGTCTGTACAAAAAATAACAAATTTTAACCCAACCGAACAAAACCATACCCAACCGCGAACCAAAGAGGGGGCATTTCCCTTTTTTTAGTGCATATTGCAAATGTAAAACCATGTGTATAAGTAAATTAGAAGTAGGCAGATGGCGATTTTGATACATATTTTAGCTATGTTAGAAAACAGAACCCAATATGTGAACTTTGAAAGATGCCAGGGACACGATGTATGATAACATGATTCGGCTTTCTCCTACATCTCTCGAGTTTTGATTATGGTCGCTCTTTTCTCAACAAAGTATACCGGTCAACCGAATCGCGGTCACAAGCCTACACCGTTACGTTTGTTGTTATAAGTTACACCAGTGGTGCCTCTTTTGTATAAGGGTTAGGGATAGAGCCCGATTCTAACACTATCGTATCTCTGGGTCCACTTTTATAAGGGTTAGGATGGATGTATTCGTGGATTTCGTGCTAACTGCTTGGATTTTTTCAATGATTACGTACATGAGGAAGTAACAGGTCCACCCCTTCGAAAAAAAGAAACAGATCACGGTGCTAAAACTAATTAATCACGGTGAAGTTTTTTTTTTTTAGGAAGAATCACCGTGGAATTGAGGGTGAATCGAGTGGCGATTAATAGGGCTTGTAGTGCGCAGGCGTTTGACGTGGCCACCTCAAGTAAAAAGACTATTAATACCTCTCTAATTGAGCGACCAGATTTAAATATACTATCAGTGAACGTTTCCTCCTTTTTTAGCACGTTTTCTTGATGTAAGATTCAAGACAAGTGACAAGGGTATTCCGGCAATGGCCGGCGAAAGGAAGTGCAGGTACAGTGTTTTAGCACACATTAATTTCATGGAATGGACACCAAAAGTAACTTTTATAATGTTGGAGGTCAGAAACTTGCTTTTCTTTTCACTTATCATTTTCCCTCCTGCTTTCTTAGGAAAGACATCAAAATTGGGAAAAAAGAAAAAGTAAAAGTAAAAAGATATCCTTACTTATAGTATTAGATTTCGGCTTGCTTGGGTTCATTCAAGGCATCTTCATATCTATTAAAGAAATCAATCAGCTCCTAATTAGGTCCCCCAAGGCGAGCGAAGTGGGTACAAACATGTGGTGCTTATCTCATGGTCTCATGGTCTTCACATGTAATCCGTGGAATTTTTAAGGTCCATTTAGCATCTTACATTCTTACTTAAAACGTTTCTTACATGGGGACCCCAGGTTGATTCTTCCTACGTGCTTCCCATTCCTCTTCCCCTTTCCCCATCCATTGCCAAACACAACATCAGTACTTGACCCCAATCACATAGAAACAGATCACGGTGCTAAAACTAATTAATCACGGTGAAGTTTTTTTTTTTTAGGAAGAATCACCGTGGAATTGAGGGTGAATCGAGTGGCGATTAATAGGGCTTGTAGTGCGCAGGCGTTTGACGTGGCCACCTCAAGTAAAAAGACTATTAATACCTCTCTAATTGAGCGACCAGATTTAAATATACTATCAGTGAACGTTTCCTCCTTTTTTAGCACGTTTTCTTGATGTAAGATTCAAGACAAGTGACAAGGGTATTCCGGCAATGGCCGGCGAAAGGAAGTGCAGGTACAGTGTTTTAGCACACATTAATTTCATGGAATGGACACCAAAAGTAACTTTTATAATGTTGGAGGTCAGAAACTTGCTTTTCTTTTCACTTATCATTTTACCTCCTGCTTTCTTAGGTAAGACATCAAAATTGGAAAAAAGAAAAAGTAAAAGTAAAAAGACATCGTTGGGTACAAACATCTGGTGCTTATCTCATGGTCTCATGGTCTTCACATGTAATCCGTGTTCCGTGGAATTTTTAAGGTCCATTTAGCATCTTACATTCTTACTTAAAACTGAATCATTCTTCCACCGTTGGATCTAGACCATGTGTGATCTATCCCTCTTGCAGTTGCACCTCTCCTCCTTCTCGGTGCTCATGAACCATGGGATGTGTTTGATTGGAGAGAAGATAGATTAGGAAAAGAAAAGTTTAGATTTAGAGAAGTTAATTCTCTTAATCCCTTGTTCGATTGAAAGGGGTAGGGAGAGGGAAGGGGAATTACCTCTTAAACGGGGAGGTTTCTTACATGGGAACCCCAGGTTAGATTCGTCCTACGTACTTCCCATTCCCCTTCTCCTTCCCCATCCATTGTCAAACACAACATCAGTACTTGACCCCAATCACATATCGTGTGAAGTTAGATGTCAAGATGGGTCAGGTCTCGTCTGGTATTGGCTCAACCCGACCTCGACCCGGTCCTCATTAGGTCTTCCTCAGCGGTGCCCGACCGTCACCTGCCCCGCCTTATCGGGGCCCTAGCCTGACCCGATCGGAAGAGAGGAGGAGAAATTATCTAAGGAAGCCGTCACCGCTGTCCTGGAGGAAGGAGTTGTCACCGCCGTTCGCTTGATTCGTTGTTGTGGCTCCGCCATGGGTGTGTAGAGCCACCGCCACCGAGCGCCGCGGGGTGGGTAGAGCCACAAGCAGCGGGCGTGGGTGGAGCCGCCGCCTCAGGGTGGGAGGAGACGTGGAGGGTGTCGCCGCCGTCGTCCTGAGTTAGAGGAGACGTGGAGGGAGCTGCCGCCGTCGTGGGGTTGGAGGAGACATGGAGGGATAAACCACCGTCATGGGCTGGGAGGAGGGGAGGCCAAGCGGGAGGTCACACCACACCGCTGTCGGTGGGAGGTACTGTGAAGATCGGCAGTCGGAGGCGAACCCTAGCTCGCTGGGTTCGCTCGCTAGGATCTCGTGAGATTGGAACGTGGAGGACTGAAGCCACATCTGGGCCTTGACCTTGAAGTTGTGTCTTGTGTTGTGTCTCTAAGCCTTGGAATTGGATGTGTACTACCAAAGGTGTATTTTGAGTATACCAAATTAGTATAGCTATCCTTTCTATGGCAGAGCAATCCAGTTTCGCTTGGTCCCGAAACAATAGGAAGGAATGGGCAGGAGGATTCCAAATTTTCAGTACACATAGGTCGGGTTGGGGGTTGGGGCATGCCGGGTCAGGGTAGAGGCCAACCCAGACCCACAACAAACAAAGTTCTCTCTACTGATTTATGTGGTAAGCCCCCCTCCCCGCGCACACACAAAGGCACTACATTTGATGGACATAAAAACCAAAATATGCTTAGTTCCTTTCTTTGATAATAGTATGTTTGGTTTCTTGGTATGTTAACTTTTGTGTGTAAATTGAAAAGGCACTACTATAGTACAGTAGTACTGCAAGCTATCGAGTTTTTCACAGAGGTACAGACCGGGTCTCTTGCAATTGCCTTGGCGATTGTATGGAGTGTTAAGGTTTCAGCGTGACTGAGTGTTCCTATGGTAGTGGTCAGAGAGCCATGTGGG
This sequence comes from Raddia distichophylla, assembly GCA_005191435.1. NCBI lineage: Eukaryota > Viridiplantae > Streptophyta > Magnoliopsida > Poales > Poaceae > Raddia > Raddia distichophylla. Next base: position 1,208,582 of record SPJY01031644.1, read on the forward strand.
GAGAGAAAGAAGGAACGAGGGATGCGGGGAGGGATGACTCAGGAGCAAAGTTGGCGGCGTCATGGAGAAGGGAGGCAGACTGGGAGGGGGAAGA
>SPJY01031644.1:1211184-1257078 GCA_005191435.1 Raddia distichophylla
GACAAGCCCACGACGAGAGCTTTCCAATGGATCCAGTTTGAGGACCAAATTCTATCAGAATCAATAGGAATCGCGAAATCAAGAGGACGTCAAAATCTGCCGGGTGCTGCGCCACCTCCACTTTGGGCCCATGGCCCATGTAACCCTAGGGTTGAGCGCCCCAAACCCTAGCCGTCGCTATATATTCAGTAGCCGTCATTGTTTAGACTCAGGTTTGGTTGTGTGTTGGTAGACCCCGTGTGCGTCCCCCCTCGAATTTGCGTGTGTCGACTAGACCACCCGAGTCGAGTTATCGAACCTCAAATTTATCCAAGTGCTTCATCCATATTTGCAATTTCAGATTGCGTTTATCTGTTTCTTGCTTGTTCTTCGATCGCTTGCAGGAAACGTCCTTCGTGGACAGGTCAATCGCGTTCTTGGCGTGGTTGATAACGAGCAGGTTTGGTGGTTTAGCGATTGTCGGGTTCTCATCCTCGCGAGGTTGGTTGCCGGATCGTCAAGGTCGCCTCTCCGACCAGATCAAAATTATCCCCTCGATTCTCACCAGAAGATCGGGCCGCCCCCGTGCGCATCAAAAGGGGAGCTAGTGGAAGTAATGAGAGGATTCTAGGAGGAAGAGGAGGTATGGGAGTCAATGAAACCACAAGTGTGAAGAATAAATCACAAAGGTTAACTTACTTTAGGCCAATCAGCTTATGCGACGTCCTGTGAAGTTTCTTTATTCCGAATAGGCTGATGTTGGATAACATTTTGGTGGAATTTGACTACTTGCACTCAATTAAGAGAACCAAGAGGAAGAAGAAGCAGATATGCACAATTAAAACAAACATGATGAAGGCGTATGACAAATTAGAGTGGAGCTACTTGGAGTTGGAGTCGAAGCATTTTGGTTTCAGGTAAAAATGGTTAGCTATGAATTTGATATGCGTCTCGACAGCGATCCACAGGGTGAGGATAAATGGTGGTTTGCTAAGATAGTTCAGCCAAACAAGGGGAATTAGGAAGGGGATCCTGTTTCGCCTTATCTATTTGTGCTATGTGCAAAGGACCTCTCAGTGTTGTTAAGAAGGAAAAGGTAGCATGGGCTGATCAATGGGGTGGAATTTGGTGACGAGATCCATGTAAATCACTTGTTCTTTTTTTTGCGGATGAATCAATCCTCTTTGCGGAAGCAAGCACCGAGAGTCTAAAGGTGATTGAAGGGGTGAATCATATCTCATAATCCCGTCAGTGATTGGAAGAAAGACAGGTGAGCAAGTGAAGGACATCTTGGAGAAGTTACACAAGAAATTAAATGGATGACATGAGCTCTTGCTTTTGTCGGTGGGCAAGGATGTACTCATCAAGTCAGTAGATCAAGCATTACCACAATATGCAATGAACGTGTTCAAATTACAGTGAATTTGTGAAAGATAATTGAATATCGCACTGCATAGTGCCGGTGGGGAGCAAGGGGTAGAAGAAGAAGGGTGGTGTGGCTGGCATAGGAGAAAAATCTCACAGCACAAGGAGATAGGAGGTATTGGGTTCCGAGACATGGAAGTGTTCAATTAGGCCATCCTAGCCAAATAGGGGTGGCGACTGCTAATGAAGCCATGTACCTTGCACTCACGGGTGCTTACCTGGTTGTGATGGAAATAGGGAGGTGGAATGAGGAAAAAGTCAAGGAATGTTTCATCCACTGTGATGCTATAAATACTATGAAGGTCGTGGGCCATGGAGGACCGGTCTGCTTGGGAGCTCAGGAAGACAAGCGCATACTCGGTGAAATCGATGTATTAGGCATAGGGGTGGAAACGACTCAGCTCGGTCAAAAACGAGCCGAGCCAGGCTCGGCTCGCCATTTTGGCGAGCCCCAAAAGTGGGCTCGGCTCGAGCCTGGTAACACCTCCGAGCCAACCTGTCCGAGCCGAGTCGAGCCCGAGCCGAGCCACGAGCCAAAGGCGTTTCACGTTCAAAATATGACAATGAGCCGAGCCAGACCGAGCTCGGTCAGAAACGAGCCGGGCCAGGCTCGGCTCGCTATTTTCCCGAGCCCCAAAAGTGGGCTCGGCTCGAGCTCGGAAGCACCTCCAAGCCGAGCCGAGCCTGTCCGAGCCGAGCCGAGCCACGAGCCGCGAGCTATTTTTCCAGCCCTAATTAGGCACTAATGAAGGTAGTAGAAAGGGAAAGGTAGGAGAAAAGGAGGGGTGGTAACACATAGGCCAATATTGTGCAAGAGAGTTGGGGAAGGTTATGGTCACAGAAGATCCCAGTGTGCCAAAAACACTTGTAGTGTATATGTGTTTGATGAAAAAATAAAATTTTGATGGCGTCGATCGGCCCGCAATCCCGGATTAATTTGGCCTGAACCAGTCTGGCCCAAATTCAGCCCATTATCAGAAAAACCCTAATTACCGCTATAAATACCGGTACAAGGGCAAACCCTAAGGGGTGGAGGGATCCATCAGGAATCAATACAGGGGATTTTTGGAGAAGCATCATACGGCGGCTAACAGGAGAAAAAGGAAAACAAAAAAAAGGTAAAGGGGAGGTGGCGGCCGACGCCGCCCCTCCCCATCTCTCTCTCTCTACCTCTCTCTCTCTCTCTTCTCTGATTGCACAGGCGACAAGGGAAGAGGCCGGCGGCGCCTTCCCCATCTCCTGCCGGCGCGCCGCCCCCTTCAACTCCCTCGCGCCGGCGCCGCCGGGCGGGCCCCGACGCCGCCTCGCCCAGCGCCGCCCCGGCTTCCACCGCGCTCAGCACCGCCCCGTCGGCCCTAGCCTCCCGATCCACGTCGCCCAACGCCGCCCCGTCCAGTCGGCGCCGCCCCTGCTCCATGGCCGGCGCGCCGCCCTGCTACACGCCGCCCGTCTCATCGCCGGCCTCCACGCGCCCGGCGCCCCTGACGCCGGCCTCCATGCGCCCAGCGCCGCCGGCGCTGTCTCCATGCGGCCGGCGCCCCCGACGCCGTCTCCATGCTCCTAGCGCCGCCGGCGCCGCCCGACTCCTCCTCCAGGACGCCTCCCCGGCTTCACCGCCGACGCCGCCGTCCTCCTCAACACCGGCGCTGCTCCGTGCGTCCACGACGGCGCCGACCCTGTCCTCTGCGCCCAGATCCATGGCGACGGCGGCCCGGGCCTTGCGGCGCCCTCAGCTCCTCCGCGCGCCGGGGCGGCCGGCGAGCCACCTCCGCCTCTCCCTCCACGCCCGCGACGGCATCATCAGCATAACACTCTGCTCGGCGATATGTGACGGTCGGTGCCCTACGCGGCACGGTGCACTGTCATCTTCATCAAGCGAGGAGACGTGGATAACATCGTGCCAAACGACGCTTTGGTTTTAGAGGAATCGCGTTCGGCTAAGGGAGATCCTCTCCAAGTCGTCCGCGGCCGGAAACGAGGAAACCCGAAGATCGTTCGACAGCGACCACGTTATCGATAACGGAAGCCGTCCGCCGACCTTCTCCAGCGACCTCCTCAACATCGGCGAGGTCGACTGTCACATCAAACTAACGGGATTCCGTTCCGTTCAGCGAACACTGCCCCGAAGGTGAACAAGACCCTGAAGGCAGCGGTATTGCGGAGATCTCAATTCCGCGGCGCCGATCTACGTATCATTCCAACAAACCCCGCTCCGAACCCTGAAGGCGAACAAGACCCTGATGGCTGACGGTATCGTGGAGAACCCAATTCCACGGTGCCGACGTACCTCTTACCGATGGGCTTTCCGTTAGGAGGAAGAAGACGACGGTGATCAAGACCGTCAAAGTCCACATTCAACCCTGGACGCGCTGGAATATCCCCGAAGAGGCCAACAAGCTGTCAACCTCAACTCCAAATCAAGTGCTAACCGTGTATTCCATCCAAGTCAAATTACCCCAACGTGAAGCTTGACGAGGACAAGATCAAGCGACACGGGCGGGCATAGCCAAATGTCAACGGCTGTGCTAGGCATTACACGGGCCCCGCTACCCCGTGTATTCTGCCGTCACCACCTCAACTCCATCCACCAACTGCACTGTGAAACACAAGACGAAGAGAAGAAGAAGAAGACAGTTCCACGGCTTAATCGGAGGTGTTCCGCGTATCCACGCGTGGATGTAATTAACCGGGTGTCCTTCCGAGGTCCCGGGATCCAAGAATATCACAATCGTCAACCAAGATGGCCAACCATGAGAACCTATGTTTCATAAACATTAATGGAATATCGGCGTTTTCTCTCTTTCTTTTGTGTATTTTTGACAAATACACTGGCACGCCCACAAACGCGCCCCGCGCTGCGGAATTTGTGTGCGTCACAATATGTAAGAAAAGTCTTTTGAAGGGTAAAAACTTAGCTATTCGCATTATTAGCTTTGATCCAAGGTGCAAAATGTGCGGAGAGCTAGAGATGTACAAACATATGTTTGTTGGATGCCCAATAGCACAAGATATACTAGCTTTCTTAAGAATTGGCCTGAAGGTGATAAACAAAGTGCAACACAATGACTTAATGCCTCTACATAGCTAGCTACTGGAAGGAAATACAAAGTTGGGACATCGCAAGATGGGTAAGATTGGGGCAGCCTTCCAAGAACTGAGGAGAGCATGGAATGAAAGAGTGTTTTCACAATTAACAAGGAAGGTCTCAAGTCTAGGATCCGAGCATGCATGGACTTATGAGAAGGGAAAGAGTATGGTAACAGAAAATGAAAGTGGAGGGTGGAAGAGGGAGGAGGGAGTGATTCTAATCAAAGTTGACGCTTCAGTTATAGTGGAAGTTGGACAAAAAACGATGACAATAGTAACTAGAAACTAGCAAGGAGTAATTCTGCCATTGGAGCTGGGAAAACTGAGGAGAATATGCAACCAAGAGGGCCAAAAATGGAGGCTCTTCGTGTGGAAACTATGGTGGCGAAAGAGCTGGGGGCATGCAAAGGAGGTGGTTTTGGAGAGTGATTGTAAGAGCCTAGTAGAAGAGATCAGTAGACGTGACATGAATAGAAACGCTGGGAGCTTGGTGTGTAATAGTGAATGGCATGTTCAATGCTTGTCCTATCTTATCCCTATCCAATATTATTAACACGCTATTCAATTATTATCATATTTTTCCTATACAATCTCTATTCTCTTATATTTTACTCCCAATCCTACTGCTGCAATAATTTATTCCCAATCATACTGCTATAATATTATGACCATTTATAGTATTGAGATGGAGCTACCATTAAACATGCTCTAAGGTTGCTCCTACTCCTAGATGCATGCCCAGGAACGGAAGTAAATTTTGTTCTTAGATGTTGCCCGCCCTAATAATATTGTTTGGAAATTGCCTAACTCTAGAAATTTACATCCATAGATCGGTTTATTAGGCTCTCTTTCCCACTAACTATCCTGATCGTGACTATAAAAGAATATGGATGCCAACACCAGAAAATAAATACGGGTATTTTGGGTGGTTTTTCTTGCAGGGACGCATCCAAATGCGGACATATTGGCGGAAAGGGGTCGGCCCCACAACATGATTTGTGCTTTTTGTGGGGTAGAAATTGAATCAACAAATCACTTAATGTTGTTTTGTCCTTCGATAGATGTCTCGATAATAGAGTTGTGAGATGGCGACCTTTTGTACCCCTTTGCAAGATCAGTTTCCGTCCTCTTGGTAAGATAACCAAAGAGGTGACAAAAACCTCCTCACAATACCGTTTTCTGACATATCTGGCTAGAGCACAGCAGAAAGATATTCCACTCGGCTTACGAGCCCGTACGTTGACGTCGTTTTTAGCTTTGTACAATAAAGTAGTCGTAGTTTCTTTGATTTTTATTTTCGCGGGGATTAGTTAACTCTGTCTTTATGACCCAATCTAGCTGCCTGTGCCTGTGGAAGATTTACCCACATGCCACCCAATTAAATGGCCTTTACCTAGACGACATAAGGGCCTTGTTTTTTTCAGATTAAATTAAATTAAATTAAAATTTATTATTTTTGTATAAGCCAAATGATGTAATGTTTTGTAGTCATTTTTGTGGGGTTTTAAATATTTCTTATTATTAAAGTTTGTAAAATATTTTTTTATATTTTTTTGATTTTTTAAAACGTAGAGGTCGTAAATTTACTATAGTAAAACGTAACTCAATATTAATATAAAACAAACAAGCCAAGGCGATAGCCGAAGCCGGGCCAGGAAAAGTCGAAACTTTTGTGGCCGTCAATCCGCCTATAAATTCTTGTCTGAAACACGGGGAAACTGCACGGTGGTTAGCAAGCTCCAAACTGACGATCGACGAACCGCCGCCTACTACATAAATCATCTCCATTATAGAAAGAGAGAGGCACGCAAATTTCTCTTCACTTTTTTTCCGGATAATCATCTCCATCATTTGCTATTGCCAGTTTGCCACTGCATCCCTGGCATTGATTTGTTAAATTAATCGACGCGCCCGAGACACCGCTACAGAGACAAGAATTTAGGCCAAGAACATAGCTTAGCGTCTGCTCCTCGCCGCCGTTGAGGGGAGCGAGCAGGGACACGGTGGCGCCGCCCGTTCTTCGCCATGGACTCGCGCTTCGGGTTCCGCTTCTCCTCCAGCGACCTGGTGGGTGGCTGCAGCCCGCGTTCTCCCCGTTCCTTGGAGAAATCCAGGTGTGATGTGTTTCTCTCTCCACCTTGATGTTTGATTTTGGGCGTCGCTGCAGAGGTCGGGGTACTCGCTGACGGTGGGGGAGCGGCTGTGCGCGATGTTCTTGCCTTTCGTCGCCGTCGCCGAGGCCGCCTTCTTCGCCCTCGCCGGCTGCCTCGCCGACCTCTGCCCCTCGTCGCGCGGCCGCGAGTGCGCCTCCTCCTCGGCCAAGAAGAAGAGCTATCACCTCCACCACCACCTCCTCCACCGCCGCGTCGGGGCGGGGCGCGCCTCCCTCGACTTCGGCGACCTCGCCCGCCTCGCCGACGAGTCCCGATGCTGTAAAACCCCTCCCTTTTCTTGACTCCATTCTTCTTAGGCCTCGTTATCAACAATGTCATTTTTAGCTGATTATATGCTATTTTAATTGAGTGAAGTCTCGGTGAACGAGGTGGAGGCGCTGTTTGAGCTCTACAAGAAGATCAGTTGCTCCATCATCGACGACGGACTCATCCACAAGGTGCAAAACGAATACTCCCTAATGGGCTCACGTGATATCATTTTCTTCCCTTCAATCTATTCGTTGATCCACCTTTCAGTGCGTCAACGAAAGAAATGAAATGATTGTTATGCTTCCCATAATCCATGTTCTTCGTCATGGATAATTTGGTTCTTTCAATCTGAGAGAAACGGGTGTTCTTGGGCTCATGGACAGTGACACCTTTTGACAGCTTCACACCAGCACACGACCAATTAGTATTTGATCTTAGTAGTGCGATGTGCAACTTGCTACATAGATCAATCTGAAAGCGTTGCGCCACAAGCAACTGATTCTCTCTTCGGGGGATGGCTTAGGGGGACATTGTCATATGACCAGTACACATGGGAGTATTATAAAATTTGGGTTGACAGCACATAGAATTCTTTGCCTGCATTTTTCCATTTCAGCATGTTGTGTGGCTTCCATGTGCAATTTGACCCTAGGATGATGCCTTCATCAGTATGTTTGGTTCTCATGTTCCTTTGTGTGCCACACGAAGTGAACAAAAATAATGCTGGTTGGTGAAGCATGGCGTGGCGTTTTTTTTATATATTAAAGTAATACTGTAGTACTTCCGCATTTTATTTGATTGGTGTATAGGTCAAAGTCCACAAAAGTTATCGCTTTCTGGTTTGAGGAACATCTGTTATGCCTGCACATACCATGTTGGGAATTTCCTTGGGATGAAAAATAGTGGAATAGTGAAAACAAAGAGTACTGAATAGATTGGAAGAGTTAAATAGCACTTTTTTATATGTTTTCTCTGTTGGATGGTCCTCTCAGGAAGAACTTCAGCTAGCATTGTTCAAGACACCCAGCGGCGAGAATCTCTTTCTTGATAGGGTGAGTGTTTACTTCATTTCTCTATCTTGAAATGCTGAAGACTTATTATTTGCCATGCCATACACAAAGAAATTATTCTCCTGATTGTTAAGCAAATATTTACAAAATTTTTTCAAGCAACCAAATGTTTACATGGTTGCTTTCAGAGAGATTAACGTGCAGCTACAACTGTTTTTTTTATCCAGGTTTTTTATTTGTTTGATGAAAAGAAAAATGGAGTTATAGAGTTTGATGAGTTCATTCATGCTCTCAGTGTCTTTCATCCATTTGCACCTTTGGAAGACAAGATTAATTGTAAGTACAGTTCTTGTATAAACTATCTGCTCTATGTTAATGCTCTGACATATATTTACAGTTAGGACTTCTTTTATGGATTGTTTCAGTTGCATTTAGGCTGTATGACTTGAGGCAAACTGGCTTTATTGAGCGTGAAGAGGTTAGTTCATGATGTTCTGTATTTATCTGTGCCATGCATGAGCTCCTTATATAAAGTTTACCTTAACCATGTGGTCCATTGGCATGCCTGTTTTGCAGGTTAAGCAAATGGTTATTGCTATTTTGATGGAGTCGGATATGAGATTATCAGATGACCTTCTTGAGGCCATTATAGATAAGGTAAGAAATCATTTGTCTGGGCTTCTGGAGTCATTTATTTTCATCTTACATGGCTGTGATTTTGGGCTTACTGTTTCAGACATTTGAAGATGCTGATACCGATAGAGATGGGAAAATTAGCCAGGAAGAATGGAAGGAATTTGTATTGCGCTACCCTAATCTATTAAAGAACATGACACTACCCTATCTAAGGTTTGAATCTACAAACTACACCCGAAGATGTTTTTACAACTATTCAGAAATTCCTTGGTACTTAGTATTTAGTTTACTAATATTTTGTCCATCTCGCTGGAACATTTCAGGGACATCACAACAGTTTTCCCTAGTTTTGTTTTCAACACTGCAGTTGAAGACTGAACAGGGAAATGACCGCAGCACAAGAAGATACCTTCCTGTGGGGGCAAGTTGGCTGCTGATTATGTCAGCAATCTTGTGTATTCCTTGGGTCCCCAGCCCTGAGAAACAGAGATAGCCATGATTGCTTTCTGAAGAATCGCCATCCATGACTGTTGATAAAGGACAGCCATCTGAGTCAATTTTGCTGCAAACTTAAGTCCCATTCATGTTGGCAAGTTGGCAGTGGAGCTTTATTTTCTTGTTGCCGCTGGTTAGTTAGCAATGAGTTGAGTTTGTAACTGTACATACATCATTCCTTCAGCTCAGAAATTTTATGTTCAACTGTACATATGTTCGATTCTGTATTTGTATGAGGAAATCCAAAGTTCCCGGCATGCTAGACAGTTTTGAAAATTAACAGCTAGCTAACATCTTATATCCACTGACAGTTAATACTGTATTTCCGTACTCAAAACCTTTCTATTTGATTTGCATTTAGAACCTACGTTATCGTAGTGCGGTTTGGTTCATTTTGGTTTGGAATCTCTAGACGCTTGGCTGAATAGTTGTTTAAAAATTCACGCTACTCCAAAAGATAGAATGGTTAAATTGTTTATTGTTGATAGGAAGGACAAATATGACCTTTCGCCCTTCATAAAGTATAGGACTATAGGTTAGCACATCTCCATAAACTTTTGAAGGACGCAGATGCATATGCGCCTTTTGTAAGTAAAGTGTCATGAGACTCGTGACTCATGTACGTACTTCGAATCCTTTCTGAAGCGCATGATTTTGCTTGGTGTTCAATGATAGCTGCCACTCCAATTGTTTGCTTCATGGACCAATCCTCTCGTCTGTAATAGCAATAGTTCCCTTAATTAATTACTTTATCAGATTAAGAAGTATGTGCTATTCATTGGCTGATGCAAGTGACATTTCTGTGCCTTGCAAGGGACAGCATTGCATGACTTCACCTCAGCTACGCTAATACTCTTTTTACTTAATTTTCTTATCGGTAATCATTGCCATGAACTAAAGTAATTTTCTTTCGATTTGGATAAGATTGTGCCAGGTCGGATGATTCTCAGGTCTAGATGTTAGCCACTGGTTTTGCCGACGTGGACCCTTCCAGGTAGGTTCAGTCACTAAAGACCAAGAAAGCATTGCTCTTACGTACCCACTAATTAAATCACTTGGCTAGAACGAAAAGAAAGCACTCCATTATTGCTAAAAAAAATGCACTGCATGTCTTAACGATGATGCCACAGCCCACAGGGCACAGACGCCACTCTCATTTATTTTATTTTCTAGATTTATATTTGCAAAAATTTTAAAAAACAACAGTGAGCATGAGCTACACCCCGGGCATGCAAAGTCGTTTTTAAATCCTTCCCCAATATATTGAAAATAAAATTGTGCTAGCTGAAGGCAGTTGCCATGAAATAAATGTTGTATATATACTGCTAGCCAGCAATATCATGCATGCATGAAAACATTTGTTTATAAAGAAAGACAGAAGCACGGGTAGCGTACCTACTACATACCCGTAAGGTGTCAGAATAATTCGTACACAACTAGGCCTGATCCTGTCGGGCTCGAGCGGGTTCGAGTCGGGTTTTTCAAAATAACCCGACCAAAACTCAATCGGCCTGACCCGACCCGACCCGATGCACTGGGTCACAAATATAGGCCCGAATCCGACCCAAAACCCGAAACCCAAGCCCGCACAGCTGCTTTTGCAATTTTTTTGGGCTTGAACCCGACCCGACCCGATGGTCGGGCTTCAAATTGAGGCCCGACCCGGGTCGGGTCGGGTACGTTGGGCCGGGCTACCCATGAGTAGGTCTATACACGATCGTCTCCAATATTCTGGTGATAAGACATGCTAGCTAGCTACAAGGATAGAAAAGTATGGTTAGCTGTTCGATCGGCACTCAGACCAACATGACTATACACATAAAAAACCCCGCCCACCTTCACGTGGAGCCTCATTAAAGTGCTTCCTTTCGAATAGTTATCTTTACGTAATAAAGTGAGGTTGTGTCGTTGGTCTTTTAGACCGACAAAAACACAGCTTTTTGTGCACTGAAAATCGAATTTCTAACCTCTCCGCACACTCAAATTGTGGGCGGGGCCTAAATAGGACTACGTCGTATTTCCATTTTCTAGCCGCTAATACTACCTCCATTTCGGTCATCGACTCGAGAGGGGAGGGGGGCGACAAGCATAAGCTCATTTCTGTGGTGATATGCTTGAGAATAATGCAAGATGCCGCACTCAATCGGCCGCGAGGGATAGCAATGGGATCCGGTTGTTTGGCTTGTTCGGCTCTTCGCTTTTAGAGACGCGGATAGATGCCCAGCGGGACGTATGACATCAAGAGGTGTAGCAAAACGAGAAGTACGTGGGTCGTGGGGCCTACCAAAGAAATTAGCTTTTCATCCTTTAAGTGATTATTCAAAATTCCCCAGCCTACTCTTACTTAATGGGGAAATTGCTCAAATGATATTGAATTGGCTGGTACAAAATAAAATGACACTCACATCGTCTTTATTTTCTAAAATGACACCAAGGCAAACAATTTTTGTTCCCAAATGATATTTTTAGTTTAACTTCTCCTTTTTTCCCCATTTTCCACACTTGAAATTGGGTGTGCCAGTGTGCCACACAAGAATCAAACCTAGGATTCCAGTTTTACCCCCAGGCCCCTTTGCTTGAACTCGACTAGGACCTTGCCCGATCGAACCCGAGGTGCCAAACTAGGGTTAGACTCTCGGGCGACTACCGGTGAGCGACGGTGACAACTCGCAGACGACTACTAGCTTGTGACATCGACGACGATGACAACTCCGAGCCACGATGTGTAGGGATGAGTGGGGAGTCTGCCAAATCCCCTCTCCCCAGATGGGAGTCCTCATCGGTAAGTTCTCTTCTTGTCTGAATCACCTACGCATTCCCCCCAGGATCCATCCTCCTTGTGTTGTCGGCTTGTACCTTGTAGACGATGGCTGCTCTAGCAATTGTATGTTGTGGGAAACCCCCGATCCCGTATGTGGTAGATATGGCATGTTGTATCGTTAGGGAGAACCTAACGATTATTTTCCATTTTATTCTTTTTCTTAAGTAACTCAAGGCTGAGTGGGGTAGCATAAGTGTACTGACAGTGGAGGCAGTAGAGAAAGTTAGGGGAAGCAGTCATGTCGGTAGTGGACAATGCGGTTCGACTCCTCCATCTTATGCACGGATGATTTCGGGCATGTAGGTACATTTATTAGAGAGGATGAGCTATATGCTCTAACTGACCTAATAGATGATGACTAGGGTATAGTTGAGCCAACAAAAAATGAGGAGGCTACTAATGTGGGTGCTGTTGTCTGCTGACTTGAGAACAAAAGGGGCAGTGTATAACATAGATGATGTTAATTCTTGGGGAGTTCAATATTGTGCACGACAGGGAGGGCCCTCCGATGTCGGCGGGTAGCTGTTATCCAAGCATAGCAAAATTCAAGCTAGCTTTGAGACAACATGCCATTGTTAAGAAATTTGAGGTGCACACGGACAAAGCTGAGCCTGACTGATTCAGGGGGTCATGAAGAGTGGAGGGGTGTCGATGGGCCATTGTTGCAAGATTGACCACTTGAGGGTCACATCTGGTGCTAAGGACATCGCTGAAGTAAGTGAAATTAGTGATGACTTGGAAGTGCTAAGACATGTGGATCTTAAAAGACATGAGTGTACATGTCGAGAATGGAACCATGCCCCATGAATTGGCCTTCATAATTACCCAAAGGAATCACAACATGGAGCAATACCTGCATCCTTACTTCTCACTTAGGAGTTTCCAACTTGCATATGTAGGAGAAATCTATCCTCTAACAGATAAGTCACGATGACCTAAAGTTGATCTTAGCTTCAAGGTGCTCCCACCATTGAAGGAAAGAGGGATTGTGAGACAGAGGAAGAACAAGATATTTGGGTGCCTTGAAAAGAAGAAAGGAAAAGAAAGTGGTAGGTGAGGTGCAAGAGGTGTGGTGAATTAGGCCACAGGTGCAAGAGTTCCCAACTTGCATATGCATGAGAAATCCATCCTCTAACAGATAAATCACAATGGCCCAAAGTTAATCTTGGCTTCAGGGTGCTCCCACCATTGAAGACAAGAGGGATTGTGAGATGTATCTGGCAAACCATGCCCCATGAATTGGCCTTCATAATTACCCAAAGGAATCACAACATGGAGCAATACCTGCATCCTTACTTCTCACTTAGGAGTTTCCAACTTGCATATGTAGGAGAAATCTATCCTCTAATAGATAAGTCACAATGGCCTAAAGTTGATCTTAGCTTCATGGTGCTCCCACTATTGAAGGAAAGAGGGATTGTGAGACAGAGAAAGAACAAGATACTTGGGTGCCTTGAAAAGAAGAAAGGAAAAGGAAAGTGATAGGTGAGGTGCAAGAGGTGTGGTGAATTAGGCCACGGGTGCAAGAGTTCCCAACTTGCATATGTAGGAGAAGTCCATCCTCTAACAGATAAATCACAATGGCCCAAAGTTAATCTTGGCTTCAGGGTGCTCCCACCATTGAAGACAAGAGGGATTGTGAGATAGAGGAAGAACAGGATACTTGGGTGCCTTGAAAAGAAGAAAGGAAAAGGAAAGTGGTAGGTGAGTTGCAAGAGGTGTGGTAAATTACGCCACTGGCAGGCCTCTACAAAATGTGCTACGAATGGCACCAAAAAAGAGTACTTTTGTAACTACTGAACAATCGCTGAATCACACTGCATGTTCTGAATTTTTTGTTTGTCTTGTAGGAAAAGAAAGGCTCCAGGGAAGTCTATGGAGCAATGCACCAGCACTCAAATGTGGCAGACAATAGAGTGAACTTATTCCTTTTTGAATGGGTGCAATCCAACTTGGATCAAGAAAAATGTATTTTGTATGGCCAACCTATGATTGATTTTTCATGGCCAATAGAATATTTCTATGATGAATTTGCATGCCCTGTGTTGTATTTCGTATTGCCATGAGACAAACAATTTCTAAGATGCATATGGTGTATTTTGTATGACCAGCCTATGATGTATTTTGTATAACCAGTAGACAATTTCTAAGATGAGTTTGTGGAGCCCTATGGTGTATTTGGTACTGTCGGAAGACAAGACAATTTATAAGATGCATTTTGCATGCCCTATAGAATGCATCCATTGTGCTTGTGCCTCTCTTGAGGAAGAATTGACACCACCGGAAAGTTATCAAGATGTAGAGATGAACTACACATGAACATTTGCAATAAAGACTAGGTTATGACACGGTATGAGCTTAATGGAGGGGCCCACTTGGGAGGCATGATGTGGCATGTGTACATGTCCAGACTTGAAGGGTAGCATGTCATCTAACTTTAGTATCCTTTAACTTACCTCCATATAGCCATCCATTTCAAATTTAGTGCGCACTATTTCAGCAGTCTCTCTCATATATTCTCTCTCCCGCTCACATAGGATGGCACTGCACCTCAGAACTCTTATAACTTGAAGGCATAACATGAGCTAGGAAGGAATAAAGGCAAGTTACGCCATTTGAGCAGCGACGGTAGAGTACAAATTTGGCATAGATGAGTCCACCTCTTGGGTTGGCATATAAGTAAGGATAAACTATACACATGCCACTATGAAGTTGTTTTATCTCACAAATGCGACCACAAAATACAAAATATCGTAAACGTTGTTATAAAGTTGGATTTGTTCCAAATGAACATTGTCCAAGTATTTTGTACCAAAAGACCCCCTCGTGTTCTTCTTCCCCTCATCTCCCCTCTTCCTCCTCTCCTACTCCTCACTCCCCCTTCTTCGGTGAGCACCCGTCCCTAACCTTCCCCGTCATACCCTCTCTTGAGTCCTTGCGTTTCCCCTGGTCGTTCCCATGAGCCCCGTCTCCTTTCTAGTCCCATGGCAGCACGAGCTTGAGCTCTGACAACTCGCTTCCTCCTTCTTTGGCAAGCCTCCGCCCTTGACCCTTCTCGTCGGACCTGTCGGTCCCTCCTATAAGCCCTTGCCCCAAATCCGTCTCATGGTAACTCAAGCTCGAGCTCTGGAGATGGTGGTGGCGAAGGAGGCCGACGATGGCGGCGCGAGCTTCAGCTCTAACGATGGTGGTAGTGGAGGAGACCGAGGATAGTGGCGGCACACTAGGGAATGAGGTTGGATGATGTCATTTCCACCGCAAATCCAAAGAGAAAAGTGGCAAAAAAAAAAAAGGTCCGCTCTGGTTTATTTGGAACAATCAAACTTTGATACTGCATCTGCAATATTTCGTATTTTGTGGCGGTATTTACGAGATAAAGCAAATCGATAATGGCTCGGATGTAATTTACCGAACAAACAAATTTCTCCACAGCGTCGCGACTCGCCCTCTCGCGGTCTCGCCGCCACCATTCTCCTCGTGCCCGCTCTCGTGCCGTGAGCTCGTCGCGATGGCCCCCGCCGTCAAGTCCGATCCCGCAGCCGCCCCACCGGCGGCGAAGGGGGCCTTCCTGCGCCGCATCTTCCCCTTCCTCCTCGCCACGAACATCTTCATCGGAGGCAAGGCACCCCCCTTACTCGATACCTTTCCCTTTTAATCTTTTGCTTTGCAGCTCCATTTCTTGCGCCACCCGTTGCGCTGGCTACCTATCGTTCAATGCGATTTTCTGTTGCCTAGGGTTCTTTTGAGCCCGTCCCAGTGTGCAGTTGCGCGACAGAGGCTGCATCTTTGCTAGCTTGCATCAATGGTAAGCCTAGTGGTCTTGGGGAAAAATTAAGTAAATAATCTACAGAAAAATGATTACTGTAATTGCAAAGTGCGGAATGCCGGTGGTATAAATAATCTACTAAAAATCACTTTTCTGTAGTTTATTTACTTCTTCCTTTTTTCTTTTTTATGTAAGTCATGTAGTTTGAATGATTTGATTTGTTTAGAAATATAAGGCGGGCATGTGAATCTATTATTGTTTTTTTCTTGTCTAACCTTATTTATTGCACAATTCTTCCTCATGCATTTATAAATAACTTTTTATTTCATATTTCTAAGGCATATATAACATGGATAGTATGATGATTTTCTCTTTACCTTTTTCTTGATTTCACAATTTTATTATTTTTTGTGTCAATTCAAAATACGCTTTACATAAAAAAGAAGGGAGTAATTCTTTCTATGGTTTTGGTGATCGAAATGTCTAGGAGCGAATTGCACCTGTAGGACAACAGTATCCATGTGCAGCTTGGTCACATCGATTTGGTTGTGGTGTTTTCTTAAAAAGATGTGGCGTTGCCGTCATTGTGTCTATGACATGTAAGTCTGAGACCCACTTAAGCCAATGGCATATAAGATGTTTGGAAAATTTGCAGTGGCATGTGGGAATTTATCATCAAGGAGAATGAATGTGTAAGTAGTATTGTCAGAGTTGGATGGTTAGACATGAAGCAGTTAGTTTTCAACATGCATTAGCTGATGGGGAGCTAGAAATGGATTGGTTTGTCTTATGCCGTGGGACTAGATGTTTACCTGTAGATAAGATATGGATTTTGTTTTACTTTGTACACTAGTTGCCTTTACCTACTTTCTTAGGTAATACTGATGAATTATAAATCATTGATTATAAAGTGTTAGTTAAAACGAGAGATATAAGATTAGCTTTGGGAATATCTTTATGCTAATTGAAATTCAATAGTGCATGAATATTGATGACTCCGAAGTCAGAATGTGCTAGTAGCAGTGCGTAGCACATGCCAGGTTGTAAAATACACCGATGGAGTTTGATTTCAACTATTCATTGAAGAGTTTAGGTACATTATAATTAATTATAATTTGGAATTTTCTAGATAAAAAATTACAACAAAAGGTAGCTCTCTATTTAATAGGAAAGTAATAGGTGTGATCAACTCCACTTACCCCCACAATAGGTAAACTCCTGGGAATCTGACTAGCTTCGCTGTTATAATGATAAATTCTCTGTTTGTTTTATGTGTTCCTTTTTTATCAGTACATGAATGAACATAAATACTCTCAGGAGTTCAGAAACTATATTCCAACATTTAATTAACATATGAATCATGATTTATGAGATTGAAAAGATTGTGAGGTCAGCTGTGGTAGTAGTTACAGGATTATCAGAGTCGGATGGCTTGAGTGAGACATGATGTGATTGATTTTTTATGTTGGGAAACAAAAAAATGGATTAGTTTGCCTTATCCTATAATGTCAATGGGATTAGTTTAGCTGTTAATAAGTAACAAATGATTACTTTGAGAAAATTTTGATTAAGCGAGCAAAAACAAGTGGCAGGATTAACTTTGGAGGTATCTTTATGCCAACTGAAATTCAATCATTCATGAATATTGATCGCCCAATACATGGTAGTAGTGGTAGCACATGTCAGACAGCAAATTTTTGTAGACAAAGTTGACCCCAACAAGTCATGTTTTTTTTTTTCTATTATTCAATAGGAAAGCACTAATAGGTGTCTGTTTTATACCAGGGTACATGCCAGCATGATAACTTGCTCAATTTGCCTGTATTTTCGATTAACATGAAAGGTATAGCCATGAAATTCATCACGCACAACCATTGGCACCAACCTTCAAATTTTTTTATTTTTTTTTTGTTTCGGTAACACTGAAACCCATACTATTGAGAGGGTTGTTGCTTAGGGACTGGAGCAGATAACATAGTGTAGTTAATCCGCAGCCCTTAAAGGTGCAAGAGCGAGAATGTGTGGTATGGGAGAGAGAAATAAAAATGATTGTTGGTCAATATCTCAATAATTTGTGGATACCCAAGTATAGGAGCTTCAGAATTATCAATGCAATATTTATAGTACAACGTTGTTGTCACCAACCAGCTTGCACATGCTAGGAGTTAATCTTGATATGTGGTAGACACAATTCTTTTTGCTGATGAATTTATGTCATTCCATTTAATCCTTTCTGAATTCCTTTTCACTTCCATAATTTTTCAAAAAATAATTTGAGGAACTAGTTTTCATTAAGACATGCAAAAGAGCTTAATTTAGTTGGTCTGCATAGGTGTACCTGCTATTTTTTTACCACACACATGCACTTTATTGTGTACTGCATAGTAATTAACATTTGGGGTTACTAAAGCTACCACCGATATGCATCTCTCTAGCACTTTTTTTTTATCTACTGTTTGCTTCGATCTTCAAAGTTGATATTCCTGTAAATGCAGTTTTTGTGTTTGCAAAGACCTACAAAAGAGACCAGGAAAAGAAAAATGCTGAAATCGCTGCTCCTGCTGCATCAACCGCAGCAGTGTCGCCACCAATATCTGAGGATGAGCAGCGACAGGTCTAAAAGTGGATGCTGGAAGGGAAGCAGAAGATAGCCACGCAATGCTGCTGAGGAGATCAAAATTAATGAAGAGAAGGCTCTCCTCAAGGAGTTCATCCGGGCATAGCCTCTCTTTCGTTTATGGTGATTTCACCGGTTGCCCTGCTGACCTTGGTGTTCTTTTTTTCTTGTTCGCACTTACCGTAGACATGCTCTGAAATCTGAATGTACTTGCCTGTAAGTTGGCACAGCGTTTAGCATATTGCAGCCTGACATCTTGCCATTTGATACCCAAAAAGGCCAAAGGAAATGTTTAGTCCAGTGGACACAGTCTCAAAACTGTTCCCTTTGGATGGGAAATTATCATGACTGCACCCCTTTTTCGGAATTACTGGCAGGAGCTCTGCCCTAGCCAAAAAGTACAACGCAGTGACTAGTGAGAATATAAACACTCGGAGGACTTGTTTGTTTCAGCTTAAATTAAATTAAATTAAAATTTAATATTATTGTATAAGCCAAATGATGTAATGTTTTATAGTAATTTTTGTGGGGTTTTAAATAGTCCTTCGTATAGTTCGTAAAATAATTTTTGAACTCTTTAAGGCGTTTTTTGAGATGTCACAACCTTTTCAAATTTAAATTTTTAGCAAATTTTAGCCGAAACAAACAAAGCCTTGGGTCTGCTCTTCAGCTCATTTGACTTACCTTCATTTAATTAAAAATAATTTTATTTTTTGAACATATTTTTTATATCAAAACCTCTCTAATGAACCGCACTCGACTCTTGATTTTATTTTAAAAAATAAAATTTAAAAATAAATTAGATTAATAATTAAGTTAAACCGACGAGAATCCCTTTAGCCAAAAAATACCGAAGAAAATAGGGAATAAAAACCTAGGACGCTACCACCTAAACACAACTGAAAACCTGTGACGTGATGCACCGGGAAAGTGTGTATTGCTTAATTAGCTTAATGACGTGATGCACCGAGCTATAAGGTGCATGAAAAATCCTTCTATTCCTCTCGTTCCAACTAAGGGTGGAAACGAGCCCGAGCGAGCGAGGCTTGTTCAGGCTCAGGTTTGTTTTGCGAGGGAGCCGAGTTTCAACTTTTAACATGTGTGAATCACTGGTTCATCCAACTACCTTCTTCACCTGGCAACTTGATACCGTCATCATGCTTCGGAGGATTTATAAATACTTAAAGGCCAATTTCTTGCAAAACCAAGCACCAAATTATCCTCGTCAAAGAACAGCTAGTGAGCGAGTGATCGAAGGTCTCATCTTTGATTCCACACAACATTCATAAATTTAAGCTCCTCCTAACCCTCCCGCAACCGCGTCGGTGGCAACATAGTCGTTTAGCCTCACCGCCGGTGGGCGGCCACCCCTTCTCCACCCCCGGTGGAAGATCTAGGTGATGATTTACCCCCTTCCTTTTTTTTTCCTTCTTTTCTCCACAGCCTTCGCAGATCTGGTTCGTGCAGTGGCTCCCCAGCTGTGGTAGCCGACGACTATGGGGCGGGAGGAGGCGATGGTGAGGAGGCTTCGGCTTCCCCTTCTCCCATCCTCCTCCCTCCTTAGATCGGGTGGATCTTTGGCTCTCCCTTTCGGTATGTTGGCGCGTGGGCGGTGTCGTCTTGGTGGCAGCGGGCAACGGCGGTGCTAGTCGGTGGGATGAGATGGTGGTGTGGGAGACGGCACCGCTTCTTTCCCCTCATCCTTCTTCCTCCTAGGTTTGGTGGATCTTGGGGTCCCAATGTTGCTGGCGACAAGACTAGCAAGGTTGCTGTGGGGGCCGAGATCAAACGGGGCAAGATGCCCTTGTGTCAATGGCGGCCGACGCCTCTCTATGTGGCACCGACATTGGTGTTAGGCCCCAGTTAATCCCTGCAATGTCCTGTCGAGCTGTCAAGCTGGAGAATGGCGCAGGGCTGGATTGGGGCTGGCTATCATTGGCAACGTGTTTTAGTCATTGAAAATGGCAAGGTTCCAAGCGTTGGCGCCGATGTGTTGGGATGGTGCCGGGTCTGCTTTGCCTTGCCAGTTTTATTTCTTTTGTGGTTGGTTGGTTTGGTTTGAAGTTAGTCGCATGCTGAAGTGTTTAATCGGTATCATAAATCTCATGTCGTGTTGTTCACAGATGTTTCGTAGGGAGACCATTATCATGGTTCTGGACAGACCATCACTTGCAGTGTATGTCAAGGGAATTGTTATATGAGTGATCCTGTATTATGTGCTGTTTAACGGAATAAATTTCCGTTTTATCAAAAAAAAAGGTGAAACTTACCGTCCTCTTCTCAGAAGGTTATAGTGACGATCTTGTTTTGCAGTGCCACCTACACTTGCATTTTGTCTCTACCTGCCTTCCAAATGTTTCTCAAGAAACCACTATTAATTCTGCATGTCGAGTGTTTCCGTCTAATTGCTCTTTTTGGTTAAGTATGCATGTTTGTATTTGATTTCAGTTCTGATTAGTCGGGATCGAACAATTAGCCTAGCTGTGGTACAAATTAGCGATACAAACATGAGCATTTCCCACTGTTTAGTAAATACGCAATTTGTACATGAGACGCAAAAGCAGAGCTCCCCAGTCTTCACTCCTTGGCCACTAAAACAAATACATACTTAGAGCATCCATAGAGGAACTATAAATAAAGTTGCAGTGATAAGAATGTCCGGTAGAACAAAGAAATATTTTAAAGTGCAGTGTAAAGTGCGAAGGAATTTTAGAGGGATGGGTAGGATATGGAGTGAATAGTATTCATAAAGTATACATTTAAAGCTCTCGGTGAAGATGATGCAATATATTAAAATAGATCCATCCCTTCACGCAGGCAGGCAGCATCGGCATCTAGGCATTGCATGATAAAGGAAGCTTTATTGAAAACAGGATAGTTACATCACGATGAAAAGGAGATGCACATGCACATCTACTCCACGCCTTGCAAGGCTTTTATGGCTATGTTTCTTTGCGCCGGCTCGCCGCGTTTACGCGTTCCCGCGCGTTTAGCTGCTGGGCGCAGCTTCAGTTCATTTAAACGCATGGGTACTGTAGCAACACGCGGGAACGTGACCGCTCACCGCAGCTCACCGCGCAAAGAAACACAGCCTATTATTGCATCACCGGGATGGAAGCATGAGTCCCAGTCAAATAGTAGGATAAGCAGAAAGAAGGGGAGTAGAGCGGATGGTCAGACTCACTCATCTTTGACTAACGAGGTAGCTGATGCCTGCATTAAAAAAATTGTTGTCACAAACTCACGGCCATATAAAAACACTGGTGACCAAATTGCAAAATCACTACCTATTGTCAATACCTCATTGGATGTGATGAAATCCACTACAGCGCCAGAAAGTTCTTTACGATGAGCAGTATAGCAGTGATCTGCACCCTCGATGATGCACAGCTTATGGTTTGGTATATGCTTTGCAAACTCGAATGCATCTTTCACAGGAATGGTGACATCAGCTGTGCCATGGACTGTGCAGAACCTGAGCATAAACAAAAGAGAGAATTGCCCTTTTGACCCTGAACTCGCAACAAATCTCACTTAGCTTCCTATACTTGTAAATTACGATGCTAACTCTCCGAACTTGTAAACGTTTGCACCGTTGCCCCACACCCGTTAAGTTTCTGTTAAAATGCTGTTAAATACTGAGGTGGCGCCTATGTGTCCATTAAGTGGGGAAAATATTCAGTGCACATGTTTCTTCAGTGCACAAATGCAAAAGTTGATCTTAGCCCTTAGATCTCATCTTGGTGGTCCAGCTAAAACACACAAACAGGGAAAACAATCACTATGGTTTGCAATACAAGTGCATAAGTGGCATAGGTGAGTTCCACCTCATTATATCTACACTGTTCAAATTGGATCCAAGGGCTAAGATCATCGGTTTACACTTGTGCACTGAAGAAACATGTGCACTGAATTTTTTCCCAATTAAGTGTTGATGTGTGCTCATGTGAACGGTTACATGGCGGTGACTAGGACGGACAAAAATCTAGAAAAATACAAAGTACAAAATTAAAAAATCAAAGTAAGCAAAAAAAACCCAAAAAATACCAAAAAATAGAAACATTTTAAAAAATAAGGCGGAAATTTTTTTTTAAAAAAATATCTTCGAAAATTCAGAAAATTCAAAAAAAATACAAAAAAACAAAAAGGGGAAGTTTTTTGTTTTCCCCTTTTTGAATTTATTAAAAAACGATTTGAATATTTCATTTTATTTTTGATTTTTTAAAAATATTTATGATTTTTTTACCATTTTTTGGATTTTTCTGAATTTTTCAAAGTTTTTTTATATTTTGATTTTTTTTATTTTCCAGTTTTTCCCGTACTAGTCACCGCCGCGTAACCATCCACATGAGCACACATCAGCACTTAACTGACACATAGGTGCCACCTCAACATCTAACGACATTTTAACGAAAACCTAACGGATTGGAGGCAATGTTGCAAGCGGCTACAAGTTCAGGGGGCCGACATTGCAATTTACAAGTCTACTGGGCTAAGTGAGATTTGCTGCGAGTTCAAGGGGCAACAGTGCAAGTTGCTTGAAAATCTCAAGGGGCAGACTTTAACCTAGCATGACAGGGAACCTTTGTCCAAAAAGTAAGAGATGTTTAATATTTGAATGACATGGCTAACCGTTTTTTTTCTGTTTTGCACTGACCATTCAATTGGAGGAAGGGGTATTAGGAATAAATAGTAGATACTGTGTGCTGCTGTCACTAGCTGTTTCACTTGGTAGCCCTGAATTAGTTTTCTGACCTGCATTCTTTACTGATGGAGAGGCTTGCTGCACGCATATCAGTATTCAGTCGTTCTGTCAAGCTCTCTTTGGTTACTTTGTATAAAACTTGTCCTACAATGAAACCAACAGATTAGTCAATAGATGCCCATTAAAACAGAGTAACCTACAGACGTAAGACAGTATATATGGTTTATCTCGCAAGTATTTTTGCAGGCAAATGGTCAAACATGTTCCCTCACCTGACTCGTTTTTTACTTCAATATAACCTTCTTTGTTTACTCTATCCATAAATTCTTTGCCTAGGCGTTCTTCAATACCTTCCTCCAAATAAAATCGACCGGAAAGGTTGACAACCATGTGCACATCGTCATATAAAGAAGCATATAGAACCACCACGTCTCCTCCTGGATAATAGGAAATGCAAATTCAATCACTGAATTTTCCAAACAGCCCAAATTAAAACATGCAATAAGATATGGCAACACTCAATGAAGGGATGTGATGGATAAGCAAAAATATGGAACACATAATACTGCTAGATAAAGTGTAGTGACTAGGACGTTTATGGCATTTGCTAGTGATACATGTCTAAACAAATGAAAAGGTAGGATCACAAAAAGAGGAAACCAGCATACTGGACGGAATATGTTCTGCTACTTCCATGTTTCACAGGCAGAAGCTAAAGCCTAAAGGATGAGAAAAAACGACATGTTAAATTGCATAAGAACATGAAATAATTTAGATAGATCTGCGAGCATGAGAAACAACCGTCTTGCCCCATATGGAAGTGACAAAATAAGTTTTTTATTATGATTATTACAGGCACGAAGTTCACTGTTTCAGGTCGCATAAACTGTATACACAAGCACTTTCTCATGAATTCAAAAACTAATGATGGAAATTGAGTGCAAATCAACAGCAACATAATACATTACATGATTATGCCTACCGAGCAATGCACATCACCCACCTTTGCTATGACCAACAATTGCTGTTACATCATACTTCTCCTGATATAGATATGAGACGACATAATGCAAATCATCAGCCTCTTTCCTGTAGTTGCCGTACTGGAATTCACCTTCACTTTCTCTGAGAAGTCATCAGCATCATATGAATGATGTTATGAACCATGCATGCATATTAAAATAAAGGATACTCTAAAATAAATGTAACATGGTACAAAAGTATGTACCAAGCAGTATATATTCAAACAATAAGAATGCAATATAGAAAATCCAATTGACACTTACACAGGTTATTTTTTACATGAAAAAAGTATAGGTCACAGGTACAAAACATTTGTGTAAAGAACACAAAAGAATTTGTGGGATTTTGCATTAAGGAAACCAAAAAGGGTTAACAATAATTACAAATAGGGCCAAACAGACCCTAAGTAAAATGAAAGCAAAAAAAATGAGGATAGAAGGGGTTTCATCTCAATGCAGAAAAACTGCACTGACTATAAGAAATATAAAGTGATTCCTCGCAAACGAGATGGCAACACCCTCGCGTGTAATTGGTACCAGATATGGGCCTCATCCAGTTTCTAGCTTACCAACTCGCTGAACTCCACTTGCTTCTAAAAGAACTCTTATCATTTCATTCTGTCCAGCACCTTGTTTCAACCAAAAGACTCAAACATTAGGAACTTTTGGAATGAATGCCGAAACTCGTTGCTAGCAAGAGAGGGCAATGGTCTGATGTAAGGGAGGAATGCCCTTGGAGGTAGCACTCTGGAAATAACTCTTCCCAGTTAAACCAAACCAATAACTTACAGGCCAACACGTCATTTAGTTCTAGGCCCATCCTTTTCTTTAGATAAACACATACTTACCCACCAATGGTAACATGAAAAAAAGACTAGACAAGCATTTGCTACAATAGATTTTGTAAACCATCAAACCATAATTTCATAAGCCACTTACCCGTTTCCACTGAAATCAAAGCGGAAGACACTAATCCCTTTCTTTGTTAGTGCAGTTGCTAGATCAACAATGAAGCTATCATTCTGGAAACAAGCATTAAACTTCATTAGATGGGTGAAAACTACTTCATAACAGTTTAATTTGCTGCATCCCACATAGAAATGTGAGATTTAGTCACCCATATCTTGAAGAGAGCAAGGCAGGTTTCTTGTACTTGTGACACGATTACATAGCGTACCTTGGAAGCTGTAAATCCATGGCACAAGACTACAATCTTGTTTGTACCCATATTATGCAGCAGACCCACAAGTTTCTCCCCATGTTTGTTCGTAATCACTACTCTTTGTTCTGGAGCAAGAGAAACTGTCAAGAATCAACAAAGAGTCAAATGATTTGGACACAAGGTACCACTATTCTTCAGCGACACAAAAGATACCACTATTCTTCAGCACATTCATCGCCCAGGGTATCTTATATTCTTAGTTCAAAAACTACACACTATGCCAACATGTCACAGATGAACACCAGAAAACATCCCTTTGCGAAACTGTTACCATCGAAATTATTCATCTCACCAAGTAATGTAGTTTCACAAGCGTTAGTATATGGAGTGGTCAACTGGCCGTTTCACACTAGAAAAAGAGCATAACCCAGTCAGGATAGGGGCTGCAGATTGAGAGTTTCAGATTTTCCTTGCGATGGCTAGCGTGACTGAACATGTTTCCCAAGTTCACATTGATCATGCAACGCTTGGAGCTCAAGTTTTGGCTAAAACATCAACTCTTGCAAAAGTGAGGTGTAGCAATTTCTTATCAGGAACCATCAAAGATTGTGCAGATAAACCTTGGCACATAGAGGGATGAGGCTAGTAGAGTAGTAGCAGTAGAGGGGATACTACTGTCTGGCATACGACAATGCTGGCTTGTTCGGCAGGAACCTAGAGGGATCTTGCCGGCGACTACCTGCGGTCGGTCGCCTACTCTAACCATGACAACGTCGAGGAGAAGAGGGCCGGAAGAAAGGGAGGTGCTTACGGGGGCTGGAGGCATCCTGGGACGAGGGAAGCGGCTGCGCCATGGACGACGGGCGGCGGCGGCGGGGGGGCAGCCACGCCGGCGGAGGCAGCAGGAGGAGGAAGGGGGATTCGCCGGGCAAGTGGACGGAGGCGGAGGCCGACAGGCCGAGGCGGCGGTGTCTGGCTAGTAAGTGGAGGAGGGATGGTGGCCATTGGATTGGACTTTGGGCGGCGTTGAGCCGTTGATTCTTCGTGGCATGGTATGGGCAATTTTTTTTTTTGTTTTGCCATTTTAAAAAGTTTTAGTTTCATGAATGTTTTTGTAACGAGGCGCGACGACCGTCCGATGGCCACAATCACGCCGATCTAACGGCCAAGAACAACCGCGCTGGAATCTCGAAACCAGACACACGAGGTGTGGCCAGCCGAAAGTCAAAAGCTAAAATATGATAAGGATTTTTAATGGATCGACGTGCCCAAAATGACATTCCAACCCAAACCTTTGGAACCAGCTAGGTTCTTGGAAAGTTGGAACACAAATGGATAGATCTTTATCGAGAATAGCTCATGCTTTTGATCAGAACTGGTCGTGCACTCGTGCCTGCGATGATTCAGCAGCTAGTCCCAGCTCAAGAAACGATCATTCAGAGAAGCTCCCGCTTCTACAGCGCAAGAGAAAGTCAAACCGGAGAAGAACAACCATGGAGCTCGCGATTGCTCGTCCAAGAAGAAGAAGAAGAAGGAGAAGGAGAAGGATTAACTAATCATCAAGAAGAAGAAGATCGTTTCATTCCAGGTGCATGGTTCAGAGATTCAGTGTAGCATGTCTCCCTACAAACCCCCTAGGAACTCATACCGAATTCGCTGATAAGGCTGAGGTCCTTTTCAGCCACTTCAACTCAATCTTCGGGGCTGGAGCTTCACACTCCTCACCCAGCCATGAGGGAACCTTCAATTGGCCATCCCTTGGGCTGCCCTCGCTAGATCTCTCTTCCCTCGAGGAGCCCATCACGTGGGAAGAGCTGAAGCAGATTGTTTTCTCGCTACCCTCAGACAAGGCCCCAGGCACTGACGGCTTCCCCTGGGATTTCTACAAATCTTGCTGGGATTGCATCTCCACTGACCTGCTTAGCGCCCTACAATGCCTCTACAATTTGGACAGCACGGGTCTTCCATCCCTAAACTGTGCCCACATCATCCTGCTCCCCAAGAAAGAAAACCCCCTCCGAGCCTCAGACTACCGCCCAATTAGTCTGATCCACAGCCTAGGAAAATTGTTTACAAAAATTCTGTCCACTAGGCTGGCGCCCTTTATGGACGAGCTCATCTCGCCCTCTCAGAGTGCTTTCATCAAAAAGAGGCATATCCAGGACAATTTTCTTTATGTCCAGGGCTGCGCAAAGAAGCTCCACCGTTCAGGTACCCCATCGCTCTTTCTAAAGCTGGACCTTGAGAAGGCCTTCGACTCAGTGTCCTGGACCTACCTGCTGGATAATCTCCACGCCCGGGGTTTCGGGACCCGTTGGCGCAACTGGATAGCACTCTCGCTCGCTTCCTCGTCCTCGAAGGTCCTTGTCGGGGATTGAATTACGGCCCATTGTCATGGCCCACTCCCTGACGGCCCATTCGAACAGCCTACTAGGGCCTAGCTCCCTAGAAGGTTCTATCAGGCCCACAATGATGTACTCTATGTGTATGTCCAAGATGACTTAGTGAGTACCAAGGATTAAAAGATCACAGCTGCTGTTCGGCCAAACAAAATAGCCACTAAACAGATCTGAACAGCAGCTCTAACCACACTACAGTAACTAGTAGAAAGGCACAACCAGTACTAGTTCTCCAGAATAAACAGCATGTAGTAAACCAGAATGATTAACCAAATAATCCAGGCACTAAGCACTAGACAACACACATAGAGACACAAGCAGGAAGATTAAGAGCAGTGCTATTCTGGTCTAGCAAATTCTTATTTAACAGATTATTATGCCTCATACATTGCAATCATCATCAAACAAAGATCAGAGCCACAACACAGTGCATCCAGATCTGGTCAAACGGCCTCTAGCTCGAAGGCTAGTCTCCCAGAAACGACCAAATCGGTCCACTGGACAAGAAGGGAAGGAGAGTTCTTACAGTGCGTTGGATCCAAGCCAACGAAGCTGAGGCAAAGCGTGCAAGGCACTGTCCCAGAAATCAAATCGCCCGTGCTAAGCACCACAAGCGAAACGATTCGGAGATACGATGCCGAAATCCCTCTCCGCAGCCGAAGGCCACAGGAGGAACCCGAGGAGCAGAGGAAGGAGCAGCAAGAGGACGGCGTCCACCTAGTGGCCACCGAGCACCAGATCAACAGAGAGCGGCGCGGGTACACCTCCAGCAACCAGCGCCGACCAGCAAGCCGGCCGGAGCTCCGGCGAACCACCGAACAGCAGGGTCGCAAGAGGAGTGAGAGGAGATGGGGAAAAACCGAGAAAACTCGGAACCCAAGAGGAAGAGGAAGCTGCGGCCTCTAAAAAGGGGTAGAGCCGCTTACCGGCCTTCCGAGATGCCTGGCCACAACGGCCACGACGCCCCACAGAGCCCGCACGCCGAGAAAGGCGGCGCCGCCGCCCGCACTGCTCCAGCCCTAGGGCTTGGGCACGAACGGGGCGAGCTCGCCTCCCCCTGCCTGCTCCTCTCTCTCTCCCTCTCTTATTCTCTTATGTGGGCCGGCCCAAAAGGGGCAAAAGCCCAACATCTTCACCCAGCTCGGTGGCGCGAGAGCACCTGCCTTCGTGATTGGTGGGAATTCGACATGGCGTCCCCCGCCGTACCTCGGGAGACGACCCCCATCGTCCTAGCTATCATCTGGCACCTTTGGCTGGAGCGAAACAACCGCATTTTCCAGGCGACAGATCGTCCGCGCGAGGCCTTCCTGCAACAACTTCTCGATCAACTGCGGCTCTGGGCTGCCGCAGGAGCCCGTTTTGTAATACCCTAATTTTGTAAACGCCCTCTGGGGGGCTTTCAAAACTCCCCCCACACAGTTTTGTAACACCTTCTCCTTAATGAGCAATAGACGGCAGTTCTCCTGCCCTTTACTCAAAAAAAAAAGAATTCAGAAAACCATATCGTTTCAGGAACGATCGAACCGGGCATGCAGGCTCATCGATTACTCAGTACTCACCTTCGGCTGGATCGGTCCTTGGCGCTGGCGCTTGCTGAGCCTGAGCCCGGGCGACCGCTGCTGCAAGAAGCAGCAAGAGGAGCGATACTGCAGAACCATGGAGCTGCATGCTCGAGCTCGACCTGCACCTCATCTCCCTGATCCCTCTCCTCTCTCTATCTAGCTTAGCTTGACCCCTTCCGATAGAGATATGAAGCTCGCAGCCGCCATGATATATACAATCTACATATGATAGAGTTGAGGCAGCGAAATAGCTAAGCCTGGGAAAGGGACGTGTGTGTATCCCGCGGAGGGAGACATACATACACACACACCTACCCGATGCATGTAGGTATGCAAGTGCAATGAGCAATGAGCGACCTGTTCCTTATTCAATTAATGGCGACCGTGGGTTCGACCGGTTCTAACATCGTCTTACACAACTCGGATTTGTCGATAAGCATAGTACGGTTTAACCTCGAACGGGTTAGCCGTCAAACCGTTGAGGCGTTCAACCTCGGTTTATATGGTCGGCTCGGAGAATTGGCTTGATAAAAGTTACACCCAGGGGCGCAGGGCTACATTCAGGCCCTTTTTTGGTTCACGGTTTTTATTCAGTTGCAAAATTTATTGTTTTCCATACATCATTCACTATAACATGTTGTAATAATTTTTAAAACTATGTGGTGGTTTTTCTCAAAAATCTCAAAAAAAAAAAGTGAAATTAACTTTTTAGCCCTTCCAAGTTTCTTTTTAAGGGGGCTTAAATTTTTTCAACTATAACCAAAACCAAACCACAACCGTGAATCAAAGAGGACATCAATCAGGACGGTGCGCAGAAATCTAGGCATAAAAATATGTTAGCAAGAATTAACTCATATTTTTTAATGTGTGCACCTCTAAAATTTAATATCTTATACCTTTGAAAAGAAAGTTCAATCACTTAGGGTACGAGTGAACCGTTGTCACATTTTGTCTGGCTCCACCTCTGAATCGATGAAACCCTGGCCATGGCATGCATGCCCATCACTGTTTTCTAACTACCCCAAGTGGAATCAAAAGAGAGACGAGACGAAGACAACCCAAGGGCATTTTCAATGCCAGCTCCATATTTTCCCAGTCTCATCCTTATTTATCTACTTTTAAATCATTACTCCATGTACCACTATATTTTTCTGTCTTATATTTTATTACGTACCTACTGCTACGGTGATTTGAGGAAAAAAATAGAGGGAGAAAAGGGATAACATTGGGAATGCTTTGACGCCGTGGTTGATTGGTGCAACACGCATATGTGCATACTAGGTTGGCATGCGCGCCCACGGCGCGCCATAGGCAATGAATTTTAGATTAATTTCTACTTTGCGTACGTATTACGACTAAGGTCGAGACCTATGTGATAGCATAAACAGCCGGATAAATCAGGTTTAGTGGTACGTGCTTTGAAATAAATAGACGGGCTGTGCTTTTCGATGAGCCGGCCATTTATTTGCGAGTTTCTGGTGATTATAAATCTAAGAATGAAAAGAAAGAAGTGATTAGCTAACCTCCCTACCATAAATTTTTTTATCCATTTTCTATTTTCCTTGTTTTTCCTAATCTTCAAATGTCGATCCAATTTTTTTTTTTTGCATTCAAAAAGTGAGGAATAAATGGTGAGGCATTCCTATTTTTTTATGTATTCTTAAAATGGTTGAACGAAAGAAAAGAATGGGTTATTTGTATTCGTTTGTCAACTAAACCTCAAATTCTCAGAAAGAAATATTTTTATTTTTTATGGACAAAATATTATGACGCATTTGCTCTGTCATATAAATCTAAAATTGAAAAGAATGAAGCGATGGGCTAACTCCTCTAACATAAATTTTTGTCCATTTTTATTTTCTAATTCGTCTATAAAGGTTTGGTTTTGAAATAGTTTTTTTAGTTGGACATATTCTTTTTATGGATCCGTACGAAATACTACGACGCATTTAGTCCGTCGTTAAAATCTAAAAAAGAAAAGAATGAAGTGATTGGCTAACTCTGGTACTATAAATTTCTATCCATTTTTTAATTCATCTGTAAATGTTTGGTCTGAAAATAATTTTTTTAGTTTGCCATTAAAAGGTAGAACGAAAGAGAAGAACGAGTTATTTGTTAATCTGTTTCTCAACTAAACCTAGAATAATTAGCAAGACTTTTTTTTCTCTTATGGATCCGTACGAAATATTATGATGCATTTGCTCCGTCGTAAAAAACTTAAAAAGAAAAGAAAGAAGTGATTACGTAACCTTCCTACCATTATTCTTTATCCATTTTTATTTTTCTCGTTTTGTCAAATATTAAAATGTCAATCCATTTCTTTTTTAATTATTTTTTAGCATCCTAACAAAATTTGGGAAGTAAATGCTGATCCTTTTTCTATTTTTTAATTATTTTTTCGCATTGTAAGGAAATGTAAGAAATAAAAGGAATGGGGGAGAATAAAAGAAACGCGGGCGGGGCTGGGTTAATCCCAGCCCCTGGGGCAACGCGGAAGCGAGGCATACCAACTGAGCTACAGTTGCGCTGTGCTAGGTCTTGACTGGGGAAAGAAATAAAGAATAGGACGCATGAGAGCTAAGTGGAAAATCGAAAAAAGGCCGCAGGGCCTGAGATTCAAACAGCGGTGGGCGAGCTGAGAACTTGCGCCGGTAACCAACTGGGCAACCGGCCCGCCTTGTTCATGTGCTTGCGAAAAAAATCCTTTTATATATAAAGGAAAAACGGACGGCCGGATCTCACCATCGCTGACGATCGAACGGCTGGGACGGCTGGTACTGTAGCATTCGGACGCGTGTCAGCACGGCGTTGATTTGCTCGCGCGTTGTATATGTAATAGAAGATTGTGCCAATAAACAGGGAGTAGCTAGGAATCGAACGCCAATAAACAATTGAGAACTAAGCTAACGTTGATCTAGTTTCGTGCATATTTTTTTATATAGTGTATCTCTAGATGGGTAGTCCAATCTAAAGGGAAGGACATGATCAGACGACCATAGTTTGACATGGCCTGGTTAGAGATGGCAATGGGGACCCGTTCCTCAATTCCTAGTAGAGAATTTGTTCCTCAATTTCTAGTAGAGAATTTTTTTATTAGGGGATAGGTATGGGAAGAAGTTAACCCTTGCGACGATGTAAATGGAGAAAAATCATTCCCTATCGTGGATGAAAAAAAAAAAATTGGTCGCGAGGACGGAAAAGCACTCCCCGGCGGGGAATGTCCCGTTGCCACCCGTAGGCCTGACGGGATTCTAACCCTGCCAAGGGCTGCCTAGGTCCTTAGAATTCTCAAAAAAAATTAATGTTTTTGCCAAACGAGGCGCCCTATGCAAATGCGAGAAAAGAGTACTACGCTTAGCGTTAGAGGATAAACATTTGCCAAGAAATCCTAATCAGGAAGCATAGGGAGCACTTGTCCTCTGAAACTTTTGCAGGGCATGCTTCAAAGTTGAAGCATACATAGTCCTATAAAAAAAATTGGTATTTACATGCTCTTCCAGTATCGGCTGGGAAATGCAGAACCACACACTGGATGATCTGGGATGGAAGAAGAGCCACACTCACTACAAGTCTACAATGGCCACATCAAGATGGTCATGGTAACTGGAGAGTGGAGTTGCCTTGCTTATAGGGAACAGAGTTGGAACTCCACTAAGCTTAGAAATGGCACCAGTTCCGCAGAAGGATCCACCAGAACTATTCGTCCTTTGCCAATGAGGTACCCTCTGCCTACATTATTTATATATGCCTCAATCATGGAATACATGTAGTTTTCTTCTTTTCTTTTGAAATTGGAACGTCTGTAGTTATAAAGAATGATTTAACAAATGATTTATCAATACCTCACTGGATGTAATGAAATCCACCAATGCATCAGCGACTTCTTTGCGGTGTGCGGTGTAGTTATGATTTGCTCCCTCAATGACACAAAGTTTGTGGTTTGGTATAAGCTGAGCAAATTCATAGGCATCTTCTACAGGTATAGTCTCATCGGCTGAACCATGAACTGTGAATAACCTGAATTGAGGCAGTACATTATCTGAAGAAATGTATCACACTATCACGAATGAGGTGTTTTAATATTGGGGGACCTTTTGAGAACTAGACATTTGAATTTTTAGCAAGAATGGAAAAAAAAACTCTATGAATTGCAAATGCTGATGCTGCAGTGACTAATTGTTTCCATTTAAAGTTCAATTACAAGGGAAATTAATGCATGGAATAGTTAACTTGCCTACATTCCTTGCTAATGGAAATACTTGCAGCACGTATATCGGTGTTAAGTCGCTCCATCAAACTCTCTTTAGTTACCCTGTATTGAACATTTCCTGGATTGGGTCGAACAGAAAGTCAGCAGATGCCCAAGAAAGTGATCATGCAACAACTATGTATGCTGTGCCCATGGAAAACATTTTGACCAAAATCTATGCGAATTTTGGTACTACCGGACTCCCCTGGTAGAACTTTGCACCAGCAAAAAAAATCGGATTTGAATTAATTTTGTCAAACTTAGATATGCAGATGAGTATGTGCTTAATAGCCAGGTATTTAGAATGGTGAATGTCCAGTGGAATGGCTAACGCGCTAGCAGATGGAGAACGCAGGTTTGAGTGCCAAGGTTAGCAATATTTTCAATCTTCTTCATTTTCAAAAATTGTGGAATTTGTTTGAAAATTTCATCCTGAAAATAGCCACAAATATCTG
The DNA here is from genome assembly GCA_005191435.1 of Raddia distichophylla. NCBI lineage: Eukaryota > Viridiplantae > Streptophyta > Magnoliopsida > Poales > Poaceae > Raddia > Raddia distichophylla. The sequence continues at coordinate 1,244,998 of SPJY01031644.1, forward strand.
GCTACTGTGAATTTCGGCCTTACCAGCCCCCTCCGACTCCGATAAAAATTTTAAAATATATTTTTTTTCTGGCTCTACTTATACATGTAATGCTCAATTCAATGTCACAGTAAGTGCCAAGTAGCTTTGTAGACTATGGCCCAGTTCTTTTGAGCTTAACAGATTAACGGCTTAACGACTTATCTACGTTTTAAAAAGCTATATGCTTTGAGTTTTTTAAGTCCGTTTTTTCGCTGTTTTAAAGGTGGGTTCTAACGCTTAAAAAGCAAGTCAAACGAAATGATCCGAATATCAAGACTACCTCGAGAAGCGCTTGAAATTTAGTCATTTCAGCCGTTCAGCTGTTCAGCCGTTAAGATCAGTTCAAAAGAACAGGACCTATGTTTCATAAAAGCTGTCTTACCTGATTTCTCCTTGACATCAAGGTAACCTTCTTTATTTATTATATTGATAGACCCTTTCCCTATACGTTCTTCAATGCCTTTCTCTAAATCAAATCGACCAGATACATTAACAACCATGCTGACATCATCATAAATAGAAGCATATAGAATCACAACATCTCCTCCTGGAAAAAGAGATACATATTGAATGAGTGAAATTTCCAAACTGGTATGTCTAAGCAATACAAGATACAGCAACAAGGAAAATATATTGAACAGACAATATGTGCAAGGAAATAGAATACCCACTAGCACTCTGTAGAGTAGGGCCGTCATTATAGTATTTGCTACTAATGCAAATATGAGCAAAACTAACAAATAAATAATACTGAGGAAAGCTATACACTGGATGAAATATGACATCTGTGTTTCACAGAACAAACACTGTTTAATGAAAGTGATGTGCTTAAATATACAGGACATTTATTCAAACGAATGCAAATGCCATAAAAGCAGTATATCTACAAATAGATGCCAAAACCAAATTTTATCAATATCACCAATTTGCTACTAAAGTATACAGTGTGCAGGTTTGCATGTTTTCAGGAGCTTAACACACCAAGTTCTTGTTGAAGAACTGAACAAACACACTCTTTCACCAATGGCTAGCAATAATAAGATTCAATGGAACAACTCAACAGCAAGTATAGCACATTATCCTACTACATATTTTACCTACCTTTGCTGTGACCAACAACTGCTGTTACATCATACTTTTCCTGATAAAGATATGAGACAACAGAATGTAAGTCATCAGCCTCCTTCCTGTAGTCGCCATACTCGAATTCTCCTTCACTTTCTCTGAGATATATGCCAAAAACCGGGACTTAGCATTTAAGAATGCATTTCAATTTACGAGGGGCACATACAGGAAAGCCAACTGTCCATTTTTAATCAAATGGAGCCAAATGATCTTTTATTCTTTGGCTTTAACTTATTATGGGCTAAAGTAAAATGACATATCAAACTATCTATACTTCTCTTTGTCATTAAGTTATAGAGTTTTCTAGTATCACCAAGGGTCAAAAACGGAAACAACCTCTTTGTGAGTTTTAATCTTAGGGGAAAGGTTGCGTACACCGACACCCCCCGTGTAATACTTTGCTAAGTGTTTATCATGGATTGCATATACCCAATGCAAGAAACTCAAAGTAGTTACACATAAGAACCTCAACCCATTATTGAAATGAACTAATGAAGTAAGACTGCAGAAACAGTACTATAATTGCTTCTATGAACTGAAATTGCCAGCGAATACAGAGTTTTCTGGGAACAACTTACCCATTTCCACTGAAATCAAAGCGAAAGACATTGATTCCTTTCTTTGTTATTGCAGCCATTAGGTCAAGAATGAGACTGTCGTTCTGGAGTGAGAAGTGGATTTCATGAGATAGCAGTACGTTATTACTGCAACAATTGATTTAGCTTGCATTTATTCGAGAAAAGAACCAGTAACATTTTTTTATTTTTGTATGCTACTTTATTTTTCCCCCTAACTCTATTGATTTTCCAGGCCTTCAGATTAGCGTTTTGTTTGATTCTCATCTTGATTCAATTGATAAAAAAATTGCAACTTATACATAAGAAAGCATAAATCACCTTATAATAGACATCCCAAAGGTAAATAACTTTCATCTCATTAGGAAATATGAAATATGGTCAGTGATATCTTGCTGAGGACATGGTGTATTACGAGTGGAAAGTGCAAAGTCATGTACCTTGGTAGATATAAAACCATGGCACAAGATGACGATCTTGTTTGAACCCGTATCATGCAGCACTCCCACAAGCTTCTCTCCATGCTTGTTCTTTATTGCCACTCTTTTCTCCGAAGCAGCTGGACGGATGCGGTGCAGAGTTCAGTGAACACAAGGTACCATAGCAATTGCAAGGAACGTATTATTTTAAGGCAGCTTTTGAACTAATAGGTTGTCATCAGAAAGCATGTAGCAGAGTTTTTAGCCCATCTATCCACATGAAGCAGTTGAACAATCAATCTTGTTCTTGGGTATGGCACAAGCAGTTCTTGTTCTTCTTGAATGACCATCAAATACTGATACTGGTATAGGCACCCGTGTCTTTGTAAACAAAGCAATATAGTCTAAATACTGATAATTCGGTTACGATTAGAATCGGTGCCCCTGAGCTTGCCTGCTCTAACCGTGGGAAGGCGCGAGAGGCCGGGGATCCAGAAGCGATGGAAGTAGAAGCAGGAGGCAGGGTGCCGGGAGGAGGGGAGCTTACGGGGATCGGAGGAGCCCTGGGGCTGCGCCATCGCCGATGCGGGCGGCCGTGGACTGGCGCGGTGGGAGCAGTGGCGCGCTCCGGCGCTGGGCGGCGCCGCGGCAGGAGGAGGGGGGACGCGGCGCGCGAGGCTGAGAGGGCGGCGCAGGATGGGGATGCCACACTGTGGTGGGTGTGGGCTCGACTTCCCCCTCCGGCCGTCGCCGGCGCAGCGTCGGAGGGCGTCGGGCGGCTGGTGCTCGGGAGGAACGGAGGAGGTAATAAACATGCTCATCTTCCCCATCCCTCTCCCTTTCGTCTCTGTTGAGGAACCACGCCCGAGCACGGGCTGGCCTTGGGCCCGGCACGGCTAAGAGGTGGGACCAAAGCCAAAACCCTAGCACCAAGCATAAATAGAAAAGGTTTCAATCTATTATATATACAAGAGAAAAGCAATAAAGAATATTTCCTCTCCTACATCCTCGTATTCATCTGTGATTGTTTTTCGTCGTCTACGATCTACGCACTGCTAGGCAACCTCGGATTACACCCGGTAGCGTGGTTGTCTAACACGTTATCAGCACGAAGCTCTGACGAACGACGCCGGAGATCGATCACCGACGAACAGCATCGCATCTTCGTCCCCTCCGTCGGTCTAGTTGGGACCCGTTAATCTATCATATGCGATAGTTCGCGCATCCCATCTTTATCGCAAGAATCGAATGTATAGATCGGTTTTTTCCTCGGGATCCGTTTAGATCTGTTAAAGAATGGTAGAATTCTTGAAGAATCCATTGAATTGAACCGTCGGTTTTCAATCGGCGACGAACAAACTTGAATTGCATTGAATTTATATGTATGTGAAGCACATCGGTTGCCTATCGGTCTTCTCGTACGTGGTACGCGCCGCCGTGCTCCGCACGCCGCAGCGGGTCGGCTGCGCCGCTGCCGCAGTACCGTGCCCCTGCAACTTGACGTGGAGTCCCTCATGAACATGCATCTGCAGCTAGCAAATATCAAGAAGCTACGTTGCATGCTAGCAAAGCACCAAGTGTAGAATTGCATGGCGTATCAATTGCATGCAGCTAGCCCCGTATCAATGAAGTTGTTTTTGTATTTTTCATCTCAATGATTTGAATTTATAAATTTTATGAGATTCTTATTTTTTAAAAAAAAAATAAAGATTTTATGGGTCCTTGCCATAAAATTATGTTTCTATTTTCTGAAGTTTTTTTAGATTTGTAATCAGCCTTGAGAATGAGAAAAGGGAAGGGAGTAAATTTTGGGGGGGGATAAAGAAATGAAGAAAAACTGGGAGTAGCCAAGGATCGGACGCCAATATACAATTGAGCAGTAAGCTAACGTTGATTTAGTTTCCTGTATAATTTTTTATATAGGGCGTGTTTGGTTGCGACAAGCTCAACCTGACTAAGTCTAGCCTGTCTGAGGCAAGCAGGTTTAATGTATGCAAACATATGAGATGATGTTTGGTTGAGTTTGGTAGAGATAAAATTTAAGTTTAAATATTTGAAATTTATATAGCAAGTGTGATCTAATTTTGTTCAAAAAAAGTCAAGAACCCATTTTTAAAATCAGCTCGGTAATCGGAGATGTTCATCAAAAGATATTACAAAAAAAAAAGAGGAAAACTTGTCTACATAGGGTAGCAGCGCATTAGATGTTAAGCATGCAACCAGGTCGCTGACAATGGACCTATAGCAGAGAATAGAGATGGCAACGGGCACGAACCCGCTGGGTACTGCATGCCCAAACCCGTACCCGTGAAAATCAAATGTGCCCGCTAAGAAACCCATGCCCGCACCCGGGTATAGATTTTTGCTCAAACCCGTACCCGCACGAGTATCGGGTGCCCGCGGGCTGCCCATGCCTGGCACGGAAGAGGTGTCAAGCTGTCCTGTACAGCCAGGTGTACTTAGAACAACACAGTCATCAGTAAAGGCAATACCGCAATAATAAAAGCATAGACATGACAACCAGATCACTGCTAATGTTTAAGTGTTTTACAAACCATAAACTCACAGTCACACAGCCAACGGGCGAGCAAGGCCCCAGCGCGTGGGCGAGTCCCTCAGGGCGCCGGGCGAGGGCCCCACACGTCAGGCGGGCGTTCAGACCCCAGCGTGTGGGCGAGCCCCGCGGCGTATCAAGCGGGCCCCACGCGTCAGGCGGGCGAGCAAGGCCCCAGCGCGTGGGCGAGCCCCTCAGGGCGCCGGGTGAGGGCCCCACGCGTCAGGTGGGCGATCAGACCCCAGCGTGTGGGCGAGCCCCTCGGCGTACCAAGCGGGCCCCACGCGCCAGGCGGGTGCGTGGGCGAGCCCCTCTGAAGACCAGGCGAGGGCCCCACGCGCCAAGCGGGGCCCGCGCGGCAGGGAACGTCCCGAAAGGAGTCTTCTGGTCGAAGGCTCCCCCTGCTGCGAAGGACGAGCGTATTTAATGCGACGTCACGCGCGGATAGACAGCTGAAGGCATGATTACCGCTACAGTGACCCCTGTCAGTCTGAGCGGCTGTCACTGTGGCGCAGAAGAATTGACCGGCAGAGAGAAGGTTTGCTTGAGATGGACGCCCGCGTCAGGAGGAGCAGGCTGGGCCCCACCCGCAGCCTCACTGGTGTGACTGTGCGGGTCAGTGGCCACTTGCGAAGCATGCGAGGGCGGCGCCGCACGGCGCAGTAGCAGCACGTTTTCGTCTCTCCTGTCGTGTCTTGTTACTGTACCAAGGGTACTGTACTGTCTACCCCCTCGCTCTCTCCGTCAGTTCGAAGCTTGTATAAAAGGAACGGAGAGAGAAGGGAGAGGGGGTCGAAGCTTTGACAGCATACTGTAACCACATTCCATTCAACCACAACAAAAGAGCTAAGGCTCAGCAGGAGTAGGACTGTTACCCGCGGAGGGGTCCGAACCTGGGTAATCCCCGTGTGTTGCTCCTTGCTGCGTTCAGCGCTCAATCGAACTGAGCTCGGCCGATAGGCTAGCAGGATAGAAATCTGACTAGGGGTGTGATCCGCAGTGGTTGAGCGGTGAACACGCCGTCAGCAAGCAACGCCTATGGTAGGTGTCTAAGAACAACCTCCTCCTTTGGTGGTCGAAGCATATCCTCAACCGTAAGGCAGGGTGATACTGCCACTGACATGTGGGTTCATAGTGTGCGGGGCCCACATGTTAGTGGCAGTAATTGCCATATGGCAGAGGATACGGTTCTTCGATGGTGGAGTAGGTGCCTGCTTCAACTCCCCGTATCAGGGAGGCCATACTCATCGACATCAGTTGGGGCAGCGAGGACAAGTCCCCGATCCCGAATCCAGCTCAAGGCGAACACCAAGAACTCCCTAGGGCCATCGCACCACAAGTCCCTAGATGCGTGAAGCAAAACACGGGCACACGTCTGCTCGGGAAGAGGAAACCGAGGTCTTGAAGGCTCGGGACTCCTCCCCGAGCCGTTTGAGCAGCCCTGTAGCATTTGAGATGCTCGGACGGCTAACGTTGATCTTGTGAAGGAAGAAGTTCCCGCAACCAGATCAAGGAAACTTAGGTTATCGAGCGAGTTGACTTGGAGGGAGGTGGTACCCATGAGCAACCCTTCCGTGGATGTTTTAGAGGATCACGCATATGGTGCGGCCTAACCCCGAGTGATATTTACTAACGATTATAGGGCAACCTGCTCACTTTATGGAATAAAGTAAGTACATGGGTTTTAGCACAAGACGTTATGATATCTTATAGATGACAAAGGACATCTACGTCAAGATGAAGTTTGTTACAGTTGATGTCGAATATGTATTATGTATTATGTATATGACTAAAGTTACAATTGGACTCTTAGTTGTAATACATAGGGGGTTCTTAAAGATCAAAAAAATAATTTTAATATATTTTAGTCTTTATGTGCCTCTTTTTAAAGACTCAGAAGCTCAACCAAACCAAACCACAAATGAAAGGGGGTTTGCATTGTACACCTTATGGTTGTTTGCAAAGAACCTAGGGCATGTTTATTGCTAGCCCCACCTTGGCCTAGGATGAGGCTGGCCCTATTTTACCCCTCAACCAACACAACACTTGCACTATCCTAGCACTATGTCATGCCTCTTATATTTTAATCATAACCTCATTTTTCATTATCCATAGTCTTACAAATCTACGGTATTAAGACCAGGTTTAGGTCTGTCAATAAACATATCCTCTAGTCATCTTCAATAAGGGCTGACTTAGATCGGTACAGAGACCACTCGCATATTCTTTTTATTATTTATCTATATTTATCTAATTTTTTATTTTATTTGCTACAGTATCAAACTAGCTTTAGGGATCTGTTTTGATGGGACCGACAACGAGGCATGCATGCGACGTCAGAATTGAAAAGTATGCATTGATTGAAATTTGGAGAATGTCGTTCCTTGCCTTCCCGCCAGCACATGCGCGATGCAGTTGCTGCTCTGACCAGAAGATCGTCTTCTTGTGTGTTGGACCCCCTGCCACTCCACTGCACTGCCCGGCGCCGTCCGTCCTTGAGCTGTGGAGCTGGAGTTCAATGTTTGTTCTCCAGAGAGATGACCAAACTTTGGTTCGAGGATATATAATAAGGATAACATATTTAATGATATTGTTTATTAAGTGTTAATATGTTTACATCAGATTTAGGAGAGCGGCTTACATATGGAGCAGTGGAAGATTCTTTCCTGTTTAGAAAGTCGGGGTTTTTTTGTGAAAGCGTTTAATGAAAAAAAGAGGCCTGCATCCCTCTAGATCCGAACCGTTTTTTACGAATCTAATGACTCACATCTTATGTTAGCATATGAACATTAGCATTGAATACATTGCCAATAAAGACTTGATCTAGCATCATCTTATGTAATATTTATAATAAAATAAAGAATTATGTTATCCTTAAAAAAAGTATGAGCACGAGTTTATTTTACGTTAAATCAGATGAGGTGGTTCCTCCGGTCAAAACATCCATCTTAATTTTATTTCTTGTACTTCAATTGGTTTCGGTACATACTTTCCACCGATGTCAGGTGCAAGCAGAAGAAAAGAACGGCTAGGAGGGGGAAAATTTTCTATGAGGTTATGCTAAATTTAAAGTGATAATTGATGATATGTTTCGGAACATGTTGATATTGATAAAATGCTCTATAGTTCATGTGCCAATGCACAAATAATTCGCCCCCTTTTTTTTTTTTTTTCAAAATTTGCCTTTTCTTGTCGATCATCCAACTCAGAGAAAAATGATACGAAGTAAATGATAATCCTACCGCTAGCAGCTAGCCTCACCTTCTCACTCACGATATTCCGTTCTACGTTTTGTTCGTTCTTTTTTTCCTTAGAAGAAAGTGAAAGGAATAAATAATAACCTTGTAAGTTGTAACTGAATATAATGAAGCTAAGCACCGAAGAAATCCTCGTCGCAGAAAAACGATAAAAAAAACCATGAACAATTTTTTTTCATATAGGAAAGGTTATTCTAGTCGTCTTCCATTTGATTTCGGCGAACTATGATGTTTTTGGTTTGTGTGTCTGTGACACGATCAATATCTTACCATAGTAGACATGCTTGTAAAAAAACTAGACAGGCAGGCGCGCGCAGTGGGAAAAAAAAGCAAAGCAAAGCGGTGGGAAAAAGAAGCGCAGCCGGGATTCGATCCGCGAGCTCCCTGCTGAAATACGAACTAACTAGCCAACCCAGCAAAGCTTCTGCGGTGCTTATATTTGCGCGGAAAATTTTGTTTTATACGTAAAAAATGAATGGATGGCCGGATCTGTCAGACGCGCGCGATCGGTCGGCCGCAAACGAACGGAGCGACGTGGTCAGCGCGGGGGCAAAAAAAGACATGTGGCGAGGTGGAGGGGCCGCAGCTCGGCCTTGTACTATTTATAGATTTCGATAACAGAAAAATGAAGGTAACAAAACTCAAGAAAAAGATGGAGCACTCAGCTTCGCGGTTTCGCTGAGCCGCACATCAAATCGTTTTCAATGTTATCTTTTCACCGAGATGATTCGTTGGAGGGGAGGCCACGACCAGATATTCACGGTGGAGGCCCGAGTTAGGGTTTGCTGAGAAATAGCTCCGATACCATGTTAAATTTGATCTTTTAATAAAATCATTGGACGAATACATTATACAATATATAGCCGGAAGTAGACAACCAATACGACAGGTCCTTAATAACATTAATACGCGCGTAATCAAGGAATTATGCGTGCGGCATATTCTACTAGCATATTCTATATTCCAACAGCATGAATGCATGGATCTTATATCGAAAATACTTAAAACCGGACGTCCGACGTCCGTCGGACGCCGCGGCCCAACCTATGTGTGCGCGTACGCAGCAACACACAGCTAGCTCTCGTTGCGCATTTGTAATTATGTTATTTTTCGTTTTCGCTTTTTGTATTTTTTTCATTCGGAGTCCAAATTGCGTAGAACAGATTTCATAATTCATTTAAAAATTCATAATGAATTCATTTTAAATACTTTTCCTTTTTCTATTTTCTTAAATTTTTATTTTTATTGGTAAAATTATTCCAACAGACAAACTTGATTGTTCCAGTAGGCAAACTTTATTGTTCCAGTAGACAAAACCTTATTTGTTTCGGAAAGCAAAAGTTATTGTTCCAGAACGCAAAAGTTATTGTTCCAGAAGGCAAATTTCAACTGTTCCAGCAAGGCATACCTTATTGTTTCAGTAGGCAAATCTTATTGTTCCAGCAGGCAAAAATTATTGTTCTAGCAGACAAGATAGGTTGTTCCGGGATAGCAGACCAAAAGCATTGTTCTAATAGACAAACTTTATTGTTCCAGTAGGCAAACTTTATTATTCCAGTAGACAAACTTTATTTATTCCAGAAGACAAAAGTTATTGTTCCATAAGGCAAAAGTTATTGTTCCAGTAGACAAAGCTCAACTATTCCAGTAAGACAAACCTTATTGTTCCAGTAGATAAAAGTTATTGTTCCAGTAGAAAAACCTTATTGTTCCAGTAGGCATTTTTTTTATTATTCCAGTAGACCAAATACATTGTTTCCTATAGGTATACAAGTTATGGTCCATCAAACTGGACATATAGTTCCAATTGGTTTAGCCTATTATTCCAGCAGATCAAATACATTATTCCAATAGATATACAAGTTGTTCAATCAGACTCAACATATTTTGTTCCAATTGGTGGTTTAGCCTATTGTTCCAGTAGACCAAATGCATTGTTCCAATAGATATACAAGTTGTTCCATCAGATCAAATACAATGTTTCAATTGGTTTTAGCTTATAGTTCAAGTAGACCAAATGTATTGTTCAAATAGGTATACAAGTTGTTCTATCATGTCAAATACATTGTTCCAATTGGTTTAGCCTATTGTTTCAGCAGACAAAAAACATTGTTCCAATAGGTATATAAGTTGTTCCAGCAGATAAAATAGATTGTTCCGAGAGGCTAGACTCATTGTTCTAACATGCAAGATAGATTGTCCCGAGGGACTAGACTCATTATTCCAGTTTTTTTCAATAGATATGCAAGTTGTTCCATTAGACTAAATACATTGTTCCAATTGATTTTGTCCTATTGTTTCGGCAGACCAAATATATTGTTCCAATAGGTATACAACTTATTCCATCAAACCAAATACATTGTTTCAATTGGGTTTGGCCTATTGTTCCAGCAGACCAAATACTAAGTTGTTCCATCAGATTAGACATATTGTTTTGTGACATTCTCTATTTTGTCGTATGTCACTTGTATTTTCGAAAACCCAAAAGTAAATTAAAAGGGAATTGTTATATATGAAACCCTGTTTTAATTACTTTAAACTAAGGTTTAAGCCAAAACCTTATAAGATCTTTTTGAAAAATTCTCGAAAAATCCCCAAAAATCGTAAATGCCATGAATTAGCCACCCTCCAAATTTCAAATCCAAAGCCCAAGGCTAGCCTGTGTTTCCGCAGTGTGACGTCGTTCTGTCGGAAGCTCGTCGGCCCAATGAAATGTTGAGCAAACGTGCTAGACCCAAGCCCAAATTTGGTAGAGACATATTTGAGGCCTAAACCTGCCTAGATCCAGAATCCCAAGCCCAAATTCATTTATTTGCAAAAATACCAAAAATAGGAGAGTTCTAAACCTATTAGGAGTAGAATTGGAGCCCAATTCAACTTCTACCTTTTGGAGGCCTGCCCATGGTCGACCAGAGCAGTATATAAGGACCCCAAGGCCCCCCTCAGAACCACAACTTGAGATCCACCCCAGAGCAACCCTAGCCGTCACAAAACCCTAGCCGTCACAAAACCCTAGCTCGAGGTTAGTTTTAGGGTATATCTCCCTGTTCTCGCCGCAAACCAACTTGTAAATCACGCCATTGCGTAGATCTCGTCGAAACGGTCAAGATGGGTACCTAGTTCATCGAAATCGATGGAGAATTAAGCCCTGGAGAGCTCGCCGGAGTTGCAGCCCGCGCCGCCGTCGCTCTCACCGCCGGCGACCTCGTCCAGCGTGCCACGCGTCGTTCCGCGACTGGTCCGCGCCGCCGCCGCCACGCGTCGCCCGACGCCGTCGCTAGGTGTCGCCGCGCCGCTGCTTCCCGCCCGCCCGCCCCACGCGTCAGCCACCGCCGCGCCACCCATCCCGGAGCCGCCGCGTGTCGCCCCCGCTGTGCAGCCCGCTGCGCCGAGCCGGCCTGTTTCGCTGGTTCGCCGGTTTTCCAGATTGAATCGGTTTAATCTTTTTCAGCCTTTTCTGATTTTCGTCAAACTTCCCGAAATTGTTCAAGGAGCATCCGAACTCCAAATTGGATCATTCCAGAGCCATTACTTTCCATAAATTTCGTAAAATTTTATATATTTAATTGAGGTATATGTTCTGTGGTGAATGTTGCTGTTCTTATGCATTTGTATTATTCGTGTAGACCGTCCGTGTTTCCGGTGCTCGTCGCTGTTCCCGGAGTTTCAAGAAGGAGGAACCCAAGACGCCGAGTACTACCAAGATAAGATAGTTGCATATTGCTGTCCCTAGTTTGTAAAACTCACCCGTTTATTGTTTTTATTTCTTTCTCATGCATAAAATGTTGGGAAGGGTAGAAACCTATTATTCACACTGCGTCATTGACCCTGTGAATTAGCCCTTTATTGCTACCTTATTTGTTATTCCTAGCCTATCCTTGTGCATAGATGCTAGTGCTCGTGGGTTATTAGTGGTTAGATTATTCATCATTTATTAATCTTGTGACTTAGTATAATTGGAGGTGCTGAGTTGCTTAATAACCTAATCAACTAAAACCTACGTGGCGTGTGTTGACTAAAGGTGGCATAGTCGGGTGGTTTTGTGGAATGCGGATTGTTGGAGATAGTCACCTTGGTTTAAGGACTTTGGACGTGTGCCAATCCAGCCAAACCAAACAAGCGTAACCTCG